>CM053027.1:362339571-362426630 GCA_028564925.1 Lithobates sylvaticus
GGGCAGAGGGGCCCATCATGGTTTCTTGCACCAGGGCCCTGAAGGTTCTAGTTATGCCTCTGTCAAATCCAGTTTTCATGCATCTGACCCAAAGCCTTTGGTAGCATTCAAAAATAAATTCTCCAATGTCCAATAGATTTGAACTGACCATTTTTCTTTGGATATGGAGCTTTGTGTTATCTTTTATGCCTCGGTGTTCAGATAGGTATGGTTTTGGAAAATCAGCTGAATGTTGTAAGAACGTCTGTGTCCATTGTAATTTATGATGCAGCATTTCTGCCACTTGCATGTCTTCAATCACTAACACAATACTGGCAGTTAGACATATCAATTTCATTGTTTTTTCCTCTAATCTGAGAAAATGACTGGGCATAGAACGTTCTACAGGACAAAGTGGTTCTTCTGTAATGTCCGGTTCTGCATAGATTTTCTCACTCTCTACTTCTTTTTTGCAGGCTGCACTTTGATACTAAAGAATGTGTAGATTTTCCTCTGTGCTAGCTTTTGGTCTTATCATGTTGGCTTAATTTTTTAGCTAATGATAGGTTTCAATAAAGAAGAACCACGTGAGTCTGGGCACAGGTGTCTGGATCTCATCAAATTCATATGGGATTTTACCTCTTGTTTGGAGGTTTCAACAGGCTACTATTGCTTTTGCATGTGCTTTAAGAACTGAAGAACTTGCTTATGGCAGCCTGCCTGATCTTGGTGGCTTGGAAAACTGTGTTTCCTGACGCCTTCATGGCAGCACACACTGGGTTGTGACTCCGCCCCCACAACCTGACAGGATTGGATAACTATAAAGTTGAAGGGGAGATCCCCCGCTGTATTCTCCTTTTTTTCCTCACCTGAACAGGTTGGACGGACGGATGTTCCTATGACAGATGAATAAAGCCTCTTACCGCAATCGCCCCAGCAGGTTCAAGCCTCTCCTGTTTGGAAGTCCCTCCTGTACAGTCTCTAAAGGAGCTTCTACGGAGGGAACCCCCATTCTGGTGGTCTCAGGGGGCGTCAAGAATTCCGGCAAGTAACAAGCTTTAAAGAAGCTTTTATTTTGCAGTGGGCTCCTTTATCTGTATACTCTCTTTTCCCTTTTTTGTGTGTCTGTGCTAGGGGGGGACTGCAATAGTCCCTACTATTTGTGTCCGTGTGCCTCTCAAGTACAGTGCAGGTCATGCTGGCCCCTGTTGTCCCATAAAGGAATACAATATATGACTTACATTTGAGGCATGCTGGTCTTTGTTGTCCCACTAGCAGAGCGGCGTGGTAGCCGGCGCGTTCCCGCATCACACATGCGCTGTACAGGGTCGGGCAACACCGCTGTGTTTTCGGTGTGTTGTGCCCTGATCCAAGATGGCGCGGGGTCGCTCGGGCGCATCTGCGCATGCGCGAAAAACGTCATTTGGGCGCCGTAATGGCGCCAGATTTAAAAGACAAACTTTTCCTGTGAAAACTCCCTGTGCAACTCTGCAGCGAATCTGGAAAGGAATTAGAGGAAAATACTGCTCTGCAACACTCAGGTAAGCCCCTATAAGGGTTCCTCTTCCCTAAAAACTTTGTTTAAATAAATAATTAATTAATTAAAAAAAAAAAAAAAAAAAAAGTGTGTTTATATAAATAAATAAATTAATAGGGAAAGGGGTAGTAGTGAAGATGTGTGTGTATATATATGTGTATATATATATATATATATATATATATATATGTATAATATAACTGTGTGTATATATATGTATGTGTATATATGTGGCGTAGGGGACTGTGTGTAAAAAAAAAAAAAAAAAAAACTATATATATATATGTGCGTTTATTTTGTCTTTTCCCAGACTGCCCTGTCTCCTTCTTTTCTCCCTATGGAGCCCACTGCCCACGCAGACCACCAACAGCAAACTAGGTAAGAGGCTGGACCAAATAGTAGGTAAGTATTGAAGGGGAGAAAAAAGAGTGCCAGACCGCTAAAATGCTGCATTTCTCTTGGCAGCCCGGCGGGATCAAGAACCACCAGCTCCCGGCACGGGAAAAGGTCAAGCCATACCTCAAGCAGGAGGTCCCGCAGGAGCCGTTCAAGATCACCTTCACGCCATCGGCACAGCCACTCACGGCGAAGTCATTCGCGGCACAGTCGCTCCCGCCGCAGCAGGTCAAATCGCAGGAGGTCCCCCTCCTCGCATCGCCAAAGCCGCCACACCCGTCCCGCAGCCAATGCCTGCTGGGTATGCGGCGCCCCGGCACTACCGGAAAAACTTGCTTGCCGCTCTTGCTTCAATGAAGCCACTACAGAGAAGGAAGCAGATGCAAGGATAGCAACAGAGCTCATAAGGGAGTCAGTGCGGGAGTCTCTACTGGAAACCACAGCACCACCATTGGACAAAGCTGTTCCCAGTACATCATCGGCGGAACCAGTGTCTCACCTCCAGGCATCGGATTCCCCCAGTTCTGAGGACGAGATTCAAGACGTCTCAGCAGGTTTTGATTTTTCTTTGGTGGAGCCTTTCGCCAAATCAGTCAAAGAGGCGATCGGCTGGGAAGATGACAAGGCAGAACCTCAAAAGGTTCGGAAATATTTTCCAAACTTGAAGAGGGATCCGGAAACTTTTCCTTTTATAGAGGAGCTTGAAGATCTCATAAAGGACGAATGGGAAAGGTCGGACAAACGATCTAGTCTGACCAACAGGTTGGCCAAGATGTATCCTTTGAGGGAGTCAAAAATAAACCCCCTGACCAACGCTCCTACCGTTGACGCCTCTTTGATGCGTCTCGCCCGCCACGTCACTTTACCGATTGAGGATGCGGTATCGTTTCGAGATGTGCTCGATCGCAAGATGGACCTGGAGTTGAAAAAGGCTTATTCCACGGCTGGGGGGGCCTGCAGACCTGCAATAGCTACAGCAGCAGTAGGCAGAGCCATCTCGGGATGGACATCTAAAGTAGAAAAAGACCTGCAGGATGGCGTCGAGATGGAAAAAATAATTTCCTCCCTACAGGAAATCAGATTGGCAGGTGATTTTGTAGCAGAGGCATCTGTAGACGTCCTAAGATCATCAGCCAGGACCATGCTGGCATCAGTGACAGCAAGGAGAGCCCTATGGCTCAAACCATGGATGGCCGATACGGCATCTAAACTGAACTGGTGCAGGATCCCGTATGACGGCACAAATCTGTTTGGCACCAAATTGGACTCTGCTATCTCCAAAGTAACGGGGGGAAAGTCAGGGTTAATTCCCTCCGATAGGAGACCCAAGGCACAGAAAGGACCAGCATTCAGGCGTAACCTTCCGAATAAGTACAGAGAGGCCAGATCCTACCGCCCTGGTAGGGAATTTAGGAGGGACTGGAAGAACACAAAGCCGGCTTTTCTTAGAATGCAGAAAATCAAGTCCACCCCGGCAGGGGATCAACAGAAGTCGTTTTGAAGTCTCGCCTGCCCATTCGGCTCCGGGGGGCAGTCAGGTGGGCGCCAGGCTAAGAAACTTCTCCCAAATCTGGTCAAGTCACATAGAGGATTCATGGACATTGTCCACAATAAAGTTCGGACACAGGTGGAGGTTCATAAACAGACCTCCGGGAAATCACTTCCAGGCAACCAAACAACCATCCTCACCACACAGAAGAAGCCTGTTAATAAAGTATGTGGCGGAACTGAAGCAGAAGGGGGCAATACTGGAGGTCCCAGCATGTCAAAGGGGGAGAGGTTTCTACTCCCCCCTATTCTTAGTAAAGAAGAAGACAGGGGATCTACGCCCTGTGTTGGACCTCAAAAGGCTCAACAAGGGAATACAGGTCGAGGCCTTCAAGATGGAAAGTCTCCAGTCCATACTACTGGCAGTGAATCTGGGAGATTGGATGCTTTCAATCGATTTATCAGACGCTTATCTGCACATACCAATCCATCCAGCTTTTCAGAAATTCCTCCGGTTTGCCATAAACCAAGGCCATTTTCAGTTCCAGTGCCTCCCATTCGGCATCTCCTCAGCACCCAGAACATTTACAAAGGTTCTACTACCCTTGGTAGCACTCCTCAGACAAAAGGGGTTACGCATTCACCATTACCTGGACGACATCCTACTGTTAGCAGAGGATCAGGAGACGCTGATTCACCACCGAGAAGTTCTACTCGCAACCCTCCAGGAATTTGGTTGGATAATCAACTGGAAAAAGAGCAGTTTACAACCCACCCAAAATATGGTTTTCCTGGGAGCAGATTTAAACACCAAGACGAACAGGATACAGCTCCCGCAGGAGAAAATACAGCCTCTAGTTCAGAAAATGCAGAGACTACTTTCCACCAATCACCTACCTGCCAGAGCCTGTCTGAGCATTCTGGGATCCATGTCCGCAACCATACCAATGGTACAATGGGCACAGTGGCATATGAGAACCCTGCAGAACTCATTTCTCAGGCAGTGGGATGGAGTGTCGATGCATCAGACCATCTCTATATCCGGAGCAGTGAAGCGATCAGTATGGTGGTGGACGCGTCAAGGCAACCTCAGGAAATACAAGCCCATAATCCCTCCAGATCCCAAAGTCATCACCTCGGATGCTTGCCAGAGCGGTTGGGGAGCCCACTTTCAAGATCGGGCAGCCCAAGGCCGATGGCCCTTTCAGGCTCAGGGGATAGTTTCGAATATCCTGGAACTCAGGGCAGCCTTCCATGCATTAAGGGCATTTACACCGCTACTAGAGGGGGAGGATGTGCTGATCAGGATGGACAACAAGGTAGCAGTGTCCTACATTCAGAAGCAAGGAGGTACCAGGAGTACCACCCTGATGGAAGAAGTCCGACCCATTCTAGAATGGGCTCAAATACACCTGGCAAGTCTGAAGGCAGTGTACGTTCCAGCGGCCCAGAATATGCTAGCCGACTACCTAAGTCGGGAAACGTTGTCCAACAACGAGTGGTCCTTGAGTCCGCAGGCATTCTCTCTCCTGACAGAAGCCTGGGGAATGCCAGAAATAGACCTGGCAGCCACTCCAATGAACACCAAGTGCCACAGGTTCCTGACGAGGGGCTCATTTCCATCAGCAGAGGGGATAGACTGCCTGATCCACCCATGGGACTTCAAGTTGGGGTACATATTTCCTCCAACCCCGTTGATTGCGAGGTTCCTGTCCAGACTTCGGAGATCGTCGGTAACAGTAATAGCGATAATCCCGATGTGGCCGAGAAGGCCGTGGTTCACGACCCTCCTACAACTCAGCCTTCAACCTCCAATTCCTCTTCCAATGATCCCGGACCTTCTATCTCAGGGGCAGTTCCTTCACCCAGCACCAGAGAGATTACATCTGATGGCCTGGAGGTTGAGAGGGTTAGGCTAAGGGCACAAGGCTGTTCACAAGAGGTCATATCAACCATGATGCAAGCCCGGAAGGTATCTACCAATACCATCTATACGAGGGTTTGGGAGAGATTCTGCTCCTTGGCACAACAGAAAGGGTGGAACTACCTCTCTCCAGAACCTTACCAAATTCTAGAGTTTCTCCAGTCAGGGGTAAGCAAAGGACTAAGCTCAAGTACCCTTAAAGTACAAGTGTCGGCTCTGTCAGCAAAGACGGGAACTAGGTGGGCATTCCACCCACTGGTAATACAATTCCTAAAAGCCTGCCTGAAGATAAAACCCCCCAGAAAACCAGTTTTTCCATCATGGGACCTATCAGTAGTTCTCCACGCTCTTTCCAACCCTCCGTTTACTCCATTTGAAACCATATCTCTTTGGGACCTGACCTTGAAGCTATCATTTCTCATAGCTATAACATCAGCTAAGAGAGTGTCAGAGATACAAGCACTAATGATCTCGGAACCCCACTTAGTCTTTCTACCCGACGGAGTAGTTCTAAGACCATCAGAGCGCTTCACACCTAAAGTAGTAACTTCTTTTCACTACAACCAAGACATCATTCTGCCATCCTTCACCAACGATCAGGGTGAACCGCATCCGTTGGATGTCAAAACAACGATCTCTAACTACCTGGCAGCTACCACCTCCTTTAGGAAGACGGATTCCCTCATGATCATTCCCTATGGAACCAGACGCGGGCAAGCAGCCTCTTCACGGACTATCTCGTCCTGGTTAGTCAAAGCCATTAAGAAGGCATATTCCACTCAGCACCTGACGATCCCTGAAGATGTCAAGGCTCATTCTACTAGGGCAGTGGCTACCTCCTGGGCAGCATATTGCAGGGTATCACCAGAGACAATATGCAGAGCAGCAACGTGGTCTTCCAGACATACTTTCATTTCTCACTACAAAGTGGATTCTGCCCATTTGTCCATGTCAGACTTTGGAAGATCCATTGTTAGAGCCAATTCTTCCGCATTATAGGAATAAACATTATTTTTCTTGCACCCACCCGACTGGCGAGTTATTTCCCAGTGTGTGCTGCCATGAAGGCGTCAGGAAAACGGAAAATTGTATACTTACCTTTCCGTAATTTTCCTTTCCTGACGCATCTTCATGGCAGCACACAATTTCCCACCCCGTTTTTGTGATGATATATACAGAGAATACAGCGGGGGATCTCCCCTTCAACTTTATAGTTATCCAATCCTGTCAGGTTGTGGGGGCGGAGTCACAACCCAGTGTGTGCTGCCATGAAGATGCGTCAGGAAAGGAAAATTACGGAAAGGTAAGTATACAATTTTCCGTTTTTAGTCACTCCATTTTGACAAATGCTTGTATATTTAAAATGCTGTGTTACAGTACAAGAGTCTTGAGGTTTGTATTTTCTTCCTGATCATAGAGCCATGCTTGCTGTGCAGTGACTTCCTGTGCTTGAACCCGCTGCGCTGTTGACTTTTCACTATATGATATATATACTTACACTGTCCTCGCGGCACGTAGCTTTATGTACAGCTAGGCAGCCAGCTAACCAACTTTAACTCTTTAATAAAGCTTAAAAACCCTGACTTTTCTTGTAGCTGTATTTACTGGGAAACATGGGAAGATGCAAACCTAAATCCACTTTAAAATCCTAAGGTAAGACAGGATTGTAACATCTAACTGAACATCCACAGAAAATCCTGTTAACAAGCGATGCAGTCACTTACAGATAAACAATGTCACAGGCTTGAGTGTTTGGAAGAGAAACAGAGGATGCCTGGGCAGTGGACAC
Source organism: Lithobates sylvaticus (assembly GCA_028564925.1). Lineage (NCBI taxonomy): Eukaryota > Metazoa > Chordata > Amphibia > Anura > Ranidae > Lithobates > Lithobates sylvaticus. The sequence continues at coordinate 362,346,685 of CM053027.1, forward strand.
ATAAAGGATAATGGCAGGTTCTTCTAATTATTAATGTAATTTCCTGGAGCCTGTAATAGAGTATATTTATAAAGTAGTGAATCTGCAACTTAACCAAACATTCTCTGCAGGTGAATAATCCAGGTGCATCTGTTTTAAATGAAAGGGTTTGAGAATCATAGCATGCTCATGGCTGCAAATGGACACATTCTGATTAGGGCATTTTGCAGGCGCTATTTTTAACGCTATAGCGCCTGCAGAATGCCCTCAGTGTGAAAGGGGTCTAAGAGCTACAGCACCTCATCTGAGTTTTCAGCATGAAATGCTGTAGTCCTATGAACCAGTAAATCAAGAATACCACCACTGCAGCAATAACATCCACTTGCAGGGGGATACCCAATGCAACTGGCAATGCAGATCTCACCACAGTCAATATCTCTGATACCCTTCTAGGCTGAACTCCCACTGAAGCTATTAAACTGGACACAGCACAGCAAGCTTCCAGAACAATAGCAGATCCCAACCCTGTGACATCTCTCTGCAGCTGCTGTCACATTTAAAATTGGCGTGGCTGTGCGGGGCTCTGTTCACACAGTCACAGGAATCTGCGAATGAAGAAACTTCAAGTCCCATCTAATGGAATATGAGTGTGCTGATCAGCACACTTGTAGTCCATTAGCTCTTACAACTTTCTAACTGAAAGCCCATATAGAGGTGCGGGCACAAAGATGAAAGAGAGCATGCAGAAGTCTGACATTGCATCCCCAATTCACATATTGTATGCAGGCTCCTGTAGGAAAAAAGAATAAAATGTTTTCTGCAAAAATATGTGTATTTATTTTATTTTTTTTGTTAAAGGTGAACTTAGCCTTTAAATGAATAATACAAAAAAAAACACTTGCACACTCATCAAGTAATAGATGTCCAGCACCCACAAACAAGTGATTACTCAATTTATTATAGCGTTCATAACTCAGTGTAACATATTTTCTTCTTCTCTCCTATCATGCGCTGTACCGATTACCCCATATTTCTATTAAATCTCAAATATGGCCAGGCCAATCCACAACCTTCTTTTCTCTTCGAATATTATTATATAATTTTACCTGGATACTCATCTTGAAGCTCCCCTTCAGATATCAATATCATTTTAGAATAAAAAGAACATGCACTGCGGATCTATGATCCCACCACTAACCTGGCTAATATCAGTGGTACACACAATACAAATCTAATGGTAAATTATCAATCTCAATATATGCAGTGATAAGTCTATCCAACATATTTCACATAGTGTATATCATAATAATACAATCCAATGGAATTCAATAACAAATAATCGGTAAGGCTGGCTTCACACTGGGGCGGTGCGGGGCGGCGACGGTAAAGCAGCGCTATATTTAGCGCTGCTTTACCATCGTTTTTCCCGCGGTATGCGGCCGCTAGCGGGGTGGTTTTAACCCCCGCTAGCGGCCGCAAAAGGGTTAAAAACCTCCGCAAAGCGCCGCTGCAGCGGCGGTTTGCGGGCGGTATCCCCGCGGTTTCCCATTGATTCCAATGGGAAGGAGCGGTATAGGAGCGGTAAATACACCGCTCCTTCACCGCTCCAAAGATGCTGCTAGCAGGACTTTTGTTGCGGTCCTGCTAGCGCACCGCTCCAGTGTGAAAGCCCGCCGGCTTTCACACTGGAGTGAATGGGGCCGGTTTTTTCAGGCGGTACACAGGCGCTATTTTTAGCGCCGTACCGCCTGAAAACCGCCCCAGTGTGAAAGGGGCCTAAGAGCACATTAGCTGGTCTATAATATGACCAGCCATTATTTCTGGTGAGTTTGTTTGGTGTGAATGGTGAAGGATTGCACCGGGTGTCTTCTATGGTGATCACAATAATATCTCTAATGCCGCGTACACACAGTCGGAATTTCCGATGGAAACAGTCCGATGGGAGCTTTTCATCGGATTTTCCAACCATGTGTATGCCCATCTGTCTTTTTCTGTCAGAATTTCCGACGGACTTTGGATTGAGAACCTATTCTTAATTTTTCCAATGGAAAACCTTTCTATCGGATTTTCCGATCGTGTGTATGCAATTCCGACATGCAAAATTCCGACGCATGCTCGGAAACAATTCGACGCATGCTCAGAAGCATTAAACTTCCCTTTTATAGTGCAGTCGAACGTTTTTTAAGGTGTGGTGTTATTGACCGTCGGAATTTGGTGTGACCGTGTGTAGGTAAGACAGTTTGAGCGAAATTCCGTCGGAATTCCGACGGGAAAACCATCAGAGCTTTTTCCGCCGAGAATTCCGACCGTGTGTACGCCGCATAAGAAGATTTTTTCAATGTCTTCCTGGGAATTTTCCTTTTGGGATCATATATGAACTTTACACTACTTTTTTGGATCACATATGAACTTTATTTTCTGGAGCCTATTAGTATTTATTAATTGTGCACCATGTACCTTTTTCTGCATCTGTAGCATGTTTTTTGCACTTTTTTCAGCATTTGGCACTTTTACAGATTATTTGTTATTAAATACCATTGGATTGTATTATTATGATATATACTATGTGAGATATGTTGGATAGACTTATCACTGCACATATTGAGAATGATAATTTACCATTAGATTTGTATTGTGTGTACCACTGATATTAGCCAGGTTAATAGTATTTGGGATCATAGATCTGCGCTGCTCGTTCTTTTTACTCTTATGCCTCGTACACACGATTGGACTTTGACAACAAAACCCTGGATTTTTGTTCGAAGGGTGTTGCCTCCAACTTCTCTTGCATACACACGGTCACACAAATGTTGGCCAACAATTACAAACGTAGTGACGTACAACACGTACGACAGCCAATAAAAAGGAAGTTCAATAGCCAGTGCGCCACCCTTTGGGCTCCTTCTGCTAATCTCATGTTTATCTCGTGTTAGTAGAAGTTTGGTGACAGACGATTCGCGCTTTTCAGCCTTATGCTTTTCAGTTCGTTTCTGCTTATCAGGTTGTGCTTGGCGGTTCGTATCTGTACTTCAGTGCGTGCTTGTCAGTTTGTTTCTGTCTTTCAGTGCGTTCTATTTATAATTTGCTTCTGATTTTCAGTGCGTGCTTGTCCGGTCATTTCTGATTTTCAGCTCGTTCTTGTCAGGTCTTTTCTGATTTTCAGTGCGTTCTGTCAGTTCGTTCTGAGCAGCCGTTCGTTTATTAGCCATGTTGCATTTACGTACTTGTTGTAGAGTTTGTGCTGTTGTTGGGCTTGGTGTTGAATGTATTGCTTTGACCCAAGTCCAGTACATGAACAGGGGGAGGAGGAGTTCTTGGACCAAGAATTGGTTGCTTAATCGTGACTAATTCTGTCATATGCCTTTGTTGCGGGAGCTCCAGGGGAATAATCCTGATGATTTCAGGAATTATCTCTGGATGACAGACCTCGTCTTTCACTGTCTCTTGTCTTTGCTGACCCCTTATATTATGAAGCAGGACACCTGGATGCGGCAAGCCATCACTCCTGAGCAAAGGCTCGTCGCCACCTTGCAGTACTTGGCAACGGGGAGAAGTCTCCAGGACCTGAAGTTCATGACTGGGATCTCTCCCTGGGCTCTGGGAATCATTATTCCAGAGACCTGTTCTGCCATAATTCAGGTCCTGCAAAAGGACTATGTTAAAGGTAAGTTTTATCCTTTAACATCACATTCTATGTATTTAATGTTTGCTAATGTATTGTATTTATTTCATCATTCTATAATTACCATGATTGTAATATGCCCCTGTTGAAGTCTTTTGAGACGAAACGCGTCGGGTGGATACGCTACATACACCATTACTGCGTTTGACCTCATATCTTGTTTTGGTCCTTGTTTTTATTATATTTTTAAACCTGACAAACAAGAATTTTTAATTTTATCTTTATGGTGGGAGATACTACACTCCTCGTAATAAATACAATCCGTGACTAGATTTTTTTACCCTATGAGGAGGCCCTCTATGTCTCTTTTTTATTTCTATGGCCCTGATCCATTGAGGCTTCTCGGTAAAGGCTATACGGTGCCGTTTGTAGCCCCTCCACTTCTGAGAGTTCGGTCGTTTTTACTTCCACTCGAGAGTTGGTGAGTATAGACTGTTGCACCGGCTCAGTCTTGTTCCAGGTTCCTGATCTTGGCTCACCACCCTACAAACATCGCCTGCCGGCATACCCAAGCTCGTTTGACCCCTCACCAACGGTCAGTGGGTCCATCCATAACGGTAAGCGTACCTGATCTTATGTCCGCACCATATAGTTCTAGACGTCGTCCAATTATGAGGATGTCACGTTGTTGAACATTACCATTTGTTACATGAATGTTGATACATCCCTGCATATGAACTCCATCATTCTGGACTACTGTAGGATTACAGTCACTGTGATAATTCCAACATTGGTTGAGAGTTTTTTGGACTTTATTTAATTATTAATTATTGTTATGATTTTTCTCCACATAATATAATGGTGTAAATCACTGTATTTTGTGACACTCGTTTAAAGCACGGGAGTATATATTTGTATAATCATACTGTGTTTATAAACACTAGAGTTTTAGTTGGTGTGCACACCGTGCACCAATTATACCACACTGTGCGCCATTCACCACTTAAACATCACGTAATTAAGTGAGTTTCCATTCCTTCACTTTGTTGGGTAAATTCCAACAGATTTTCACTAATAGTTAGTATGAACAGATAATTTATTGTGATTTAATTTTACACTTTATAAGCATCTTTGATGCGGATTGTTTATATTCCACTATCTGGATGCATGTTTGATTCTCACTAAATTCTGAACGATAGCTTTGTATCTAGGATTCCATTCCTACTTATGGCTACTGCTCAGATACACACCTTATAGCGCCACACTTAAACACTTTTCATTTTACTATACAATTCGTCTGATTGTTGTGTTGGCAGCTCTCCAATAGGGGAAGCGCAGCTGTATCCCTACATATATTTTTCATGATTGTAATATGCTGTGAATGTCCTCTTTGTCCTCTTGCATGCTGTAAGCTTTTACTGCTCTTTTTTTGTCCTTCGTGCATATTTGCCTTCACTAACCTCCCCAGCATATTATCCTGGGCCCATACACACCTAGCCTAGTCACTTAACAATGTATTTTGTCAGCTCTATTGTTGTGCTTACCCTAAACACCACCTAAAATGTGTCCAAATGTTATTGTTGTCCTTAAATTCAGGCAGAGTGCAAGAGGCTTTTTTTGGGGGGACCAAAACTCATTTGCAACCCCCCAACTGCTAAGTCACCCGATACCAATATTCTATCTGCTGACTTTGCCAAACCCATACTCACTATACCTACCTCTTATACCTACCTCATATTTATGGATGAATTCACCAAAGCATGTAGTGCAAGTGCCTGCCTGAATACTTTCAAATGGTACTGTTTAACGTTTTGTTCTCCTATTATCTTGATAGGTAATTGCAGAATGTAAAAATGTGCTTCAATTTGGACAGTGTGTATTCATATTTTTGGATTATGACACTTCTTGCCTGTCCAGTGGGCTGACAATAGTGTAAGTAAGATGGGGCTAGCCAAAGTAACACACATTGTCTTGAGCTGCTGCATTCTTCACAACTACCTTCGGAAGAATGCAGCCAACTGTCTGGCCTCAGTTGCGACTGAGGCCGACTTTTCACATGAACAAATAATGACGGCGCTTGAAAGTGGCCGTCCTGTCTTGCACCCCCAAAGCGTGCGCAAACTATGGCAAAACTATGTCGAGTACTTCGTGGGTAGGGGGGCAATTGATTTACAAGAAAATATGGAATCTGTTTAGTAATTTTTTTTTGAAAAACTAAACTTATATTTCATTTGAATTTTTGTTTGTGTTTCTTATCTGTCTCCTAGGTTCTCAAATGGCCTTTTATGTTTGGCCATTTTCCTCAATAGTGCAAACGTAACTTATTTGATACATGAGGTGACAATCTCTTCTTCAGCTAACTATTATGTTGTGCTGTGGGTCTGCTACACACACACAATGTTATTGTTGTTAATGTATGTAATGCATTAATCAGAAAAATAATCATCTTTTTTAACTCAATGAATTAATAGCTTGGAGTCCCTAAAATGGCCCGATTTTGGCAAATTTTACAGCACAGTGGGGGTTATTTACTAAAGTCAAACCCACTTTACACTACAAGTCCACTGCAAGTCACTTGAAAGTGAACTGAACATTGTCACTGTAACTACACCAACTTAAAAAATAAACTGGTATTGAGCATTGAAAGAAGAAACCACACATTGTTGAGTATAAAACATTTTACTGTGAAAAAAATGTGCTAAATACAGCGCTATCCAAAAAAAGGGGGGGGGGGCTGCCAGCACCGCAGATGACAATTGCAAAGAGGAAAAGTGATGGTGCAGCGCTAATAACAATTTGAAATATAAATGGGTGATCTAAAGTGCATAGATAACCTGATACACATCTAAATTATCAAAGGTAGAATAATTGTGAAGATGCCAAACTAACAATACACATGTGCAGTATTGAAGTAATGATATCAGGCGATTAAACCAATGTATACCATACATATAAATGCAATGATATCAGGTGATTAAACCAATGTATACCATACATATAAAATGCAGTGATATCAGGTGATTAAACCAATGTATACCATACACATAAAATACTGTGAACAACTTATTATAAACTCAAAAGCAATAATAGAAAAAATTTGTAAAGAAAAAAGTCCACTGAGTGAGAAAGAGTGTTTGATGAAATGGAAATGTCCAAAACATATGTATCTTGACACCCCAAATGGTAATTTTCAAGCCACCGCTGAACATGCATGAAAAGGGGTGATGGAGTACCGCCACCAACAACACTAATGCCGCGTACACACGAAGGGACTATCCCGCGGGATTGTCCGCTGGACTCGAGTCCGCCGGACAATCCCCTCGTGTGTGGGCCTTCGACGGACTTTTTTTCCCAAAAGTCCGGCGGACTAGGTTTTAAGTTTTGTTTTAAAATTATCCGCTGGACTTGGCAGTCCGGCGGACAATACGGCCGTCTGTAGTATGGTCCAGCGGACCAAAAAGGACCCATGCTCAGTAGCAAGTATTTTTCTAGTATTTTTCTTTTTCTAGTCCCATCGTACGTGCTGTACGTCATCGCGTGAACCGCCGGACTTTTAGCGTGATCGTGTGTGGTCAAGTCCGTTCGCTTTCAAGTCCGCCGAAGCCCAGCCGGCGGACAAAGTCCCTTCGTGTGTACGCGGCATAAGGCTTACCGGAAAGTATGGATTCAGTAGGACATACGCCCTATGAATCAAACAGTGGTCGAGTTGCTATTTGAGGACACGACCTGGTTGCTACCGCCGCTGCAAGTCCATCCCGCCTTGCGGCGAGCTCTGGGTAAAACCAGTAGCAACATTAGAACCGGTCCTCCAATACAACCCGTGCTTTCGCCTCACTGGCATAGGGGATCCACCTCCTGTTCCCCGTCATACCCCGAGCGTGACAGTAGATCCGGCCATGGATCCCGCTGAGGTCCCGCTGCCAAGCCTCTCGGATTTGACCACGGTGGTCGCTCAACAGGGACAGCAATTGGCGCAGTTGACTGCTATGCTCCAGCAGCTTCTGCCATCTCCTCCGCTAGCTCCTGCATCTCCTCCACCACGAGCTGCTGCTGCTAGAGTCCGCCTGTCTCTTCCTGATAAGTTCAATGGGGATCCCAAGCTGTGCCGAGGGTTCCTATCCCAGTGTTCCCTCCATCTGGAGATGTTGTCGGACCAGTTCCCCACAGAACGGTCAAAGGTGGCGTTCATGGTTAGCCTGCTATCTGGTAAGGCCCTAGCCTGGGCCACACCTCTTTGGGACCGTGGCGATCCTGCCACTGCTACAGTTCAAGCTTTCTTTTCTGAAGTTCGCAGTGTCTTCGAGGAGCCAGCCCGGGCTTCCTCAGCCGAGACGGCTCTTCTGAATCTGGTCCAGGGGAATTCTTCAGTGGGCGATTACGCCATTCAGTTCCGCACCCTGGCTTCTGAACTCTCTTGGAACAATGAGGCTCTCTGCGCGACCTTCAAAAAAGGCCTATCCAGTCACGTCAAAGATGTGCTAGCCGCACGAGAAATTCCTGCTACCCTGTCTGAACTCATCCAGCTGGCCACCCGCATTGACATGCGTTATACCGAAAGACGCCTAGAGCTACGCCAGGAAAAGGACTCGGTTCGCGTCAGGCGGTTTCCTCGCCTGGAACCTCTCTTCCAGAATCCTCTACAACCCGTTCCTGTGCCTCCCGTTGAGGAGGCTATGCAAGTGGATCGGTCACGCCTGACCACACAAGAGAGGACTCGTCGCCGAGACCATAATCTGTGCCTGTATTGCGCCAGTCCTGACCATTTCCTAAAGGATTGCTCTATTCGCCCTCAGCGTCAGGGAAACGCTCGCACCTAGCTAACGTGGGAGAGGCGTTGCTAGGTGTGGATTCTTCCTCTCCACGTCTGACTGTTCCTGTGAGGATTTCTTTGCCCAAGAAGTCCTCTTTCTCCGCTGTGGCCTTTCTGGACTCTGGTTCTGCAGGGAACTTCATCGAAGCCTCACTCATCAACAAATTTAATGTTCCAGTCATCCGTCTTGTCAAGCCTTTTTTCATCACCTCCATAAATGGACAAAATTTGAACTGTATCGTGCGTTATCGCACCGAACCTCTGCTCATGAAAATTGGAGTCCTCCATCATGAAAGAATTGACTTTTTTGTATTACCCAACTGTACCTCTGAAATCCTTTTGGGCCTACCCTGGCTCCAGCTACATTCTCCTACCCTCGACTGGGCCTCGGGGGACATCAAAAGTTGGGGTCCTTCCTGCCACCAGCATTGCCTCAAAGCGGTGCCCACTAACCGAGTTTCCATTACAACTTCTCTGCCTAGTTTTCCCAAGCCTTACCAGGACTTTGCTGGTGTGTTTTGCAAAAAACAAGCGGAGGTCTTGCCGCCACATAGACCCTATGACTGCCCTATTGATCTTCTTCCCGGAACCACTCCGCCCCGTGGCAGGATCTACCCTCTCTCCATCCCTGAGACACAAGCTATGACAGAGTACATCCAGGAGAACCTCAAAAGAGGTTTCATCCGCAAGTCTTCTTCCCCTGCTGGAGCAGGATTCTTCTTTGTCACCAAAAAGGACGGGTCATTACGTCCCTGCATTGACTATCGTAGTCTTAATAAGATCACGGTAAAGAATCGCTACCCGCTGCCTCTTATCTCTGAACTCTTTGACCGTTTGCGCGGAGCAAGAATTTTCACCAAACTGGACCTCCGGGCGCATATAATCTCATCCGTATCCTTAAAGGCGATGAGTGGAAAACCGCCTTTAACACCCGTGACGGACACTTCGAATATCTTGTCATGCCCTTTGGTTTGTGTAACGCCCCTGCGGTCTTCCAAGACTTTGTGAATGAAATTTTCAGAGATTTGCTGTACTCCTGTGTTGTTGTCTATCTGTATGATATCCTGATTTTCTCCTCTAGCTTGGAAGAGCACCGTCATCATGTCCGTCAAGTGCTCCAATGGCTCCATGATAACCATCTTTATGCCAAACTTGAGAAATGTCTCTTTGAACGCTGCAGTCTTCCCTTCCTGGGGTACGTGGTCTCTGGACAAGGTCTACAAATGGACCCTGAGAAACTTTCTGCCGTCCTGAACTGGCCTCGTCCTACTGGACTACGGGCCATCCAGCGGTTCCTCGGTTTCTCCAACTACTATCGCCAGTTCATTCCTCACTTCTCCACCATTGTCGCGCCTATTGTGGCACTGACCAAAAAGGATGCGAATCCAAGGTCCTGGCCTCCTCAAGATGATGAGCCATTTAACCATCTCAAGTCGGCCTTCACCTCTGCACCCGTTTTGTCCAGGCATAATCCTCACAAACCGTTTGTCCTGGAAGTCGATGCCTCCTCTGTGGGAGCTGGAGCTGTGCTTCTTCAGAAAGACTCTAAGGGCAAGAACATCACCTGTGGTTTTTTTTCTAAGACCTTTTCTCCCCCTGAAAATAACTATTCCATCGGAGACCGTGAATTACTGGCCATTAAACTAGCACTTGAGGAATGGAGACATCTCCTTGAGGGATCCGTTCACCCCATTACGATCTTCACGGATCACAAAAACCTCTCTTATCTCCAGTCTGCCCAGCGCTTAAACCCACGCCAAGCTAGGTGGACGTTGTTTTTTGCCCGCTTCAACTTTGAGATCCATTTTCGTCCTGCGGACAAGAATGTCAGGGCTGACGCCCTATCACGTTCCACTGATACTTCTGAGTCTGAGGCTCCTGTACAACACATTGTACCTCCTGAGTGTCTGATCTCTTCTGCTCCTGCCTCCTTGATGCAAGTTCCTCCTGGGAAGACCTTTGTCCCTCCACGCCTTCATCTTCAGATCCTCAAATGGGGCCACTCCTCTCTTCTGGCTGGTCATCCTGGAGTCAAGAAGTCCTCCCAACTGATTTCCAGGTTTTACTGGTGGTCCTCCTTAAAGAAGGATGTGACGGACTTTGTACGGGCCTTTACTATATGTGCTCGAGATAAGACCCCTCACCAAAAGCCTGCTGGTCTTCTTCATCCTCTACCTGTGCCTGAACGACCTTGGGCCCACATAGCTATGGACTTCATCACGGACCTTCCTCCTTCCCACGGCCATACAGCCATATGGGTGGTCGTTGATCGTTTCTCCAAAATGGCACATTTTCCCCCGCTTCCAGGTCTTCCTTCTGCACCTATACTTGCTAAAAAAGAGAGGTGACCTTCGCGCTTCTTGGAACTAGAAAAAAGTGACACGTGTGACCAAATGTAAAATCCCTAAAGGATGTGTTAAAAGTACCTAAATAATAGAATAAAAATTCTTAAGTGAGCTGCAAAATCTAATGGTGAACACTAAACCACAAGTGAAATAAGAAATAGATGATTTCGCGCTAAACCGTGGTACTAATAATTCTAATTAAAAATGCATATTCATCAATAATAAATAAATTGAATAAAAATCAATACGTATAAATATAATAATAGTGCACAATGGTAAATATGCAAAAGAAAAGTTGAACGTCTATATCATGGTGTCTAAAAATAAACAACTCAATATATAACACCAAGTGTATAAAGTGCATCCAATTAATAATGTCCTGTGGATGTATTAATGGTGGTAATTAATAGCAGGTATCAATGTCCTGCAGACAGAATAATGCACGTGGTGATGATAACAATAAAAACTAATAATAATGTCCAAGCAGTGAGATGGATAAAGGTGACAATAAATAAATGTCCGTTGATCCCACAGACGTCTTGTGTATCACAACTGGATCAAAGTGAATGGCTATGGCCACTCTGAACTTCTTGGTGAAAGACAGAAAGTGGGTGCAGACAAATGAAATCCCAAACTGATACTCCCTAGCCTCTCACCTTAGGGCGGTTGTTTCAAGGCACTGAAAAGATTAGGGCTTTATCCAGACTCCTCTCCTCCACTCCGTCCAAAGAATGTGGTTAGGTAATTGGGTTCTATAACAGATGATTTTCCTCCAATGCCTCCACTAAATTCCTGTGTCTCCTCACTGGCCTCTCGCATTCATGCAGGAACCATCCCAAACACCGCTATCCAGCGGGGTGAGCCTCTCATAAAATGGGGGTAAAGCGCAAGAGAAGAGGGGTGGGGGGGGGACCCCAATAGTGAAGTACGTTTGGATAAAAAACTCTTTATTAAAAAACAAATTGCATCCTTACATTCATGTAGATAAGATTCAGCATATACAAGCGACTAGCGCCAGTTACACATCACTTCCGGTATCCTCCGGTCTCCTCCAATCAGATCAATCCCTACCGGTTACGTCACGCCCTCGTGACTTCATCAGTCCCCTTGAATGTAAGGATGCAATTTGTTTTTTAATAAAGAGTTTTTTATCCAAACGTACTTCACTATTGGGGTCCCCCCCACCCCTCTTCTCTTGCGCTTTACCCCCATTTTATGAGAGGCTCACCCCGCTGGATAGCGGTGTTTGGGATGGTTCCTGCATGAATGCGAGAGGCCAGTGAGGAGACACAGGAATTTAGTGGAGGCATTGGAGGAAAATCATCTGTTATAGAACCCAATTACCTAACCACATTCTTTGGACGGAGTGGAGGAGAGGAGTCTGGATAAAGCCCTAATCTTTTCAGTGCCTTGAAACAACTGTCCTAACGTGAGAGGCTAGGGAGTATCAGTTTGGGATTTCATTTGTCTGCACCCACTTTCTGTCTTTCACCAAGAAGTTCAGAGTGGCCATAGCCATTCACTTTGATCCAGTTGTGATACACAAGACGTCTGTGGGATCAACGGACATTTATTTATTGTCACCTTTATCCATCTCACTGCTTGGACATTATTATTAGTTTTTATTGTTATCATCACCACGTGCATTATTCTGTCCGCAGGACATTGATACCTGCTATTAATTACCACCATTAATACATCCACAGGACATTATTAATTGGATGCACTATTAATTGGATGCACTTTATACACTTGGTGTTATATATTGAGTTGTTTATTTTTAGACACCATTTTCACCATCATGATATAGACTTTCAACTTTTCTTTTGCATATTTACCATTGTGCACTATTATTATATTTATACGTATTGATTTTTATTCAATTTATTTATTATTGATGAATATGCATTTTTAATTAGAATTATTAGTACCACGGTTTAGCGTGAAATCATCTATTTCTTATTTATACTTGCTAAACATTTCTTCCTCCAGATCTTTCGTCTTCATGGACTTCCATCTCACATCGTCTCGGATAGAGGCGTTCAGTTCGTGTCTAAGTTCTGGAGAGCTCTCTGCAGACAATTGAAAGTCAAACTGGACTTCTCCTCGGCCTACCATCCACAGTCCAATGGACAGGTGGAGAGAGTCAACCAAATCCTTGGGGCCTACCTGCGACACTTTGTCTCTGCTCGTCATGACGACTGGGCTGACCTCCTGCCCTGGGCCGAATTTTCTTACAACCTGAAAGAGTCTGAGTCCTCCTCTAAGTCTCCCTTCTTTGTAGTATACGACCGTCATCCTCTTCCCCCCCTACCCATCCCCACTTCTTCCGGAGTCCCTGCTGTAGACGAAGTCACCCAAGAGCTGTCATCCATCTGGAGAGCGACCCAAGAGTCGCTTGCCCTGGCCTCTTCTCGCATGAAGAGACATGCTGACAGGAAAAGAAGACCTCCTCCTGTCTTCTCCCCGGGTGATAAGGTGTGGCTCTCCTCCAGGTACATCAGGTTCCGCATCCCCTGTTACAAGTTGGGTCCCCGCTACCATTTAAGGTCAAGGCTCGGATCAATTCCGTGTCCTACAAACTGCATCTACCCCCTTCCCTCCGCATCCCCAACTCTTTCCATGTTTCCCTCCTCAAACCCTTTATCTTTAATCGCTTTTCCCCCAAGGTCACTGTTCCTGCTCCTGTCGCCGGCTCCTCCGACATCTTCTCCGTTAAAGAGATCCTCACCTCTAGAACCGTCCGAGGTAAGCGGTTCTACCTTGTTGACTGGGAGAATTGTGGTCCTGAGGAGAGGTCCTGGGAACCTGAGAGTAACATCTTAGACAGGGACCTCATCCGCAGGCGCTGCTCTGTTATCGGTGGGATGCGATCCACACGGCGGCCCGGGTTCCGCCGGGGGATCGCATCCCGTCCCTCTCACCTGTCCCCGCCTGCTTCCTCCCTGCGCGCGCGTCCCCGCTCCCTAAGGCGCGCGCGCACTATTCTGCCTTCTCTTAAAGGGCCAGCGCACCATTGATTGGTGCCTGGTCCAATTACTGTGCAACAGAATCCTTTTTCAACCCACTTCCCCTTCCTGTCCTCGCCAGATCTTGTTGCCTTGTGCCCAGTGAAAGCGTTTGTGTTGCCCTTGCCTGTGTACCCAGATTTCTGCTGTTGCCCCTGACTACGAACCTTTGCCGCCTGTCTTGACCTTCTGCTACGTTTGACCTCGCCTCTGCCTTATCCCTGTGTACCTTGCCCGTCTCAGCTGCCAGTGTGGTCGAGTTGCTATTTGAGGACACAACCTGGTTGCTACCGCCGCTGCGAGTCCATCCCGCCTTGCGGCGGGCTCTGGTGAAAACCAGTAGCAACATTAGAACCGGTCCTCCAATACAACCCGTGCTTTCGCCTCACTGGCATAGGGGATCCACCTCCTGTTCCCCGTCATACCCCGAGCGTGACACACAGCCTCGGGACATATATGTCATCTGCTGCTGCTCCTGATCTCTCAGAGTCCTGGATCGTATTGTGCTCCCTATCAAATTGACTCCTCAGGTTACCAATTTTGACAGTCAAATAATTGATGTCTGTCCCTGGGGTACAAAGGCTTCACCAATTCCAACTGTTTCTCCATTGTTGCCTTCCTCTTTATTTTGTTATGACCTTGTGCTCTCTATTAAATGATAATTTTTTTAAGGGACAAATACGTGGCTATGTGTTTTACTTTAAAAAGGACAGTTTGTTTGTGAGTAGGCAGGTACATTTCAAAAATACAATGTCAAATTAACAAGGGACACCAAAATAGTTGTATCTTTGAGGTTAAAATATACAAGATAATAATGGTGTTGTGGTAACTTGATACACAAAACAAAAAAATATATATATTCTGGAGATCACTAGAAAAAAAAAAAAAAAACACACAAAAAAATATTATTCAGGAGATCACTAGAAATAATAAAAAATACGTTTGTCAGAACTATGTGAATATCAGCAGCAAAGCAACTTCATTATTATAGCATTATAAAGATGAAGAGAATGCACTGCATTGAGAGATTTCATAGTTTGCCACGTCACAAATGTGATATCTCCATTACGAATGGTAGTTTTACAAGACCAAACGCTTCAATCTCGTACTTGATTCCGAGCATACGTGAACTTTTGTGCGACGGACTTGTGTACACACGATTGGAAACCTGCTAGCCAACAGTTGTTAGTGGAAAGTCTGGCAACAAATGTCCGATGAAGCATACACACGGTCAGACCTTCAGCCAACAAGCTCACATTCAACATTTACCGTCGTAAAATCCGATCGTGTGTACGTGGCATAATACTTTTTTGGTGATTCACCAAAACTCAAGTGGCAGTGATCTAATTTGATTATTGTGCTTCCCATCAATATCCAAGGCCCTATATTTTTTCTCTTTTTTTCAAGATCAATATCAGTTTACCTGGAAACTCAGCTCAAAGCTCATTTACCTGGAAACTCAACGAAAACATAGCATTAGATACAGTTTGCAAAGTGGAAGTTCACTCTAATATAGCAAGTCTAATGCCCCGTACACACGGTCGGAAATTTCGACCACAAAATCCGTCAGATTTTTTCCGACGGATTTTGTCCGACACTGGTGTTGCATACACATGGTCGGACAAAGTTGTCGGAAAATCCGATCATTCTGAACGTGGTGACGTTCGTTGCGTACGACGGGACTATGTAGAGGCTAGTAGCCAATAGCTTTGGTCTTGTAATGTGATCTGAGCATGCGTGGCACTTTGTCCGTTGGAATTCGCTACACACAATCGGAAAAAGTCCGATAGGACTTTGTTGTCGAAAAATTTGAGGGCAGGATCTCAAACTTTTTAGACGGAAAAAGTCAGATGGAGCGCACACTCGGTCGGAATTTCCTACAACATGGACATTTTCCGTCGGGAAATCCGACCGTGTGTATGGGGCATAACAATGCTGTAGGCACAAATCCTCTCCAACTAAAATGGAAAGCCCTTAAGGCTGTTCTGGGGGGCATTTTAATCAAACATGGTATCTATTTAAAGAAAGTAGACATGTGAACACTGAAATATTTAGTTTCGGAATATCGTTTTCGTCCGAAAAATACATTTTTTTAGTTACTCCCGAAATTTGTTTTTATTTATTTTGTTTTTGGTTTACAAAATGCATTCGTCCGAAAATCCAAATTAATTAAGGTCGAATCTGTCATTGAAGGCTTATGGTGTCTGTCGAATGTCCAAAGAAGATTTGACGGAGCAGCTAAACTGTATGACGCTGTATAGTTTAGCTGCTTTGTCGATTCTTCTTAGAACTTTCGACAGACACCATAAGCCAAAGATTCAACGTTTGTATGTTTTTTGCTGCTTTGTCGAATCTTTGTCATTCATGTTGAATGTATATAGTTCAAACAGAAAATGGACTGGTTATAGTGATCACTGATCAGACAGGTAACAAGATAGGGTATATAGAATCTACGTATGCCTATGTATATAAATATATTATACTGTATGTTTTATATACATACATACATACATACACACATATATATATATATATATATATATATATATATATATATATATATATATAGTGGAACCTCGGATTATGAGCATAATCCATTCCAGGAGTATGCTCGTAATCCAAAGTACTCGCATATCAAAGCGAGTTTTCCCACTGAAGTCAATGGAAATGAAAATAATTAGTTCCGCATTGAATTCAATGGGATGCAATACCGCATTCGGCCAGAGGCCTCGGAAACGTCCAAATAGGCTCGAGCACACTTCGGCTGACCTCAGCAAACCTTGGAAAGACTCCGTTCATGAGCCTTTCCAAGGTTTGCCGAGGTCAGACGAACTGTTCTCGGGCCTTTCCGTGCATTTCCGAACGCCGACGGCGCTGTTCGGATCAGGCGCCCCCAACCTCAGGCCAAAAGCTGTACTGCACACCGCTTTTGGCCTGAATCCTGCTCGTGTTACCAGACAACACTCGCAAACCGAGTTAGGATTTTTAGAAATATAGTACTCGTTTTGCGAAACGATCGTTAACCGTGTTACTCGCAAACCAAGGTTCCACTGTATGTATGTATGTATGTATGTGTATATATATATATATATATATATATATATATATATATATATATATATATATATATATTTGTTTTTGTAATTTGTCCATATGAACTTATTTGACCAAGCTATTATTGCTGTCTACCACATGTCATAAATCGATAAATCCTTACTTGAAATTGGCATCACTGTAATCATCTAGCATGTGAAAAGTTTTACTCATGTTGTGTATATTGGTGCTTCCCATAATATATGGATACGTGTTCCTAGGTGCACTACAGCACACAAATGATTTCATAGAGGCTGGTCACACCTGCAGTAAATTCAATTTGCTGAAAATGTGACAGCATGTACAGGGAAGGACATGGTTATAAACATTACCAAGATGGACCTATTTTGAATTTACGATGTGTTAAATTGATTCCATAAAGTAATGAAAGCAGAGTTATTATTGGAATTGTGCACCATTAATTTGTAAGTAATAGCACATAACTTCTGATGATTCCCATATCAGAGAGGAGAAGGAACTCCACAATTTCACTTTTCAAAATAATTGCTTAACACAGTTGTAAAGTAATGCATTATTAAACAGAAACAACTGTATCAGAGATTTCATTAAAGTTGAAGAAAATGTGGTCCATGCTTCACCCTAATTATCTGTTATGATTGAAGAAACAGCATTACTACAATAAAAAAAATGTACAAAGTAATCAGATCCCATAAACATGAAAACACACTAGCAAGGCTCTCCTGATTCATAATTCATTGGAAACTTCTTTGTGGTGGAAATATAGCTGATGCAATTAAAGATGCAAGTAAAAAAAATATTCTTATAATATCATGTTACCGGAACCTCTATAAAGGCAGCTTGCAAAATAGGCAAAACATTCCTTTAGCTACACCTAACTACTAACTTTTATTTTTTCGCAGCATGCCAACAAACTGCAAAAGCTTCATGTATACTCAACACTCTTTACCTACCATGTTCACCTACATACTGTATAGTACTGAGACATAGAAAAAAGGGAGATGGTGTTAACACGCTCTCACCCCCCACCCCTAACCCCCATTCTGTTTTGGTAAGGTCTCTGGATATGCTGTACATATTTTTTTTCTTAAGAACTGAATATGATAACCTAAAATGAATGTCATAACATGAAAATGCAACTGACAGCTAGGGATGAGCCAAACATATCTGGGTTTGGCTTCAAGCAGGTTTGGTAAGCATGATAAAGTCTGTGAGTCAAATCCAAACCTCATTGAAAGCTGAATACTAGAAATATACATATTAACACCCATTTTTCTAGGTTAATAGACAAGGGATTGTCAAGCAAATGGAATAGGAGGCTAGGCACTGGCCTGGGGACTATCTAACAAAGCATAAAAAAGTAAATTTAATTTTGTTGATAAAAGCAATTTAGCACTGCTTGAAGGACAACATTATCCTAAAAGGCTCTGGTACAGATGTTCACACAAATAAAATAAAAGCATCTGGTATACATTTTAAGGGGGAACCTCGTGCACAAAACAAGAAACAAAGAGCATAGGTTCCCCTCAAAAAATCTAAACCAGAACCTTTATAAGCATGCAGCCTGGAAGGCCAGGGATGTTGGGGGAATGTTATCTAATGTTATTAAGTCCCTAATTAAACATACTAGCGTTTTCTGCTTTGTTTTCTTTTACATTCTTCCTACTAGTCCATGTACAGTGTATGCTACATTCAAAACACACTTCTAGTGATAACTGCCACTGTTGTCAGTGTGATTGTGTAAGCTCTCAAATTACATTTAAGGCCTTCAAATAGCTGGTTTCAAAGCTGGTCATCTGGTCATGTGTGCAAACTGAAATCTAAATGAAGGCAAATATGGCACTGTCTCAGCATTTAGAATGATAGTAGGATAGGAGCCTCCAATAACATAACAATAATGATTTTTAATACAATATATATATATATATATATATATATATATATATATATATATATATATATATATATATATATATATATATATAACCATTTGAAGACCAAGTATATATATATATATATATATATATATATATATATATATTCTTAACAGAGGCCATAGAGAATAAAATGGAATGCAATTTTTGTGTCACACAGTATTTGTGCAGTGGTTTTTCAAACACAATTTTTTTCAAACACAAAGTTTTTTTTCATAGGCAATGCTTTAAAAATGTTTACAGTCTACCTGTTTGGAGTTACAGAGGAGGTTAAGTGCTAGAATCATTGCTCTAGCTCTAACATTCGCCGCCAAACCTCACATTCCTGATGCAAACGCTGTTTGCATACATAAGTCGCAAACGCATATGTATTCGCTTCTGCGTGTGAGCATGGCGGGATGGGGATGCTTTATACTTTTTTGTACTTTTTTTCACTGTCCCTTTCATTTTTTCTTTTGATCACTTTTATTACTATTATAGGTATGTAAACATCCTTTGTAATAGAAATAACGGTTGACAAGTCCTCTTTATGGAGAGATATGGGGTCTATAAGACCCCACATCTCTCCTCTACCTTTAAAAGTAAAAGATCCAAAGATGTTTTTTGATCTTTTGCTTTAAAAAAAAAAAAACTGTTTACTTCTGCCCTAGACCAGAAGTTATTTCATGATGTTGCACCGATCCTCCAAGATCATAGAGGCGATCAGAGATGATCTGGTCTCTGGTTACCTCTATGGCCAGCCATGCGAACCATCGGATCAATTTCCGGGCACGTCGGTAAAAACTGTAAGCCTAATGCCGCGTACACACGAAGGGACAATCCCGCGGGATTATCCTCTGGACTGAAGTCCAGCGGATAATCCCCTCGTGTGTGGGCGCCGGCGGACTTTTTGGCGCCAAAGTCCGGCGGACTTTTTGGCGCCAAAGTCCGGCGGACTTTTTGGCGCCAAAGTTTTAAGTTTTGTTTTAAAATTATCCGCTGGACTTGGCAGTCCAGCGGACAATCCCGCCGTTAGTGGGCAAGTCCGCGGGACTTTTGAAATGAACGGACTTGCCGCTCATCGGCAAGTCCGTTCATTTAGCACGTGACTTCAGGTTACGTAGCTAGCGTAGGCAGTTACTGCCGCCGCGCTAGCTCCGTGACCTGGCATGGATTTAAAGGGAATCCCCACGCCGAAAAAACGGCGTGGGGGTTCCCCCCAAATCCAAGTCAGACCCTCATCCGAGCACGCAGCCTGGCAGGCCAGGAAAGGGGTGGGGACGAACGAGCGCCCCCCCCCTCCTGAGCCGTACCAGGCCGCGTGCCCTCAACATGGGGGGTGCCCTGGGGAAAGGGGGGTCGTGCGGCCCCCCCCACCCCAAAGCACCTTGTCCCCATGTTGATGAGGACAAGGGCCTCTTCCCGACAACCCTGGCCGTTGGTTGTCGGTGTCTGCGGGCGGGGGCTTATCGGAATCTGGGAGCCCCCTTTAATAAGGGGGCCCCCAGATACCGGCCCCCCACCCTATGTGAATGAGTATGGGGTACGATGTACCCCTACCCATTCACCTAAGGTGTAAAATGTAAAGTACAAAAACACACACACTTTTGAAAAAATATTTTATTGCACTGCTCCGGGGGTCTTCTTCCGTCTTGGGGGTCTTCTCGCCG
This sequence comes from Lithobates sylvaticus, assembly GCA_028564925.1. Classification (NCBI taxonomy): domain Eukaryota; kingdom Metazoa; phylum Chordata; class Amphibia; order Anura; family Ranidae; genus Lithobates; species Lithobates sylvaticus. Next base: position 362,367,104 of record CM053027.1, read on the forward strand.
GACTCCTCCGCTCTCTTCTGCTCTTTTACCTAGCTCTTTCACGAGCGGGGGGAGTCCGGCTACCTTCTTCGTCGTCGCCGCCGTCGTCGGGGGGTCTCGATCCGCCTTCGGGGGTCTTCCGGGGGTCTCTTCTGTTCTTGCGGCGGTCGTCGTCTTCCGCGCCGCCGGCGCCTTCTTCTTCTTCTTGTCCTTCTTGTCCTTCTTGTTCTTCTTCTTCTTCCGATGTTGACCCGTCGCTGTCTCTGCCCGGAATGCCTGTGCCGCTCTGCGCTTGGACTTATATAGGGACATGGGGGACAGGGTCACATGTTCATGTCACATGGTGACCCCGCCCCCTTGCGATGTCACAGTCCCAGCATCCTCCGGGACTGTGACAACACAAGGGGGCGGGGTCACCATGTGACATGTGCATGTGACCCTGTCCCCCATGCCCCTATATAAGTCCAAGCGCAGAGCGGCACAGGCATTCCGGGCAGAGACAGCGACGGGTCAACATCGGAAGAAGAAGAAGAACAAGAAGGACAAGAAGAAAGACAAGAAGAAGAAGAAGGCGCCGGCGGCGCGGAAGACGACGACCGCCGCAAGAACAGAAGAGACCCCCGGAAGACCCCCGAAGGCGGATCGAGACCCCCAGACGGCGGCGACGACGAAGAAGGTAGCCGGACTCCCCCCCGCTCGTGAAAGAGCTAGGTAAAAGAGCAGAAGAGAGCGGAGGAGTCCGGCGAGAAGACCCCCAAGACGGAAGAAGACCCCCGGAGCAGTGCAATAAAATATTTTTTCAAAAGTGTGTGTGTTTTTGTACTTTACATTTTACACCTTAGGTGAATGGGTAGGGGTACATCGTACCCCATACTCATTCACATAGGGTGGGGGGCCGGTATCTGGGGGCCCCCTTATTAAAGGGGGCTCCCAGATTCCGATAAGCCCCCGCCCGCAGACCCCGACAACCAACGGCCAGGGTTGTCGGGAAGAGGCCCTTGTCCTCATCAACATGGGGACAAGGTGCACCCCCCCTGTTGAGGGCACGCGGCCTGGTACGGCCTAGTACGGCTCAGGAGGGGGGGGGGCGCTCGTTCGTCCCCACCCCTTTCCTGGCCTGCCAGGCTGCGTGCTCGGATGAGGGTCTGACATGGATTTGGGGGGAACCCCCACGCCGTTTTTTCGGCATGGGGATTCCCTTTAAATCCATGCCAGCTTGCGGAGCTAGCGCGGCGGCATTTACTGCCTACGCTAGCTACGTAACCTGAAGTTACGTTCGAAATGAACGGACTGCTCCGTGTGTGGGCAAGTCCGTTCATTTTCAAAAGTCCCGCAGACTTTTGGCCGGCGGATTATCCGCTGGAGAAGTCCGTGCGTGTGTGGGCAAGTCCACACGCTCGGAAAGTCCAGCGGACCCAGCTGGAAAGTCCCGCGGGATTGTCCGCTGGACTAGGTCCGCCGGCAAAAGTCCGCACGTGTGTACGCGGCATAAGAAACAACCGCTGTTAGCTTCAGCCATAACCCCAGTAAACCACTTGCAAGCTCCAATGTACAGTATATATATATATATATATATATATATATATATATATATATATAGTGGTTGGCAAGTGGATATATACTGTAAATATTTACAGTATACAAACACATACTAAATACGAAAGTACAAATATATACATTGTATATATATATATATATATATATAAATAAAAAAGTGCACACATAAAGGAAGCAAGTGGTCTGCATCTCCTTTGAGCAGTATGATGAACAGACTTGTCCATGATTTTCGAAGTTAGCTGTGGCTCTTGAACAGGTTCACTTTCTTAATGAGGCAAATCGCTAACCAATGGGCCAGTTTTGTTTCTCGCACTCCACTGTTCTCACGCCATCTGCTTCTCTCATGGACATTGCTAATCATATCTGCCTGAGAGGTCAGTGGCTTATTAACTCATCCATCATATCATTTGTTTCTACGTGCTATTTTTCTCCAAGTACAATGACACAATGACACGACAATGCTGTAGGGTTACAAAACTCAAATTTCCCTGTCTTCCTCGAAAAGGCAGATTAACTTCAACGTGAATAAACATATTTACATAATTTTATCTCTTGACATAAAACGACATCATAACCATTTTGGATATAAATATATTCCCCTGTAAACAGATGGTTGCTGGGAGGAAAAAATAGAGATTCTGTATGTAATAGCTTCAAGTTAAAAATCACGTCATTACAACAGCTGGTAGAAGACAGTAAAAAAAAATGTTTTTCTTCTCACTTTTGTTTCGTTTTGGATCATTAGCCAGAGATATTTTACTCAGTGTGTGAAAGAATGACTATGTTGCACAGATATAATTAACCAGTTGTATGTGTTTATAATTATATGTTTATTTAGAGACATTTTAAGAAAAAGGAAATGATGTATTGATTGCTTAATATGCCATTTCCTCTTGCATCATGTACAGTACAACATATTACTTGAATCGTTCCTCGATGACAACTTCCACAATATATTTTCTTCCTCAAGTGATCTACGTTTACTTTCATGTACTTTCACAGACATGGTATGCGTTGACTTTGCTTCCACCTTTCCCACTTTTGCTGTGCCTGAAATCTAATTTCAGTTTCCTGACCGTTATTAATCAAAGTCACTTGGCTATAAAATGTGAAAAAACACCTTCAAGTAAAAAGAAGGAAAAAGTCAAGTCCAAGACATGGACTTTTGAAAACAGTTTGCTATTTGTACCTGCAAGTACTACAAATCAGTGTTGACCCTAAAAGGTTGTATTTGTCTGGTAGCTCAGGTGATACTTCAGCTTTTTTAGGTTAAAGCCCATCTCAAGGTAAAATTGTAATTCCCAATTAATAAGAAAAACAACAACCTCTGCTCACAGTGAAAGTTTTGAAAAATTATTGAGAAGAGTTATAACATATAAAGTAAAGATTAGAAGGTAGAGTAATTAGTACATGTGGAGATCCTTAGAAAATACAGCAGTTTCCAAGAACCTGACCTCTTGATCATAATTAGAGGTTTTTAAGAGGCGATCCTTGACAGCTGCCATGTAGGGGCTTGCAAAACATAAACATTTTATGTATTAAATCATTCAGCTAAGGGTTTTAACAAGCAAAACATAATTCATTAAAATAGACATTTATTTCTGCTATCTGGGAACATTTTATTAGCTTGAATGACCTCTATACTCCCAAATACCTCAGAACAAAGAGAATAACTGTCTATGTTTCACAACAAGACATTCCAAGGATCCAAAGAATAAAACATATGTGCTAATGACATCTTTCTGTGAAGAAATGTGCACTTAGTAATATTCTTATTAAATCATCAGTAAAATGCATGATCAGTATTTTGTTTATCACTCCCACCACCCCCTCCTGACCCCACCAGCATTTTCTTCTTGGTTAAAGTTTAAGCAATTCTATTCTCACCTAAATCAGACAACCATAGCCATCAGGCTATAACAGTAGCTTTAATTAGAGTAAAAAAAATGGTTTCCAATCATTTTATCTAAATATTCAGGGAGCATCCACAATGTTGGTGTCACAGAACATTATGCATTTGCATTCAGGCTGTTTCTTAGGGGATTTTTTTCTTGACTAAATGATGAATAATTGGTGTATGTAATTTAAGCTAGAGCTATTGTGTTCTGTATACAATAGTATTTTTTCCCAAAAAAAAGTTATTATGTGCCTGGGAAACCTGCGAAAGGGTGCCTAAAGCTCCACCTGCTGGCAGGCACAATTAGACTAGGAATCAGGCAAAGTTTAACCCCCCTGGCGGTATTCCCGAGTCTGGCTCGGGTTGAGATTTCTGTACCAAAATCGGTAACCCCGAGCCAGACTCAGGCTTGCATTGCAGGATACAGGGGGAAGTTACTTACCTTGTCCCCTGGATCCTGTGATGTCTCCCCGCTGTGTGTGCGAGCCGTCTGCTCGCTCGATTCACACAGTGCCCGAGTGCTGCTGATCTCCGTTCCCTGCGACGTTACGACGCACGGGAGCGGAGATCGGCGCCAAATTCAAAAAAGTTAAAAAACACAGTACACATACAGTACTGTAATCTTACAGATTACAGTACTGTATAAAAAAATACACATCCCCTTTGTCCCTAGAGGTCTGCCCAGTGCCCTGCATGTCATTTTATATAATAAATTGATTTTTTTCTGCCTGGAAACTGGAGATTGTCCATAGCAACCAAAAAGTGTCCCTTTATGTCAAAAGTGATTTTAGACCAGCTAGAAAACATTTATAATAAATTAGAATCACAATTCATCATCAAACACTAAATTTAATGACAGCGACTATTCTGCAACTGAGCAAATGTTAGTGTGATGAGTGATGAGAAGGGCCTCATCCCCACAACCCTTGCCTGGTGGTTGTGGGGGTCTGCGGGTGGGGGACTTATCAGAATCTGGAAGCCCCCTTTAACAAGGGGACCCCCAGATCCCGCCCCCCCTGTTTGAAATGGTAAGGGGGTACAAAAGTACCCCTACCATTTCACAAAGGAATTGTAAAAAATAGTTAAAAAACACACAGACACCGTTGGGAAAAGTTCTTTATTAAATAATAATTTAATTTGGGGGGAACTCCACGCTTTTTTTTTTTTTATCAATGACTGTTCTCTGTATTACGGTAGCCGACAATTCATTATAGCCGCGAGATTTTAAACAGCTTTTTTCCTTCAAAAATTACACTTTGTGCAGGGACAGTTCTAAGCACGGGAAACATGCGCCCCTTTACATGCATACTATACACACCCCCCCAGGTACGAAATTTAAAGGAATATTACACTTTTATTGTCTCACTTTAAGCATTATTAAAATCACTGCTCCTGAAAAAACTTCAGTTTTTAAAACTTTTTTGTATTGATACATGTCCCCTGGGGCAGGACCCAGGTCCCCAAACACTTTTTATGACAATAACTTGCATATAGGCTTTTAAAATTAGCACTTTAGATTTCTCACATAGACTTTTACAGGGGGCTTTTCGAATTTGCCGCGAACACCCCAAATTGTTTGCTGTTCGGTGAACAGGCAATGTTCGAGTCAAACATGAGTTCGACTCGAACTCGAAGCTCATCCCTACCTGTGAGCTGTGTCATACATTTCTGCTTTAGCACCAGGTTGTTAGGTCCAGTTGCCCAGTGCTTCTGTGGAAAGAATGTGATGCATTTCTGTACATAGTTCATAGGAGATCTGGTACAAAGAACAAAGGAAGAAAAGGAATACATTTTTTCTGTAGTCAGTGATGTTTAAAAATAAGATGAAAGTTGGTATCAAAAGGGCAACATAGACTCCTTCAGTGCTGCCTAAACATGATCATAGAATGGTCTATAAGGATCGTGCCTAGCAACCTGTCATTACAGAAAAATGGGTACAAAATACATGTATATGTTCATTAATAACGAGGCTGTTTTATTGAAAGAGAACACAAATGAGCAAGTGAGTAGGTGCAATGTCAATGACACGCAAACTAGAACTTCCTCTAACAGAGACACCCACTCTCTCCTCTGGTCAGCTAACAATGGGTCAGTGGCAGTGATGAGCAGTCAAAGACTCTCTATTAATACCCTATGCAGTGATCAAATTATTCCCCCCCCCCCCCCCAACAATGCATCATCTGCCATCTTTATTCAGTCATTATCCAGAGTCAGCATTTACTTCCTAAACTGAAATGTAGAAATCCAGCACACTGGTTGTACGCAGTAAATTTAGCTTCTATTGGGAACTGACATAAAAACACTCACTGCAATGCAATCTTTCTAAAGCAGCATCACATGTAAAAAAATTAGTAATAAATAACACCTGCCAGGTGGATATTTTGTATTTGCAAAAGACGTCCTTGACCTAAATACTAATGCGCCCTTTGGAACGCCCGATCCATCTGTATCAAGCTAACATCTGTACATGACCTCTTCATCTCTCATGGCTTTAACATACTCGCCATAACCAAAACCTGGCTTCAAAATTTTGACTCAGCTTCTCTTGCTGCCCTCTCCCATGGTGGCCTCCATTGGACTCACTCCCCCAGACCCAACGGACAGAAAGGAGGTTGAGTTGGAATTCCTTTTATCCCCAAAAAGCACCTTCCAAGCCCTTCCCATCCCTCCCTCTCTATCCCTCTCTTTTTTAGAGATGCACTGTATTTGTCTGTTTTCTCCCATTTCTCTGAGTATTGCAGCAATTTATTGGCCTCCTGGACTGGTATCAAGCTTTTTTGATGACTTTGCTGCCTGGCTACCCTACTTTCTCTCCTCTTAAAAACCCACTATCATTCTTGGTGACTTAAACATTCCTGTCAATGTTAACAGCCCAACTACAGCTCAACTTCTCAACTTAACCTCATCTTTTGACCTAACCCAATGGACACATACCTCCACTCACTCCAATGGTAATACACTTAACCTTGTATTCTCCCATCTCTGCAATCCTGGCAACCTCACCAACACCCTTTTTCCTCTCTGTGATCACAACCTCGTCAGTTTTACTGTATCCTTGCCTCCAACCACCCATCCCTCCAAGCAGAAAACAATTACTTGTAGGAACCTTCGCCACTTTAACCCTTCTCTTCTCTATTCTGCTACTGACCACCTATATGACATAATCTCTCCCCTGTCCTGTCCTGACCTGGCCACCTCTGTCTACAGTTCACTCTCATCATCACTAGATGCACTTACTCCTCTAACCACACGCAGAATAAGGCCCTGGCAAACTGACAACACTAGAAATCTAAAATACAATTCCTGCCTCCATGCTACCAAACAAGCCTACTTTGTCTCTCTTATTAATACCTTGTCATCCAATAACTCACTCACTGCCCAAGAGATTGCCAATCACTTCAAATACAAGATTGATGCAATTTGTGAGGACACCTGCACTGTGCGTACATCTTCCCCACCCAACATACCTTGCCTAACAGCACATTCAACGCTCTCCTGTTTTGAATTGGCTACTATTGAAGAGGTTACAAAACTTTTCTCAGATGCCCACCTAACCAATTGTCCCTTGGATCCTGTTCCCTCACAATTACTATGGTCACCCTCTTCTTCTATCCTATGCTCTCTCACTCACATCTTCAATCTCTCCCTCTCTAGTGGCACCTTCCCCTCCCCTCTAAAACACTCCCATACTTAAAAAGCCCTCACTGGACCCCCCCAACCTGAACAACTTAAGGCCCATCTCACTGCTCCCATTCACCTCTAAACTTCTAGAATGCTTCATCAACAACCGTCTTAGCTCCTACCTCAGTGAAAATAACCTTCTTGACCCCTTACAGTCTGGCTTTCACTCGCAGCACTCCACGAAAACTGCCTTACTAAAACTCACTAATGATTTACTAACTGCTAAAACCAACAGTCAGTACTCCATACTACTACTACTTGACCTCTCTGCGGCCTTTTATACTGTTGACCACCCACTCCTTCTCAATGAACTACATTCCCTTGGCCTCCGAGATTCTGCTCTATCCTGGTTCTCTGCCTATCTATCACAGTGCTCCTTCAGTGTTACCTACAACTCTGTCTCCTTCTCTCCATTGCCCCTTTCTGTGAGGGTCTCCCAAAGCTCTGTTCTTGGACCCCTTCTCTTCTCTATCTATACCTCCTCCCTTGGTCACTTGATACCCGCCCACGGCTTCCAATACCACTTATACACCGATGACACCCAATTCTATCTGTCTACTACTCACCTCACTCCTTCAGTCTCCTCTCGCATTACTAATTTACTAACTGACATATCAGCATGGGTGTCATACCACTTCCTTAAACAAAATCTCTCTAAAACTGAGCTATTAATATTCCCCCCGCCCGTGCCCCCCTCCATGACTTTTCTATCAAAATCAACAATGCAACCATCAGTCCCTCCCCTCACCCCAGGGTACTAGGTGTAATACTAGTCTCTGACTTGTCATTTCAGCCTCAAGTCCAATTGTTGTTAAAAGTTTGTAGAATTCACTGCCGAAACATCTCTAAAATTCGCCCCTTTTTAACAAATGAAACCACCAAGCTCCTCATTCACTACTTTGTTATCTCTCGCCTTCACTATTGCAACTCCCTTCTCATTGGCCTACCCCATAGGCTATCCCCTCCTCAGTCTATCATAAATGCTGCTGCCAGACGTATCCACCTTACCAACCACTCAGTGTCTGCCAACCCTTTCCTCCAGTCCCTACACTGGCTCCCAATCACCCAGTAAATTAAATTCAAAATACTATTCTCAACATACAAAGACATTCACAACTCTGCCCGAGCTACATCAACAAACTTGTCTCCAAATATCACCCAAGCGGTCCTATCCCCTCTTCTCAAGACCTCCTACTCTCAAGCTCTCTCATCTCCTCCTCCCATGCTCGTCTCCAGGATTTCTCCAGGGCCTCTCCCATCCTCTGGAACTCGCTACCTCAACCTGTCTGACTATTCCCTACTCTTGCTACCTTCAGGCGATCCCTGAAAACTCATCTCTTCAGGGAAGCCTATCACGTTTCCAACTAATCTATTACCACTTCTATCAGCTCAAACTCCACAGTTACAACCTTTTGTACCACCTGCCCCACCCTATTAGCTTGTAAACTCTTCTGAGCAGGGCCCTCCTAATCCTCTTGTATTTTATTGTATTATAACTGTATTGTCTCCCTTTTATATTGTAAAGTGCTGTGTTAACTGTTGGTGCTATATAAATCCTGTATTATAATAATAATAATAATAATAATAATAATAATACAAAACCAAAAAAGTCTCTACTTACATACATTGCACACAACAGAAAAATCCTAAACCATAGTTGTAAGAGGGTACCCAGATTATATACAAAACCCTTTAACATGTCACATTATGATGTTCATCAGGTCCAAATAAATAAATAATATTTATACCATAATGTACACCATACTTCAAGGGCTAACATAATGAATCAGGCCTCATTCACATAATCTGTGCACTCTTGCGAAGGGCAGTCTTTGCCTCCATGGGAGTGCAGGCAGTGCATTCAAGTGCAGGCATTCCCATTTATATCTGATGGGATGCAGCACCTGCAAGCTGGTCCCAACATGACAGTTGTGTGGGTGCATGTCCCTTAACACAGACAGAACAGAATTACAATGTTGCAGTCTGATCCCTGGAGGAGAGGATGCAAAGCTTTCACCTGCCTTCCTGCAGCAAACTAATGACATTATCCCAGCCTAGGCAAAGTCATCTGACTGGAGCTGAGGGGCTGTTTTGTAAAGATTAAAGTATAGTTTTTTTTTTTATATAATTATACTGCTATACTGTGACATGTCATTCTGCTTTAAACTTTAACATGCCTCAAAAAACTTAATCAAAATGTACCAGACGCATGTAGTTTGCCCTGTCTTTGTGCCCTGCTGCCACTCACACCCCCTTTACATTTGCTAGTTATTGCCTGCTGCCGAAATGACAGGCGGGACTTGCTTTGTAATTACAGCAAGTATTATCTTAAAGGGATGAGCTTCAGTTTGCATATGATGTCAGTTAAAGCAACTTGAATTTTTATTTTTTTTATGTTTTCCTATGTAACCACTTATTAACCTTTCATTTACCTAATCAGCCATTTAATAAACGTCTTATTCTCCATGTGTGTTCTTTCTTGATTCTTGCTGTGCTTTGTGTATTTTTTTCACACCTAATAAATTTATTCTTTTCTTTGTTCCCTAAGCTATTATTTCCCTGCTGATTTTTATATCTATTTTTCAAACCATTAATGTTTAAACCTTTTTCCTTCAGGGAAGTGATTTTTTGTACATTGTCTGAGAGGTTGTTTATATTCATGCCTAGTAACTACCATAGAGTTCTTGTTACAGATTCTGTTAAGAGGTTGTTTCCTGCCACTGCTTAAGGTTCAGGGCTATATATGTTGATGTCTTACAGGAAGTGAAGGAGAATGTGGCCAGTCACATGCTGTGTAAGCCAGAGGTGCTGGAGGCTGATTTTGTGTTGTATCCATCCAAGCTGAAAAGGGACAATAGGCAAGTGTTCCCGCACTGTGTAGCTCATTGTTTGTTATATTACTGTCACTCCTGTGTGAGCATTCTTGTTTGGGCATCAGAGATATCTGTTAGAGGCTTCTCTGATTCACGGAAACTTTCTATTTGCATACTGCAATATACTTGGACTATTCTCAACTGTATGAGAGTGAAGCTAACAAGTGACAGGTTTGTGTTGAAGTGTATATCTGCCACTTTAGTATTTAAAGCAACAGTGTCTCTTTTTGGTCTGGAGGGTTCCTAGCTAGTATTAGCCTAGGGAATGGTAAACAGCTCAGGAAAGCGACAGGATAGGCTTCCGACAGCCATTTAGATAGGTAGTGACCCGGTAGCATTAATAGCCTATAGTCAGGTTAGAGACCAAGAGATAGGCCTGATTTGCCTTGCAGGTGACGCGTTCCAGACTTCTCCGCAATCAGGGGGCTTCACCTGTACAAGCGTCCCAATGAAGCCACCGCTCCACAGATGCGTCAGCGCTCGTCCTCTCCTCGCATTGTGTTACACCTTGCAGGCCAGCTCATCAGGGGCCCCTGCAACTGAACTTTGCCACAGTGCCTAATTGGAGGTATTGGTGTTAAAGGCCTATAGTTATGTATCCAGATATATAGATACATATATACACTGTTCTTCTCGGACATATGTACATTCTTCTTGTTATTGCTTTGGTTGTATGTAATGCCATCACTTTATCATATATAAATTTACACTAATCACCTGCTGGTATGTGTGCATATCTTTACTCTTAGAAATCTTTGCTGGGTGTATTAATACTACTGCTGTCAGTTATTTGGGGTAAGTTACTAGTTATTGTCCTAGAAAGGGATCATCTCTACATACGCTGGAGCCCTGTTCTAGGTGGAGGCACTGCCAATTATATATTTATAGTCCACTCTTTCTTTAGCGGAGGCTCTGGCTCATTTGGTTACCTACAGGTTATCGCCATAGCCTTTGTGGAGAGGGCAACTTCATATGACCCTGGAATGTAACAGGGCTACATTCCATTTATCAGTTAATTTTTTTTAGTGTCACATTAAAGCTGAACTCCAGGATAATAATAAATAGGGTCTATAACAAATACAAGAGGCATATGTTTTCTTGGTGTGCTTGTCTTTCTTTCAAATTTCTTCAGTATTCCATCAACTTCCATGCCTTTGTGCAGGAGTTTCCAGTGATAAACTTTACTCTCATTTTGTAAAGAATGACTGGTTTTGTATCTGCCCCCTCTGTAATTTTCCACAGGCAGTCAGTAGTGGGAGGGGCTGCTGGGTCCCTCCCACAGCTCTGCTTTCTGCACAGGTTAAGAGCATTGAGCAGCACCATAATGATGTCACTGGTACATTGACAAGGTAATATCTGGGTTCACAAAAGCATTTGTTACGCACAAACTAGATCTATATTCTTCATGGCTATCGGGGAATACATTTATATAAAAGTTTTTGTTCCTGGAGCACAGCTTAAAAAAAAAAAGTGCAAAACTCAGAAAAAGCTTTTATTTTGCTTGTAGATAATTAGCTTTGCTCCTGAATCAAAGTTTCAGTATAATTTTAAACAGGACAAATGAAAACATGCCCCTTTTTGTTATTTTTTTGTAAAAATAGAGTCATTTTTTTCAAGTCAATTTTACCAAAGGTATGCTTTTTTTTCCTCATTTCTCCAAATTAAACATTAATTCTCCTTTAAGTCCCCGTCCTTAACCTTGGACAATCTACCGCATTTGAACTCCTACTGTATGTGCCTAAGGCCCATATCAGACACACCTTATACCATCTACTTACAAAATACTCCATATAGCCACTTCCCTTACTGAATCTTGCCATTCCCATATGCATAAATGGGCACACATTCTCCAATGACCTCTTTCTCTTCAGCAATAGCAGAAAATATGGGACTCTGTTTTTAAGGCCTAAAGATGCATGGCACAGAGAGAGATGGCTTACAAAGTTTTATTTTTTTGGTATAAAACTCCAAAGGTTCTTCATAAATGCAACCCTTTGTGTTGGAGATGCCATCGGGATTTGGGCACGCATTATCATATTTTTTGGGACTGTCCTATTATCCGACCATTTTGGTCCTCAGTTCAGTCTCTCATTCAAAGTCTCCTTGGGACTAATATCCCCCTAGACCCAGTTCACTATCTATTAGGAATGCCTGTCCCGGGTATCTTCAAACATGTCAAGAAGTTGGTTGCATTTATCTTATTAGCTGCTAAATGGATTATACCCTTAGGTTGGACTATCTCCTGCTCCCGCCTACATATTCCCATTTATTGCACACTATAGCTCATATACGCAGAATGGAACAGCTGTAGTGCATGATTCTCTACCCCCCTTTTCAAAAATGTGGGATCTGTGAGACAATTCTGAGCTTAATCCAGAATCGGTATTCCAAGCCCCTGGATAGGTGCCTCTCTTTCCTTACTAGATGAATTACCCTTATATATGTTTGTTTTTGTTCCAAGGTGAGCCCCCCCCCTTTTTTCTTTTTGTGTATACTTTTGTTGATATCATACTGAGATGCTTATATTTGGCCCAACATATAAGCTGTAATAGATTTATGTGATATTTCTTTCCTGTTTCCAAAGCCTGCTCTATTGGCGGCCACCCTCACAATATCTACGAGCTACATTTTGTTTTTATGTTTCACTTATTTTGATCTTATCTAGTATTGCCTTGAAAAAACGAATAAACATACAATTATAAAAAAAACTATACATTTTTATATTTTATATATATTTTATAATATTTTATTTTGCTATCTTAAGTAATGAGAAAGCTATTACCAAAAAAAGTTCCATAGTAGAAATTTGAACATTTCTCTAGCCCGTAGGAGATGTAAAGGTTTGAGAGCTGAGGAGGTTAAGTATAATAATGAAAAATCCCGCTTTACTTTACTCTGCGGTTTATCCAGCAAATCTGAGTATGAGTTCTGCTTCACAGGATGGATTACCTACTACAGGTCACCAGGGTTAAGTGTACTGGTAAAGCAGTTCTTTGGACAAAGACAAACTTGTAAAGGGTATTTTGCTATTTTACTGAACAGACCAGCCTGACTCCAGGTTCAGGAAAACAGATTTACTCATGACTAATAAAGAATGAGCAAGCTTTATGCAGCAACAAGAATTGTACTGTCAATTAAAGTACACTCGACATTTGTGTCATCATATTCATCACGTACTGTAGGAGCTAATGGCTTTAAAGTCATACAAATCACGTTTCTCAGACTTGAAAGCAACTTCACCAGAAAATTTAATGAACTTCAAATAATGCCATCAGCTTTATTGTCCACATATCAAAAATGATTCAGATATTTCATCCATGTCACATGGAGACTATATTAGAGAAATAAAATCATAAGATTAGAAAGGCGAGTAATATTTTCAGCATTCTCTGCATCTCCCGTGTCTTCTAGATTTGAGCTAATTAGGAGCCAGGTTCTCAATCTGCAAGTCTTATAAATTGGTTTACTTGGAATATCAAATAGTGATAAAACGCCAGCTCTGTGAGATCTCCATTTATTATTAAAACTCTGTTCTGACATTTTTTTTTTCTTTCAAGAATTTTTCAAACCAGCCTGCTAAAAATATCCCGCACAAATATTTCACACAAAAATAATGAAGAGTGTCACAAATGCTCTGGTGCAAAGACGGCAAAGTCAGAATGAAGATATTGCTCAAAGAGGCGTACTGTACATACATAATGTGGAAATGGAAGCATCTCCCAAAGGGACCCAGAACTGTGTTGAAATGAAACAGATATATTTCTCTGTAAGACAATGCATGGTACATCCTTGAAAAGTTCACCATCTTTCCAATTTTCTTTTTTTTCTGTCAGTTATGTACCTGCCATTATTCCAGGAATATATCTTTCAATATCACTGGAGAGATAATATTATAGGATAAATATTAACTATTAGGTAGAGGACCAAATGATACAGGGATGACCTAAATACCTTGCATTTAATTATAAATGTGTGTACAGTATTTCATTATTACAAAATATAGTTTCATAGTTTCATAGTTAGTAAGGTTGAAAAAAGACACCAGTCCATCCAGTTCAACCTGAGCGAGTGTCTACAACTGTTCCTATCCCTGTACATTGCACACTCACATCGGTCCCTACCCTCAAGGAGCCCACAATCCAAGGTCCCCATTCATATACTAGGGCCAATTTTTGGACAGAAGCCAATTAACCTACCTGCATGTCTTTGGATTATGGGAGGAAACCGGAGTACCTGGAGGAAACCCACGCAGGCACAGGGAGAACATGCAAACTCCAGGCAGGTAGTGTCGTGGTTGGGATTCGAACCAGCGACCCTTCTTACTGCTAGGTGAGGGTGCTAACTACTACACCACTGTACCGCCCTATATCATTGTATTACTTACAATAAAAGAATCAGAAATAGGATTGATGATTGCATTTTCATTTATTGGGGCATTAAACATGTAATTTATTTAGTAACTGTATTGTTAATTAAAAAAAAATAAAGTAGCATAGTTCCTGCTAAAATGTTTGTTGTATACATCCTAGCAATGAGCAGGCTTAGAGGACAGTTGTACAAGGGCTGCCCTGAGAAAATAGGAGAAAGGGCACATGACAGGGTGGGCTGGAAGGGTTAAGAATGGGTGGGGAATGGTTTAATGAATGCAGGGAGGATGTGGTCATAGCTTAGAGAAACCTCAAGGAGGAACAAACAGTGTGGTGAGCAATTTGGCCCAGCCACCCACCCTCTTGATAAATGTATGGATATCGTTATGATTGAAAGTTCATAGGTTTGGGGACCAGGGGTATGCAAAAAGAATGGTGGACTCGTGGAGAATATTGTACTTTTATCACAGCATTGGCGGGTCCTTGATGGTGCCAAAAAAGTAAGATCGTTGGCAATGGTTTAAACCTAATGGTCACAAATATGTATGATTATATGGTGTTCATAAAGGAAGTACCATACTTACTAAAGTTTATTCCAGGCGCATAATGGTGTAAAAAAAAATAAAAAAATTAAAATAAATCACTGGTATGAACCATCCAAGCTGGTTGTAGATGGCTAGTGGACATTACAGGTTTACAATGGAGCATGATATTCCAGGTGAATAATGGTGTAAACATTACTGGTATGTACCCACTGAGCTGGTTGTAGGTGACTAGTGGCCAGTACAACTAAACAACTAAACATGATATTCCAGGTGAATAATGGTGTAAAAATGACTGGTGTGTACACACCAAGCTGGTTGTAGATGGCTGGTTGCTGGTACTGGTTTACAAGGTAACATATTATTAGTGGCACTGCAGGGGACCTGGCTTTAGTTGTTGTATCGGAATTATTGTTTGTTTTGAGGAATTGGTGTCCAAATCATGTTTTTGTTCTTATCTTTGTATTTAATAAAAGCTGTGGCCATATTACTGAAATAAAAATAATTTGTGTCATATTGAATTATGTATGAGGTTTAATGTGTTTGGTTTTAATGTTCAATATCACTCCGCCCTCTCAGACCTACCTAGGTCATGGCAACCACCCCAATTATAACTAGCTTTTGCAGTAAGGTGCACATGGAAGGACTTTGCACATCACAAACAAATAAAAGGTTTCCCAGCACATTTACCAGCTAGCCTGTAAAAATGACACTGTCTAACAATTTACATTAAAAACAGAGGTTTTAGCACACATTTGCAAATATATGTGGATGCCCCACTGCCTTGTCAAGGCTTCTCTGTATACTGCGGTCCTAAGGCCGGCCATAGACAGTTGGAATCTCGGCCGGTTCAGCAGGAACTGGCTGAGATTCAAACCATGTGTGAGCAGGCTGTACAACCAGCCTGCCGGATTCATTCGCGATTATCGCTAGCGGCTGCTATACCCGCTAGCAATAATCACTGTCTTCTCCCCGCAGGGGGCAACCAATTGCTCAGCAGGAGGGGTTCCCATGTCAGAACTATCTTTGATGATGGGGAATCATGCGAATCATTGCAGGGAAGAAATTTGCACCATCTATGGAGTGCCTTGCGCTTATATTAGTCTCCAAGTTGGAGTATTTACAGTATATCAGTGGATAAATTAAGGGCAGGTATGCCTGGAGGGAGCCTAGTCCTCCTTAATGGCACAAGGACACATTGGATGCCCAGCAAGAACACAATGGCAGCTGAAGGCATTCAATGTGTCCCCACACCAAACACAACATGCAAGCTATACAAAAATGGCAACCACACTGATTTATAACTAGCTTTTGAAGTAAGGTGCACGTGGAATAGCATTGCAAAGGACAAACAAACAAAATACTTTCCAGCACACTTACCGACTAGCCTGCAAAAAAATACTAAATGGCAATGTCTAACAATTTACATCCAAAACAGAGGACAGTTGTAACTGTTGAAAGACAGTCGAGTAGAAAGACAGGTTCCCCGCTGACAGCTGAATTTAAAAAAAAATTCAGACAATTAAAAATTAGGAAAAAAAAAAACAGCATGCCCCCCCAATGCATATCAGGCCCTTCAGGTCTGGTATGAATTTTAAGGGGAATCCCACGCGAAAATAAAACATTGTGGGGTCACCTCAAAATCAATACCAGACTCTTATCCCAGCATGCAGCCTGGCAGGTCAGGAAAGGGGGGGCGAGCGTCCCCTCCCCTGAACCATACCAGGCCACATGCCCTCAACAGAGGGGGGTGGGTGCTTTGGGGCCATGGGGGCGCTTCCCCCTGCCCCAAAGCACCTTGTCCCCATATTGATGTGGACAAGGGTCTGTGGGCAGGGGGGGGATTATCGGAATCTGGAAGCCCCCTTTAACAAGGAGGCCCCCAGATCCCGCCCCCCCTTATGTGAATGAGTATGGGATACATAGTACCCTTACCCATTCACCAAAAAAGTGTTACAAAGTAACAGGGCTTTTTTTCCCCAAAGAATAGCTGCAGGTACTCCCTATTCCATGTCACCCCTTGTTTCCACCCCCTATCCACCTCTGAGTACTGTCCCTTAGTTCCACTCCTTACCCACATCTCAGTACCACCCTTTTTAGAGAACACAGAACCAAGTATAATTCTGTAGTGCTAAGTAATTTATTTAGAATGGGTTAATAAAAAAAAGGGGGGCGCATGCGCGAGGCTCTACATGGCGGACGTATCCCACTAGAGCTCCGCACCTCCCGCCGCAACATCGGGACCATACAGCGCACCTGAGCCACCCTGCAACCCCGCTCTTCTTGGATACAGCCTCGGGAACGGCCACACCGTCATCCGGGATGGTTTTAACCGGCCACCGCGGTAAAGCTAAACCGAAGCCTATCAAAGAAGCCCTGGCCCGCGCCTCATCCAAGATGGCGGCGAAGGCCCTGGCCAAGCAACACGCTGCTTCACCTGACAGACCGGCACAAACTACTGCTGAGAGTGACGATGAGGACAATACCGATTACACAGTCAGCGGATCTCCCTTCCTACCTCCCTCAGGTATGTCTCAGGGCGATTTCCTACAACTAATGGAAACAATGCTACATAAAGCCCTGAAAACTACATCTGACCAGATAACTGGCAGGCTATCACGTGAAATTAGGGAACTAGGCCAGCGCACAGCAGACCTGGAAACCAGGGTTGATGACATGGAGATCACCCTGCAAGAACAGGCCCAAGATCAGGCAGCCCTCCGAGATGAGAACGCCATGCTGCTCTCTCGCCTCGAGGACGCTGAAAATCGCTCCCGTAGGTCCAACATACGCCTGAGGGGTATCCCAGAAAACGTGGACGACCTACAGTCATTTTCCACAGCCCTATTCCAAGAACTGTCACCCTCCATTCCTATAGAGTGCCTGGAATTCGACAGAATACACAGGGCCCTGACCCGTCGCCAGCAAGATGGGCCACCACGAGACATAATCATTAAATTGCACTTCTTCCGTACGAAGGAACAGCTCCTGGCTGCTGCTCGCAACAAGGACGCTCTCCTGTTCCAAGGCCACACATACCAGCTTTTCTCTGACCTAGCCCCATCCACAATTGCTAAACGTCGGGCCATGAAGCCACAGCTCCAGATCCTTTTACAGCACCAACTAAAGTACACCTGGCGTTTCCCCTTTGCCCTGCAATTTTCTTACCAGGGCCAACAACACTCCTGTACATCGCCAGAATCTCTCCAGCGCCTTCTTGAATCCCTACGCCTAACCACCCCGGAACAACCTGCGGAGACATCTCTACCTCGCACCCCTGCCCGTGCGACAGCGCACCCCTACACGGCCACTCCAAGAAGGCCCAACCCGGGCCCTCCATCTATCCGCAAAGGCACTCCAGCTCGCTCACCCAGGGACAACTTGCCGGATCGACAAAGGTTCTCACCACGCTGACCTTGAACCTGCTGTCTACTTTGTCCACCAAATGATTGCCACCGGAGGCCTCCTGACTGAACCTACTTTAATTTCTACCACTTGATGTTTTTGCCAACTATTCAGTCAAGATAAAGGAGGACTGTCCTGTCATGAGCTACCCCCTACTGGTAAAAGGGGAGCTTATGCAGTCCACCTAATCCCTCCGGGGTTGCAGGGGCTCAGACCCCACATTACTGTTCTATCCCCTTTCTCACCAGCAATCGCAAAGAAACATTTTTCTTTTTTTGCGTTTTTTTTTTTTTTCATCCTGTTTTATTTTCTTTCTTTTTCCCCCCTATTTTTTTTTTTTTTTTTTTTTTTTTTTTTTTTTCCCTTTTTTTTTTAGGGAAAGCAACGTTTTATTTTTTATTTTTTTTCCCCTAACGGTTATCCTCCCTTTTTTTTCCCTTCCCCTTTTCTTTTTATTTCTTCCCCTCCTTTTTTTTATTTTTTTTTTTTTTTTTTTTTATTTATTTTTTTTTTCTCTCCTCTCAGGAAGAGATACTATGTCATATATGCACAAAATCTTACCATGTTACACATTACTTGGCACAGATTGTCTGGCTCGCCGCACGCGCCCTGGTTTACCCCTGGGCGTCTGTGGCGACCCGGACACTGCTGCCTATTTACTGCCCGCTAACATATGACTTGGGTATTTTGAAATGTTATATATGATTATGCTCTGTTTTTGCATATTTCCCTGTGTGCTCCTCACCCTAAACCTATGTAACGGAGCACATATACATGGATACGCTACTCATGAGTACCTGAGTATCCCTGGCTATGTTCCCTTAATGTCACCCTGGAGGTCGCTACGACCCCAGGTAGGTATGGGTTATATCTAAATATTAATACACCCAGAGAATTTACTTCTTACGTTTTACACCCTGTTGCCTACGTTTGCTTAAGACCTAATACAGCTATTACAATCCCCCTCTTGCGGCGGGAGGCTGTCACTGCCCCCCCCACACATGGCGGACACACTCGCAAGTCGGCTGGCCGGCTGGCGAGTCTGCCCGTTACTTGGTCGGGCGACCAACTTTAACCTCCACCTACACTATCTATCCACTCACTTGCCTTACAACCACTACCCACCCCATCTCTCCCTGTTCCTCTCCTTCCCTTCTCACCCCCTCTCTCCCCTTGATCCTTGTCGGCGGGGCTGCGGGGTCCTCGGGACCCCCCGCTCTAATATATTATCCCTCTCCCCATGGCCCCCTTGAATATTCTTTCCCTTAACGTAAAGGGACTTAACTCACCACATAAAAGAGTGAAGGCCTTCCACTCGTTCGTAGCATTGAAAGCTAGCATTGTAGCTCTCCAGGAAACCCACTATACGGCACAGTCCACCCCAAAATTTTTTAGCCACCGCTACCCCCAAGTGTACACTGCCTCAGCCAATGTTAAAAAACGTGGGGTACTAATAGCTCTCCACCAATCCCTTCCCTTCGTATTAACCAACGAAATCAAAGACCCGGAAGGACGTTACATAATTCTTGTAGGCACACTCCAAGAAGTAGAAACCACATTAGTCTCCTACTATGCTCCAAACGACAACCCGAACCCCTTCTTCTCTCACCTACTACAAACTGTACGAACACACTGTAAGGGCACGGTGATCCTCTGTGGCGACTCCAACTCAGTGCTACAGCCACATATGGATAAATCCCCATACGCTCCAGACCAGTATACTCCCTCCACACGCTTTAGGAAGCTATTGCAGCAAGCTGCACTACTTGATACTTGGCGAGAATGCAACCCAACAAAGAGGAACTACACATTCTACTCATATCCTCATAAATCCTTTTCTAGGATTGATCACATACTCCTCTCGGTTGCATCCTCCCCAACACTTGTCAAATCTTATATTCAACCCATACCATGGTCGGACCACTGTGCAGTAATCACTACAATCTCCTCCCTGATTCCCCAAACCAGTGACCGCTCCTGGTGCATGAACGAAGCCCATCTCACCAACCCATCTTACTGCCTGGATATCCAAGTAGCCCTCACAGACTACCTACGACACAATAACACGCCTGATATCTCCCCTGTTCTCCTTTGGGAGGCGCACAAACCGGTAATACGGGGCACATGCATTTCGGTATCCACACACCTAAAGAGAGACAAGAAGCTTCAACTAGCTAACCTGGAAAGAGAATACCAACAAAATTTCCTCCAATTCCAGGCGGCCCCATCCGAACCCCATAGGATAGCAATGGAAAAATCCAGAACCGAACTGGATCTGCTGCTGGCTGAATCCGCCGATAAGGCCATCCGCAGATCTAGTCACACTATTTACACCAAAGCTAACAAGCCCGATACCTTCCTGGCAATGCGTCTACGACGACCTGACAGAAACCATGTCCCCATTAGGCTAAGGACTGGTAAAAACACCTACACTAGTAACCCCACCAAAATTTTAAGTGAATTCCGTAAACGATTAGAAGACCTCTACAAAGCTAAGACCACATTCTCCCACCCTACTGCTGACTCACTCCTACAAGACACCCCTCTCCCCAAATTATCGGACTCAGACCGTGAGACCCTAGAAGCACCTGTCACCACAGAGGAAGTGCTCGCAGCGATAAAAACCCTTAAACCCCACAAAAGACCTGGCCCAGACGGACTCACCGCCACATACTTTAAAAAATTTGCCCCAACTCTCGCCCCCCTTTTATGCAAGTCATTTAACTCCCTACTTCAGAATCATGCCTTTGGCCGAGACACACTGACAGCCACCATAACGATGATACCCAAGCCAAACACAGACAACTCCCTCTGGTCCAACTTTAGGCCCATCTCCCTACTCAATCTGGATATCAAAATCCTGGCTAAAATATTGGCACTCCGCCTTAACCCGCTTATTGGCAAATTAATAGACAGAGACCAGGTTGGCTTTATCCCCCAAAGACAAGCTAGCGACAATATCAGGCGAGTGATACTCCTCCAACATATTGCAAAAACCCGCAACATCCCAATGCACTTGCTATCTCTTGATATACGGAAGGCATTTGACACAGTGTCCTGGCCTTACTTAGATTACATCCTTAAACGTTGGGGCTTCGGCCCACATTTTTTACAATGGGTAAACTCCCTTTACAATCAACCACAAGCATATATCAGGTACTCAGGATTCCGTTCGGACTCTTTCCCTATAGCGAGAGGTACTAGACAGGGATGCCCCCTCTCCCCTCTAATTTTTGCACTGGCCATTGAACCACTGGCAGCCTTGATCCGTTCAAACGCTGACATCAAAGGACTAGAAGTAGCCTCCACCTCACATAAAATTTGCCTGTTCGCGGACGACGCACTCCTCTTTGTAACATCGCCCCACATCACCCTCCCCAACCTTATCCACACTCTAGATAAATTTGCCTCCATCTCAGGCCTAGAAGTCAACCAAGCAAAATCTAAAGCCCTCAACGTGTCTCTCTCACCCCAAGAAATCTCTCATCTCCAACTAAACTTTCCCTTCACTTGGTCTACCACTTCACTCCCATACCTAGGTATAAAACTAACGGGAAACCCAACTTCGCTATACCAGGCCAACTATCTTCCCATGTTGACACAACTGTCGTCCCTGCTAGACACCTGGAAACCCCTTTGTGTCTCTTGGTTAGGCCGGGTAGCAGCTGTTAAGATGTCTCTGCTCCCTAAGCTCTTATACCTGTACAGAGTCCTTCCGGTTAGCGTTCCCCCTCACTACCACAGAATTATACAATCCAGAGTCTTCAAATATATTTGGGGCGCCACCAAACCCAGAGTCCCGAAAACCATCCTTCTCCGACACAAACTGCATGGAGGCCTGGGTATCCCAAATTTCTCTAAATACTACCAAGCAGCCCAACTAGCCCAGCTTACACTACTACACGCACTCACAGAAGTCCCAAAATGGGTCTCCCTCGAAGCTATAGATCTTTACCCACTGACAGTTGACAATGTACTGTGGTTACCCCCCCCTGTCCGAGGCACTATAGTCAACCCCATTACCAGTCACTCCTTAAAAATCTGGGACAAACTAAGTAAACGCTTCAAACTGATCTCTCCACATAGCCCACTCCTATCCTTCTTACACCACCCCTCTTTCTACCCAGCCTACTCTGAACCTGGCACTTTTTTCAACTGGCAGCAGGCGGGTATAACTAGGATTTCTGACCTTACCACTAACTCCACTTTTAAGACATTCAAGGACCTCCAGACCAGTGCCAAACTCCCGCCCTCGGAATATTTCCGATACCTCCAAGTGACCCACTTCGCCAAAACTATAATCGGTCCCAGAACGAACTTTAATTCTCGATCTCTATATGAAAAAATCTGCACGACCGACCCACATGCTCCTGGCATTATATCCGAACTATATAACCACTTTTCCACACCACCCGCTGGCCTTCCTCTCTACGCTACACAGTGGTCCAAAGACCTACACATATCCCTTACCCCCGAAGAGTGGTCCGACATATGGGCCACTACCAAATCCTCCTCCCAAAATGTGGTAGCTCTTGAAACAAACTATAAAGTTTTAATGCGCTGGTACCTGGTTCCAGCGAGAATATCTAAATTCGTCCCGAACTACCCATCACACTGTTTCCGAGGTTGCAATGAACATGGCACCCACCTACATATCTGGTGGTCCTGTCAGATAGCCCAACAATTTTGGGCGACTGTCTTCCAAATGATCTCCACAATACTCCATGAGACAGTGCTCCCAGACCCTGCCCTGGCCCTACTCAACCATGTTCAAGGAGAATACACTAGAAATCAGATCAACCTCCTCCTCCAGCTGACCACCGCGGCCAAGCAAACCATCGCCAAAGCATGGAAAACCCCAAAACTCCACATTGCAGAAATGAAGAATAGAGTAACCCAAGCCATGATCCACAGTAAAATTGAGGCCACAATACTAGACCGGGTCCCCCGGCACACTAAAATATGGACCCCCTGGGTGGACAATTTCCTGCCCCCAGATTTTGATCCCAATCTCCTTATCCCATGATCTCTGACCCACCCTTACCACTTTATACAGCGGTCCCCTGGGCCTCACCGTGGCCTCGCCGACACTGATCCTCTCCCACCCTCTATGCCCCAGCCCCTCTTTCTCTACTCTATCCCTTTCCCCCCCCCTCTTCCCTCCTTCCCTCCCCC
Organism: Lithobates sylvaticus; assembly: GCA_028564925.1. Taxonomy (NCBI): domain Eukaryota; kingdom Metazoa; phylum Chordata; class Amphibia; order Anura; family Ranidae; genus Lithobates; species Lithobates sylvaticus. Next base: position 362,390,580 of record CM053027.1, read on the forward strand.
ACAAACTCTACTTGACCCTATGTTCCCTTACTTCGCCAACAAGAACAAGCCCTCATGGCTAAGTTTTCAAAAAGTAGATACCCTAGGAACTAATACCAAGACTGGTACACCATGTTGACATAATCCTAGGAACCCCCCCTGCTGATACAAGTTGACCTCTTTGATATAACCTACCTCCCTATGCTTATCAGCAACCAATGATAGCACTTACCTTACTTGTTTTCTGATGTTTTTGTAATGAATATGTTTTGTATGCAACGTGAATAATGTTTATTCACCGTTTTTGTCTACTTCTTGTTGTACCCTGTATTCTGTTCTAAATAAAAATCTTTGAAAGTAAAAAATAAAAAAAACTGAATGAAACAAAATAGTGCTAAACAGGTAATACAATTGACTGTGCAAATACAGTGTACTATACATTCCAATTATTAGGTCTATTTAACTGTACAATGGCAAACTGAAAAGCTAGGAGATCAGTTGGTCTATCCTGGTATGACACAGAGAAAAAACAAAAATAAAGCCCTTAAAATGTGTAAAGATGCATAGTGCGAGCTAAAGCAACATGTGCTAAAAATCAAAGATTACATTAATTATACATTTTTATAAATGTTTATCTCCTTAATTGAATCCAGGTGAACCAGGTGTTGTTTTTTTCATTGCTGAAATTTATTGATTTTAATAAGCAAATCATAAATACTAAAGAGTTATGAGCTGAATCCAGAATTTAGGTATTGCATGTTAAATAAAGAGGTAGTAAACCCTGATGGGTTTACTTCCTCTTTGTTTCCCTGCAAAGGTAAAGCATAATGGACTACTATGCATCGCATAGTAGTCCATTATGTGTCACTTACCTGATACAGGAGCCAGCGAAGTCACCGCTGTCCCCTTGTGTACGGAGCCTCCATCTTCTTGGTGGGTCTTGCGGCTTCGGCGCTGTCATTCGATGGAGCCGCAATGACGTCACTACCGCGCATGCTCACGACATATCGCCGTTAAAAGCGGCACGCTCAGTGCGCCAGCGCGCCGCTGTCTACGGCGCATGCACCTTAGACAGTGGTGCCTGTCTTTTGGCAAATATCTCTTAAACCGTTTAGGAGATATTTCTTGGACCTACAGGTAAGCCTTAATCTAGGCTTACCTGTACGTCAAAATGGTTTGTAAGGGTTTACAACCACTTTAACAATAATAAAAAAAAAAAAAATTCTAAATATATTAATATATTTGAAGGTCCATCTATGCAGAAAAATTATATTGAAAAACACATACATGATAAATTATATTTAGGAAAGTTGGTGCTAAGCTATAGCTTTAATCGCAGAGGAATGAAATGTCCATATATTGTGAAGTCAACTATGACATGTAAATGAGATTCTTCATGCTCTATGAAGCTAAAATAATTAACTGTAAACACAAGTACTAGATAATGTATGGTTGAATTTACAAATTTCAATTAGCAAAGAAACATCAACATAGACATTCTGAAGTCTCCTTCAAATGGACAGGCAACAAATTTGCAAAGTCTGGTTATAGTGTGTATAAATATTAAAGTTCTTTCTAAGATCAACCTGATTTAAATAATATGTTCAATTATTTGTAAATGTTTTAAAAAATCATACATTTAACCATTTCTTTAATCGATATATATGCATTTTCAATCCATTATGCATATTTAAAGGCTGCCATATTTGCTCATGTACACACATGCTCACCTTTGTGACGTGGGTCTAGCTGCTGTCCAGTATGTTTACATAATGCACTCCCTGAGTGGGCCATATCTTAGCTAAACAGTTGTTCAGAAAGAAGGTGTTCAGAAAGTGTGTACTCCCTCTAATAGCCAATCTAGATCTATATATTTAAAGTGGAACTTCACAAATTGAAAAAACTCTATATAAATATTTTTTTTTTTTTAAATGGGTTTATTTAAGTTTTCACATACATAACCAAAAGCACACAAAAACCTAAAATAAACCAAAAGCAATGTTAATAATAGGGTAAACATTACTGGGACTTTAAAGGCAATTGAACCATAATTTAATATAAAAAATAGTTTATTGGAAAAAAAAAATTATTAACAAAGTTGATGTAAGAAGATGTAGTTTCTTATATCAACTTTTTTAATGCTGTTTTTCCAATAAACTATTTTTTATATAAAATGATGGTTCAATTGCCTTTTAAGTCCCAAAAATTAGGATATGTTCAGAATCTATGTAAACAGGATGATGGCAATTACACCCACAATCACCCGAGTCTTTCTATCATAGGGTAATTATTACTTGCAAGGTGTGGTTGGCAAGAAGCGTTACAACAGAATGGCAAGTATAATGCAAAATACATGCAAAATTAAGTGAAAGCAAGCCCTCCAAAGATGACCCTGACTTCATTGGGGGATGCATATCACAGGCAGATCACAAATCCAACCATCTCTCTATCACTTTGAAAAACAACCCCCCCCAGTATTTTTGGCTGAGACCATCTTAAGTAAGGGCAGATGATTCATGTAGCATTTACCTCCTGGCATCCGTCTGCCCTTAGCTCAGGCATGTAGGCAGGAGGGTGTGCTTAGCTGAGGAAACCCCTTCTCTCCCCCTCCAGATGAAAGAAAAAGAATGCCACGAAGACTCCTGAGATGTATGGCATCATTTTAACTTAGGCCAGAAACAACTGAAGAAATTTGAAAAAAAAAAAGTAAAAAAAAGTACATAAAATATATAGAAAAAAAAGTGCAGCGCTGGATAATATGTAAAGAGTGAAGAAACTCCTGAATAAACTGAACATGAATATGATCATTCAAAACAAACTGAACAATATAACCTAAATAGTCCTGAAAGTGCTGTGTATCAGCAAACGTGCTTAATAACCCAAAAAAAGTTCATAAATAAAATGTCCAGACAGTTCATATGTGGGAACATCCAGAGGGTGTCCAAAGTGCAGTTATAGTAGATAAGCGTTTTCACCGATTGTGCCGACCATCACCATATAGTTAAACAATGGAGGCTTACCAAAAAGCCAGTGACCGCCCTTATTCAGGGGGGTCAAACTAGGCTTGGTTGAACAGCAAAGATGCTGTTGGATCTCCCAGGCTCCCTCTGTAATGATCGATCTGTCTCTGGGGAAGCCCCTTCCAAAGCTCACTTCTGGGATGGACTCACTGACCACAGCAACTTCTCTCTTCCGGATCCACAGACAAGCAGCAAAAACATGGCAGTGTCCTCCCAGCCAATGGGAATTCTACATACATTGATGTCACCTCACATAGCAACCGTGAGCAGGGTGTAGCCTGAGGGAGAAGAAGCGGTACTAAGTGTCTGCAGTGCGATCGCATTGTTTTACTATATGGTGATGGGCAGCACAATGTACATCTACTATATCTGCACTTTGGACACCCTCTGGATGTTCCCACATATGAACTGTCTGGACATTTTATTTATGAACTTTTTTTGTGTTATTAAGCATGTTTGCTGATACACAGCACTTTCAGGACTATTTAGGTTATATTGTTCAATTTGTTTTGAATGATCATATTCACGTTCAGTTTATTCAGGAGTTTCTTCACTCTTTATATATTATCCAGCGCTGCACTTTTTTTCTATATATTTACCAGTGTGCCCTATATCGGGGTTATAGTGTTCAGCTGCAGGATTTCCTTCACGGTTTATTTCATGTTATTTTGATTAATTATTTTTCATACACCTAGCACAATTCTTTTCTTTTATTTTCTGTCACATATAAAATATACCTTCCAGTTTATTTACTAAAGCTAGCAGCATAAGGATTCAAATAGTTAAAGTAGTTGTAAAGGCTCAGTTTAAAAAAAAAAATAATAATAAACACATTATACTTTACTTACCTGCTCAGCAATGGTTTTCCTGCAGGCTCACTACCGACCTGAGATGTATGCATCCATTGACACACACAGCACAGCTCGGTCCCAACCCCACCCCCACTCCATCCACACAGGATTTGATTGACAGCAGCAGGAGCCAATAGCTTTATCTGCTTTATCGAAGCCTGTGAGAGTGGGGAGAGAGACGCTAAATATGAGCACAGTGCTTGGTTGAGTGAGGACTTGGGTAAGTATTTAGAGGAATGAGGGGGCAATACTACTCCTGGTGCATTTTTTACCTTAGTGCAGGGAATGCAGTAAAGTAAAAAAAATTCTTAGCTGTAGAACCACTTTACTGCTTAAGGACCGCCCCACGTACATATACTGCGGCAGGGCGGCCCTTAAGCACAAAATTACGTACCTGTACATGATTTTTTTCTCTTCGGCTCAGGGGCAAGAGCTTGTGCAGCCGCAGTTCCTCTTTCGCAGTGATTGGACACAGGGGGAGCCAATCAGCATGTCCGCTGGGACCCGCCGGTCATTCTGAGGAGAGGCAGAACAACTTTTGGGGGGTATGTTTTATAGCAGAAAGTAAAAAAAATATTTTTTTTTTAAAAAAAAATCAGTCTTTTTGTGTTTAAAATTGAAAAAATAAAAACCGCAGAGGTGATCAAATACCACCAAAAAAAAATAGCTCTAATTGTGGGAAAAAAAAGAACATCAATATTATTTGGGTACAGGGTAGCACGACCACGCAATTGTCAGTTAAATCAACACAGTGCAGTAGCACAACAAAATTGCCAGGTCAGGAAGGGGGGGGGGGTAAAACCTTCCAGAGCTGAAGTGGTTACTGTTAATTGAGAGAGTTACATAGTTACATAGTTGGTGAGGTTGAAAAAAGACATTAGTCGATCCAGTTCAACCTATGATGTGTGTGTATGTGTTTATGTCAATAGTACAGTGTATATCCCTGTATGTTGTGGTCGTTGAGATGCCCATCTAATAGTTTTTTGAAAACTATTGATGCTCCCTGCTGATACCACTGCTTGTGGAAGAGAATTCCACATCCTTATCGCTCTAAACCCCCATACACATGGTCGGAAATTCCGACGGAAAATGTCCGATCGGACCATGTTGTCAGAAAATCCGCCCCTGTGTGGGGGCTCCATCTGACTTTTTCCGTCGGAATTTCCAACGGAAAAAATTTGAGATCCTGCTCTCAAATTTTCCGACAACAAAATCCGATCTGACTTTTTTCGAACGTGTGTATGGAATTTCGACGGACAAAGTGCCACGCATGCTCAGATCAAATTACGAGACCAAAGCTATTGGCTACTAGCCTCTACGTAGTTCCGTCGTACGCAACGAACGTCACCACATTCAGAATGATCGGATTTTCCGACAACTTTGTCTGACCGTGTGTATGCAACACCAGTGACAAAATCCGTCGGAAAAAATCCGACGGATTTTGTGGTTGGAATTTCCGACCGTGTGTACGGGGGCTAACAGTTTAGTTACAGTGACAAAAATATGTAAAAGTAGTCATGGAAAGTGTCACATCAAATATTACTGAAATAATTCAAATTGTGCTCTAAAGCCCCATACACACGCGCGGATTATCCGAGGACCAGGTCCATCAGACCATGTCCGTCATACTTTGTCTGATGTTGGTTTTGCATACACACGGTCGGACAAAGTTGTCGGAAAATCCGATCATTCTGAACGTGGTGACGTTTGTTGCCTACGACGGGACTACGTAGAGGCTAGTAGCCAATAGCTTTGGTCTTGTAATGTGATCTGAGCATGCGTAGCACTTTGTCCGGTCGGAATTCGCTACACATGATCGGATTTGGTGTGATCGGACTTTGTTGTCAAAAAATCTATCCAGCAGGAGATAGGACTTTGTCCGTCAGACAATCTGATGGAAACTGTCCGATGGTGCCTACACACGGTCTGATTTTCCGACAACATTGTCCGATAGGACAGAATCCATCGGAAAATCCGACCGTGTGTATGGGGCTTAAGAGTAAACTATTATTTTCCTTTATTCCCTTGTCTACAGTGTAAGTGGCCACTGGTATCAATGCCTTTTTAAACACACTCCTGGTTGCTATATCAATCGGAACTGTGTTTACAGCATGTCAAGCAAACTGCTACCTTGTAAAGCCACCCAATCACTTCTACATTCTACAGAATGAACCTGGAACCTGTGAATGAACCCAGGAGTGATGAACATTTCAGCTTCACTAGGATCTATAGTTGACATTAGGTGGCAATTGTGTTACCCCTATAAGTTATCGCAGCATATGCCAGAGTGAAAACACTTCTAGAGTCATCATTCATGGTCAACTCTTAACTGATGACCTGTAAAGGCTTTTAAAATGTCTCCTATGGACAATTTTGGGTACTGAAGTTCATCTTTTTCACAGGGACATATAGTGCCTAAAAAAAGACACTATAATATCCATACAGACCTAAATATTGGGTATTATATAAACATTTTGGCAACCACAACTTGTTCTTGAAATAAGATGCTTTTCTCACATTTCTAGTTATTTTCCACTCTGCTACAGCTACAATAATTTAGTGGAATAATTGGGGAGATCTCTACTGCTGGTACTTTACCATAGTATAAATAGATTTCTTGTCTCCTATTGCAGACACTGTAAAATCTGTTTACCAGTCTGCAAAGTCACACGATGTCTAATTATATTTATACTTTACATTACTGCACCATATTGATTCATGGTTTCAATAAATAAAATATAAAGTAGCAGAAAAATTCCATGATAGATACACCTCAATTACCCATTCAAGAATACTGCATTCCATTGTGTATTGTCATTTAATAACATGACAGAGCTTAGACTAACTAGCACTGGTAGTGTTTGCAGCTGTATATCAAAATAAAAAAAGATATATATTAGATAGAAAATATAAATGAGGAGACTCGACTCTTGAGTCAAGTGATTAGAACAGAAAAAAAAAAAATCTAATAAGCAATTTTGTACAAGGAAAGCAAAAAAAGAAAAGTTAGACGATGCAGCACAGCTGCAAGTCATTCAAGAGATCTTTTATCAATATTAATCATATATTCATATCACTCATTATTTGTTGGAAATGCTTTGGTAGAAAGTTTAGCAGAGCTAACATCTTTACCTTTATGTTTTATTTAAAGTCCCCTAATCATGACCATTAACCTAATTGAAGTGACTATGATAAAGCAATGGCAATGCATGTACCCTTAAGCCCCATACACACGGTAGGATTTTCAGATGGATTCTGTCCTATCGGACAATGTTGTCGGAAAATCAGACCGTGTGTAGGCACCATCGGACAGTTTCATCAGATTGTCTGACGGACAAAGTCCTATCTCCTGCTGGATAGATTTTTTGACAACAAAGTCCGATCACACCAAATCCGATCGTGTGTAGCGAATTCCGACCGGACAAAGTGCTACGCATGCTCAGATCACATTACAAGACCAAAGCTATTGGCTACTAGCCTCTACGTAGTCCCGTCGTAGGCAACAAACGTCACCACGTTCAGAATGATCGGATTTTCCGACAACTTTGTCCGACCGTGTGTACGCAAAACCAACATCAGACAAAGTATGACGGACATGGTCTGACGGACCTGGTCCTCGGATAATCCGCGTGTGTGTATGGGGCTTTAGGAGCCTGAACATATCATTCCCAACAAAGGCACTAAAGTATAAAAAAAAAAATGGAGGTGAATCCCCAGATGGGTTTGGCATAGCTCTTCAGCTAGCTAGCCACCAAAAGTCAAAATCCAATGCCTTCCAAAGAAACATTTTACATATGAGAAGTAATAAAGGATGAAAGAATTTGCCCAGAAGCAAGAAGGGGTAGAAAGAGATAGAAAAGAAGTGAGGGGTGAGAGAGACAGAAAAAAGGGGAATGATAGAGAGAGAGAAAAAGGGGTGGTGGGCCCGGAAGAGGACTGGAGGACGAAGAGAAGGAGGCATGCCAAGGGTAGAGGGAGATTGCTGAGGTCGACCCAAACTCAAAAAAGCAAAGGACCCATTTAGGGCTGATTTAGACTGATCAGAATCAGGTGGTTGACCATATCAGATGAGCCCATGAGCTCCTGATATGTAGAAGAGCATGAAAAAATTTAACACGGATACCACGTATCTCAAAGCCTCTCTTCCCTTTGGTATAAGGAAGCTGTAAGACATTTCATACGTTCAATACTGTTTTTATTCATGTAGAGAAGACGAAAGGAACGACTGCACTCCCAATACGATGCAATACATTTATTTCCAGGAGATCATAAAAACAGATGTACAGGCATATGTACAGGCATATGTGCAGGCATATGGCAAAGGCAGACAAGGGTGACGTGTATCACACGACTAGCGTGCTTCGTCAAAACCACGTGGTTCCCTCAGAACAGGTATGCCAAAACATTTAGACAATTAGTGTCATTTCTTGTTACTAGAGTATTTCTTTCCATTTTTTTTATATATATATATATATATATATATATATATATATATATATATATATATATATATATATAAACACTATATTGCCAAAATTATTGGGCCGCCCTCCTTTACACGCATATGAACTTTAATGGCATCCCAGTCTTAGTCCGTAGGGTTCAATATTGAGTTGGCCCACCTTTTGCAGCTATAACAGCTTCAACTCTTCTGGGAAGGCTGTCCACAAGGTTTAGGAGTGTGTCTATGGGAATGTTTTACCATTCTTCCAGAAGCTCATTTGTGAGGTCATGCACTGATGTCGGATGAGAAGGCCTGGCTGACGGTCTCTGCTCTAATTCATCCCAAAAGGTGTTCTATGGGATTGAGGTCAAGACTCAAGTTCCTCCTTCCCACACTCGCTCATCTATGTCTGTATGGACCTTGTTTGTGCACTGGTGCGCAGACATGTTGGAACAGGAAGGGGCCAACCCACAAAGGGGAGTGGGAGCATGAAATTGTCCAAAATGTCTTGGTATTCTGAAGCCTTAAGAGCTCCCTTCACTGGAACTAAGGGGCCAAGCTCAACCCCTGAAAAACAAGCCCACACTATAATCCCCCCTTCACCAAATGATTTGGATCAATGCACAAAGCAAGGTCCATAAAGACATGGATAAGCGAGTTTGAGATGGAGGAACTTGACTGGCCTGCACAGAGTCCTGACCTCAACCTGATAAAACACCTTTGGGATGAATTAGAGCGGAGACTGCGAGCCAGGCCTTTGCGTCCAACATCAGTGCCTGACACAGGGGCGGCCCATGCACTGTGGACGCACGGACACCACCCCCCTAATCCTTGCCGCCGCCTCCCGATCCATGCAGCCAGCCCCTTTCAGGACGCTGGACACATGGACTCCTATGGCAGCGTGGGCATTTTTTTTTAAGCACCTGATTAGACCCTAAGGCTCTAATAGGCTTCAAAAAAGGGTAGGCTCGGGGCGCAGAGAGTGCGCCCTGATCCCACCCTGTTGTGTAACCATAGCAAATACATTTTCACAATTTTTACACCACAGTGCCTCCCCGCCAATCAGGAAGCAGGTCAGTGAGACCTGTTTCCTGATTGGCCAAGATGGGCTAAGATGGGCACAGAGGCTACATATGATGGGCACATGCTGCATATGGATGGGCACAGAAGCTGCAAATTATGGGCACAGAGGTTGCATAAGATGGGGCAGTGGCTGCATTTTATGGGGCACAGTGAGCCTGTAATTGATGTTTTTTTTCAATTTGCTTGTGCCCCCCCCCCCCAAAAAAAAAATTGGGCCACATGCCGCCACTGGCCCGACCTCACGAATGCACTTCTGGAAGAATGGTTAAACATTCCCATAGACACACTCTTAACCGCTTCCCGACCGCCCACTGCATATATACGTCAGCAGAATGGCACGGGCAGGCAAAACCACGTACCTGTACGTGGCCCTTTAAATGCCTGCCCGTGGGTCGCACGCGCGCCGCCAGCGGCGCGTTCGCGACCCGGTCGGGAGCTCCGTGACCCCGGCCGTGGGACCAGCGGATCGGGTTACGGAGCTGAAGAACGGGGAGAGGTTTGTGTAAACAAACCTCTCCCCGCACTTCCTACTCTGCCTGTCATTGATTGGCTGTTCCCGGTCATCGGGAAAGTCAATCAATGACGTCAGACGTCAGCCCCGCCCCCTAATGTAAAAAAAAAAACACACACGTCCGAGCCCATAACCCCTCCCCTCCCCCTAGTGGTTAACTCTTTCACTACAACTGTCATTTATACAGGAATCAATGCATTTAAATAGCATTAATTGCTGTATATATGACAATGGTCCCAAAAATGTGTCAAAAATGTCCGATGTGTCCGCCATAATGTCGCAGTCACAATAAAAATCGCTGATCGCCGCCATTACTAGTAAAAAAAAATATTAATAAAAATGCTATAAAACTATCCCCTATTTTGTAAACGCTATAACTTTTGTGCAAACCAATCAATAATCGCTAATTGCGATTTTTTTTACCAAAAATATGTAGAAGAATACGTATCTGTCTAAACTGAGGAAAAAAAAAACTTTTTTATATATTTTTTGGGGATATTTATTATAGCAAAAAGCAAAAAATATTGCATTTTTTTCAAAATTGTCGCTCTATTTTTGTTTATAGCGCAAAAAATAAAAACCGCAGGGGCGATCAAATACCACCAAAAGAAAGCTCTATTTGTGGGAAAAAAAGGACGCCAATTTTGTTTTGGAGCCACGTCGCACGACCGCGCAATTGTCAGTTAAAGCGACGCAGTGCCGAATCGCAAAAAGGGGCCTGGTCCTTTGGCTGCCAATTGGTCCGGGGCTGAAGTGGTTAAACCTTGTGGACAGCCGTCCCAGAAGAGCTGAAGTGGTTATAGCTGCAAAGGGTGGGCCAACTCAATATTGAACCCTACGGACTAAGACTGGGATGCCTTTAAAGTTCATGTGCGTATAAAGGCAGACGTCCCAATACTTTTGGTAATATCGTGTTGTGAGGGGGTTAGCTTGGCAGCTGGTGTGTGTGACCCCCTGGATGGGTTCACTACATATAAATTAGGCACAGCACACAACAGTGAAGGTGAAAAAAACAAAGATGCAGTTTATTTACACTATTTACAATTGCCAAAAAACAGCAAAACAAAAAGAAACATGAAAATAAATCCTTGCCAACTTGGCCACTTACTACACACAGGTTTCCCTGCCGATCAGCTAGGTGCAGCCTTGTGCTCTCCCCAGCACCTATCTCCCTGTTACAGCAGCTTTCCACACAGGCGTTGTCTCACCACACAGACAGGTATCACACTCCCCAGCCTAAACAAGCACAAAACTGGTTCCAGGATGGAGCAACTCCCTTTGCATGCTGGGAGTTTTTGTAGAAGCCTAAAGCCCCATACACACGCTCGGACAATCCGCGGACCAGGTCGGTCGGACTTTGTCCGACGTACTTTGTCCGATGTTGGTGTTGCGTACACACGGTCGGACTACGTTGTCGGAATATCCGGTCCGGAAGAACGTCGTGACGTAAGTCGTCGTCCACGAGATTACAAAAGGGAAGTTCAGCACCACGTCAGGCACCCGTTGGGCTCCTTCTGCTGATCCCGTGTTTATCGAGAGTTAGTGGAAGTTTGGTGACTTAAGATTCGCGCTTCTCAGTTTTCTGACTCAGATCGTTACTGCTCTTCAGTTTGTGCTTGTCGTGCGTATCTGTTTATTAGTGCGTGTAGTCAGTTCGCATTTGTTGGTCATTGCGGCCTATATCTTGATATAGGACGCTTTGATTTGCACTGCTTATTGTCTGCTCGTTGCTGCTATTCAGTTCGTTCTTTCAGGCCTTGCTGTTTATCGGTGCTTTCTGTTTGTCCGTTCTGACCAGCCGACCTTTTGTAACCTTCTGAGCGATGTTTCCCGTGCGTACTCGTCGCCGAGTTCGTGCTGTACGCGGAATTGGTGTCGGGCTTTTAGCTTTGAGCCAAGACCCGTCCATGAACAGAGTGACGAGGAGTATGTGGACCAAGAATTGGTTGCTTCAGCGTGACCAGTTCTCGCACATGCCTTTGCTTCGTGAGATCCGGGAGAATAATCCTGATGATTTCAGGAACTTTCTCAGGATGACGGACCCCGATTTTCACCGTCTTTTGGCTTTGCTGACCCCCTTTATCAGCCGGCAGGATACCTGCATGAGACAAGCCATTACTCCGGAGCAGAGGCTTGTTGCCACGTTGAGGTACTTGGCGACAGGGAGAAGTCTTCAGGATTTGAAGTTCTCTTCAGGTATCTCTCCCCAGGCCCTGGGACTCATTATTCCAGAGACCTGTTCTGCCATCATTCAGGTCCTGCAGGAGGACTATATTAAGGTAACATTTATACTTTACTATTCCCTTCTATGTATGCTCTGTTTGCTAATGTCTTCTATTTTTGACCTCCTTCCCTAATTACCATGATTGCAATATGTTCTAATATGCTGTGCCCCTTTTCTCCTTCATGCATTTTTCCCTTCACTTACCTCCCCAGCATGCTCTTCTGCCCCAATAGACACCTATGGCCTAGTCACTTAAGCAATGTCTTTTGTCTGCTGCATAGTATTGTTTGCCCCAAAACACCCCCTAAAATATGCACAAATGTTTGCTGTGTGGTTTACTTCATGTAGAGCCCCCTTTTTTTTTTTTCTTTTGGTGGGGGGGGGGGGGGGGCAAACTCATTAGGAACCCCCTCCCCCAACTGCTCTGTCAGATGGTACCAATCCTTTATCTGCTGGCTTTCCCAAGGTCCATACACACTATATACCTACCTCTTTATAGTGCGCATCTTTAGGGATGAATTCAGCAAAGCATGTAGTGCAAGGGGCTGCCTCCATACATTCCATTTCCTATTTTTTTGTCTTCTTTCCCTCCTATTAGCTTGCTTGGTAATTTAATAATGTCACACTGTGCCTGCCTTTTTTTGGGGGGGGGGGGGGTTGAAATGTTATTTGATCTTTCCTGTGGCCTGCCAATAGTGTTAAGTACAGAGGGTCTGGCCAAACTAGCCCACATTATTGAGCCACTTGCCAATCAATGAAGTGCAGAGGGTTAGCTGTCCACCACCCCCCCCCCCCCCAAAACCCTAGTTATTGCCAATGTCCCATCAGAAGTGGGGGGATTGATGGGGGGGTGAGTAATCTGTGAAGGGGAGCCTCTACTTTTCTGTGCAAATACTTTCCAGCCTCCAATTTTATACAATGCTCTTGTTCCAAGATGTTGATTGTCTAATCTGCTTGCAATGTTTAGGTGCAAAGTGACTAATTTTTTTTTCTTGTTTCACTCCACAGTTCCCTTCCACGCCACAGGAATGGCAGACTGTGGCCTCCCACTTTGCCAGCCATTGGGACTTTCCTAACTGCGGAGGGGCAATTGATGGGAAACACGTCCGCATCGTCCCACCGCCCAACTCGGGGTCCTACTATTATAATTATAAAGGGTTTAATAGTGTAGTGATGTTGGCGGTGGTGTCGGCAACATACGAGTTTATGTATGTGGACGTGGGGATGAACGGCCGGATATCGGATGGTGGGGCCATTACGCACACGGAGTTCTACTGGCGTCTCCAAAGTGGCAGTCTGTGCTTGCCACCTCCAGAGGAGAATGCCGAAGGACTCCCCTTCGTCTTTGTCGCAGATGAAGCGTTTGCGTTGACTCCCCATGTGATGAGGCCGTTCCCGATGAGGACCCTCACCCCGGACCAGAGGGTCTTCAACTACAGGCTGTCCAGAGCCAGAAGAGTTGTGGAGAACGCTTTTGGCATCCTGGCCAGCCGCTTCCGCCTGTTCCTGACGGCATTTAACTTGGCGGAATACAAACTGAACCACATAGTTCTTGCCTGTTGCATATTGCACAACTTCCTCAAAAGACATAACAGGAACTATGTGGTGCCCGTTGGCCCAGATGTGGAGGGCCCTCCAAATGCGGAACTCACAGCCCTTCGAGTGGCACGTCCAGGCTTGCCCCCTCTAAATGCCCGTGTGGTCCGGGACCAATATATGGAGTACTTTGTGGGTAGGGGGGCCATTGCTCTGCCTGACGATGTGTGAGAGGCATTTTTTAATAAATCTGATATTTTAACCAACCTATGATTTCTTGTCATTTCAGTCTTCTTTTTAGCTTATTTTACTTTGACATTTTTTCCCTTTGCCTTCGACAGTGGGAATGCACTTTCTGGGCAAAAGGAGGTAACAGTCTCTTCTTCCCAAAAAGATTATTCTCATGTTGTGTGTTTGCTACCTAATCTTTGGTCTAGAGAAGGTTTGTACTGCATAACTGACACCCAAAATACTCCTTTTCATCACCAGGTCTGACATGTGTGTATTCTCCAAAATGCTGTGCTCCGTGTTTTCGTACAAAGCACTGTGGGTGTCATTTACATAAGTCAAATCCGCTATGCTCTACAAGTGCATTGAAAAAGTTCCCAGGGAAAGAAAATTGGAGTGCAAAGTGGATTTGCCTTTAGTAAATAACACCCATTGCCCCCCATATCCTTTTCATTTTACATACATAATGCATTGTGTTTTTTAAATAAGGAAGCCACACATTTAGAAAAATAAAAGTTTACTAGGAAAACATTCACAAGTGCGTTTACAATCTTCACGCCAAAACTGACAACATCTTGATTATTTACAACATTGTTTACAAACATTCCGCAATTGGTAAAACCAGGCATGGAGCAAAACAGAACCTAGGAACTTGGAAAGTTCAACTTTGTAAAGTGAAGACAAGATCAGACATGACTATATGTTCAAAGTGTGTTTGATCTTGCCTTCATCACATGGGGGGGTCACCCCCGAAAAGTGGAAATTTGGAACATGCACACAATTTGGGTCTGAAAATGGTCATTAGATGGTAAAACACATGCCTAGAAGCTTCAAAAGTGCCATTTTCCATCATGGGGATGAATGGACGTTTTTTGGGGGTGCAACCCCTTCACCACAACCACTTTCGTAGTTCGTAAAGTGTTTGCACCCCCAAAAAAACGTTGCCATTCATCCACCATGGTGGGAGCTAGCACATGTGGACACAATGTGTGCATGTTCCAAATTTCACACAGTTTTTAAGTTGCAAATGTGTTCAGAAGCTGGCACAAATGTGTGTTAATTACTTGGTGCGTTTTCATATTTTTCCTAAAACATCAATGATGTTCTTCAATTTTTGTTGAACATCATTGATGTTTTGCTTTATGTAATCTAGATCTCGATTGCAGACCATTATCTCTCCGATGAGTACGTGGGCACTCTCTGTGGTAAAGTGCGATTTTTCTTCCACAACATCCACGTCACCTAAAAACCACAAACAAACAAAAATGGGGTGTTGGAAATGAGGCAGCCATACATGGATTAGCTTACCAGTAGCTGTGTTCTCCCACACTCACCTGTTGTGGTGACAATTTCTCCAAGTTCGATGATCTCTCCTTCCTCCTCCTCCTCCTCCTCCTCTGCTTCTGCTCTTTCCCCTTTTTTGGGAGGTGTTGGTTTGGGGGTTTCCTCAGACGGCCCAAGTTTTCGCTCCCCTATGAGAATGTCCAAAAGGAAGATTTAGCAACACAAGCTATTGAGGGCAGAAATAGGAAATGACAAACATTGCTTGAAAGTGACGGACACTATTTTAGTTTGGCCAGTTACAAATGTCAACTACATGAATGTAGTCACTTTGTAAAGGTGCTAAACTGACTAGCTTTTTGGTAGAAGTTTGTGTGATGGAGACCCCCCTCTAGTATCCACTGGAGCACATGTGTGGAAAAGCATAATAAAAAGGGGGTTTGGGTGTCCCAGCACTAGTGCTCTAGAGTCCAGATGGGTAAACAGCTACTGAGTGACCTCTCCTTTACATTGAATAAATTGGCTTTACATTCTTGATGACATTTCTAGTGAGAACAAACTTCCTTTCCCCAAAAAAAACACCAAACATCGTATTATAAGTGGCCGAACGATCGAGGTTGCGTACGATCGAATGCACACACACGATCATGACAGTGGCAGAAAGATCGAGGCTGAGTACGATCGAATGCACAGACGAACCTGAAAGTGGCCATTTTGGAATGTACAACTTGGTAAAAATCAAAACACAATGGAGCAGTATGCAAGCAAGAAATCAAACACAAAACACAACTACTTACTTTTTTGAAGAATTCTCTTGATCTTTCTGTACTGATCGGCCTCCCTCAGTTTCAGGTCTGACCAGCGTTTCCTCAGTTGCTCCTTGGATCGTTGTACCCCAAAATGATTGTACAGCCTTCTCACAACTTTAGACATGATCTTGGCCTTGCGGACATTGGGGTTGAGGTAAGGCCCATACTTCCCATCATAGTCGCTCCTCTTTAATATGTCCACCATCTCCAACATTTCTCCAAATGACATATTGGAGGCCTTGAATTTCAGGCTCCGGGATCGGGACGTTTCTGCCTCCGGACTTTCCTCGTCCTCCTCCTCGTTGGTGGGATATTTGTGGCGCACCTGCTGTGTCCCCGCCATGTGCTCTCCCCACTACGCCGTAAAGAGAAGGGGTGGGGAATAGACGAGAAAGATCGTCAGGGGCGGGCGGAGTTTGAAGCATGCGCAGTGTATATAAAACGTCACACGCCTGTGTCGTAGCCACGATCTGGGAGACGAGGGGAGAGAAAACTCACACGAGACGATCGCTACAAACGAAGGTACAATTTAACGTTGGTACATAACTAGCCTAGACTGATTTGAACTTGAGGCTTCTTTATGGAGAAGATTAGGAGAGTTTAGCCTGACATAATTTATAGGGTTTGGTGTGTTGTTGTGTCTTGCAGAGATTGATATGAAGGGATTCAACGACATGAGTTTTCTCCCCCTCTTCATTGCCAAATACAGGGATTTTCCCATATTGTGGCAGGGTATACACCCACATTACACCAACAAACCAAAGAGGCACGCAGCCCTGGAGGAACTTGTGGAATTTGTCAAGCCAAGGTTCCCCACGGCAACTGTTGATGATATTAGAAAGAAAATTGGCAGCCTGAGGAGTGCGTATATCAGGGAGCGGAAGAAGGTCGTGAAGTCTGAGGAAACTGCAACTTCAGCAGATGAGGTCTATGTCCCCAAGCTCTGGTACTATCAGAGTCTCCATTTTCTGAAGGACCAGGCTGATGTCACGGAGCCAACCTCAACTCCTCCTTCCACGCTTCCTTGCGCGCAGCCCACCCCTGATGAGGCTTCCGAGGAGCAACCTGGGCCTTCCAGTCTGGAAGAGGTGGAGGAGCCCAGCTTGTTCCAGGTATAGTAGTTTTGTTACCATTTATGGGAATAATGAATGATGTTCACTTAATTCAGGATCGCCAATTGCTTAGTTCCTAACGTGTTTGACATATCAACAGACAGTGGTGTGGGAGACATTTGGGGCCAGAATCTAAACTGCAGGGCTGAGAATTGTATGGTTTTCTATTTGTAAACATTTTGCACCAGTCACTAGATGAGAATTGTGTGTGTTTGATGAACAAATAACTGAAACTATGTCCCTTTTTCATACACAGGAAGACCTCAGCCAGGAGGTGGCTGTGGAAGGTGGCAGTCAGGAGGAGGCAGGGGTTAGTGGCAGCCACCAGCTGGGTAGTGGCAGCCAAGAGGGGGCTAGGCCTCGGAGCCTGACTGACACCCAAACCCCTCCCCTCCGCCCTCCGTACAAAAGGGCGAGAAGGGGGGGTTATGCGGCACAGTCAGCGCTCCGGATGATCAGAGAGGCTTCAGACTCCCTACATGCCACACCCGCCGACGAGGAGACCTTTGGCTCGGTGGTTGTCACAAAAATGATGGGTATGGAGGTGGGGCAACGCAACATGTGTGAGGGGCTCATCCTCCATGTCCTAAATAAGGGTAGGGCTGGGGAGATGACCCCAGTCACACATGTTTGCCATAGCTACCATGCTCCGCCTCCTCCTCCTCCTCCTCCTCCTTCTGCCACCCCACCAGCACGACAGCCACAGCGTGGAAGGAAGCGTGGAAGGAAGACCTGAGAGTGACGACCTGCAATCAGTCTGGTGTGAGAGAAGATGGAGCCTCTTGTAGTACCAGAGCCTGGGGACCTAGATGGCATCTGCTGCAGTTCCGGATACTTTGGACTTCACGACCAGATTGCACTCCCCTTAATATACGTACTCCTCAGGCCCCCAATTTTCTACGCTTGAACAATGATGGTTGCCGTGGGGGGCCAAGACTTTGCAAATTCCCCAAGTTTCACCATGGCTGCGTTCCTCTTTGGTTTGTTGGTGTGACCTAAATAAAGGTTTTTTTGATTTGAAATAATCATTGACTATTGTGTTTTACTTTGCTACAATGACAGTTTTTCTTTGAGTAGGCAGGTACATTTCACTAATCCTAAAGTAGAATTAACAAGGGGCAACAACAACAAACAACCTCCTAGTAAATTTAAGCAAGAAATACAAATGTAAATAATGTGTTTTTGGTAATTTGAGACACACAACCCCCCTCCAAAAAAAAAAAAAAAAAAAAAACATTCAAATATGTATTCCCCAAAAAAATAAAAAAAAAGACAAATCATGGTAAAAAAATAACAAAGATTCTTTTCCGTTCAGAGTAAAAATAAACATGTAGTGTATAAATGCTGCAAAGTAATAAAGAAGTAAGTTTGTGAGAAGTGCGGGTGAATAGGAGCAGCTAAAACATGTCATTCTTGTTGCATTGTAAAGAAAAAGAGAATGCGCTGCATTAAAGACATTTTAACATTGCAGCGTGACGAATGTGCTGTGTCGATTAGGAAAGGTAGTTTTACCTGACCGAGCGCTTCCGTCACAGAATTTCTTCTGAGCATGCGTAGCACTTTGTCCGTCGGACAAGCGTACACACGCTCGGATTTGGTGTGATCGGACCGGGTTGACGGCAAATCTTTCCAGCAGGAGATAAGACTTTGTCCGACGGACAAACCGACGAACACTGTCCGATGGTGCATACACACGGTCTGATTTTTCAACAACCTTGTCCGATCGGACCAAATCGATGAAAAAGTCAGACCGTGTGTATGGGGCTTTAGGCTATTTTCACACCGAGGCACTGGGTGCGCTGGCGGTAAAGCGGCGCTATATTTAGCGCCGCTTTAACGTCGTTTTATCGGCACATTTTGGGCGCTAGCCGGGCGGTTTTACCCAAAGCAAATTTTTAGTCTGGTGGGAGGAGTGTTAGACCACTTTCACAGTGAGGCACTTTTCAAGCGCTTTCACGCTAAAAAGAGCGCCTGAAAAGCTCACAAAATCCTATTTCCATTAAAATCAATGAATGCTTTTACACTGAGGCAGTGCACTGGCAGGGCTGTGAAAAAACACCCCTCTCCATTGAAATTAATGGAAAGCTCTTCAAAAGCGCCTGAAAAGCTCTTCAAAAGCGCCTGAAAAGCTCTTCAAAAATGTTCAGTGTTTTACTGGCAGTTTCGAAGCACCTCAATGTGAAAGGGGCCTTACCTGTTCAAAAGCAGCCAAGCCCAGATACCAGTTTCAGAGCACATCAACAAAGTTCAAAAATATTGAGGAAAACTGTTTTAGCGGAATGTGATTAAAAACGATTCCCCTGATTGTCGGCATCCTAGTCCACCTCTTATCCTCCACGGGCACTTCAAGCAGCATCTATGTCCCATCCTTATGATGTTGATCAGTGGCGGCCCGTCCATTAAGGGCGCCTAGGCGCCGCCCCCTCTCTCCTCGCCACCCCTTTTATACAATGGATAGATTTTTGCATAGCATGAATCTATCCACAGCCGCCCCCTATTCATGTGTCTGGCCCCTTTCAGGGCACCGGATGCATAAATTACAGTGGCCAGAATTTTTCTTTAAGCACCTGATTAGAGCCAGAGGCTCTAATAGGCTTCAAAATAGAGTGTGCTTGGATCACAGAGGATGCGACAGGAGCCTACCCAGGTGTGTTGCAGCAGCAAATTAATATAGGCAGTCTTGAAAGGATGTGACATTTCAAAATAAATTATTCGGTTACATCAGCTGCAGGTGCTTGGTAGCTGGTGGTGATCCAAGACTGATTCATCTTTATGAATGTCAGTTGATCAACCGAGTCGGTGGACAGGCGTACCCTGTGATCGGTTAGAAAGCCTCCAGCAGCACTGAATGTGCGTTCCGAAAGAACGCTGGATGCAGGACAGGCCAGTAGCTAAATTGCATACTGTGCAAGCTCTGGCCAGTGATCCATCCTCAAGACCCAGTAAGCCAGAGGATTTTCGGTGGGAAAGGTGTCCAAGTCTGACCTTGCCCCTAGGTATTCCTGCACCATGTAAATCAGACGCTGGCGATGGTTGCTGGAACCGATCATACCTTGGGGCTGCGGACTAAAAAATTGTCTGAACGCATCGGTCAGACAGCCACCTTCTCCACCGCTCCTTCTGTTACTGACCGAAGCCTCAGCAACTCGTCGTCCAGGACCAGGAGTTTGTAACCGTTGCACAGACCTTTCTGCAAGGCCTCCCGGAGATGTCTCATCCTCTGCTCCTTCTGCAACGGCAAGATAAGGTCTGCAACCTTACCCTTGTCTGGTGACTCAAGGAGAGTTGCCACCCAGTAATGGTCCCTCTCCTTGATCCGAAGAATACGAGGATCCTTCTGCAGGCTTTGCAGGATCAGGGAGGCCATGCAGTGTAGGTTAGCTGAGGCATTCGGTCCGGAGTCCACTGGGTCACTGAGGATGACATGATCCGCAGCCACCTCCTGCCAGACAAGTACAAGTCCACCGGTTACTTGGGACTATAAATCATCCCTAAAAGACTGCTGTTGCTGCTGCTGCTGCTGATGCTGAGTGCCAGGCTCCACCTTCATGCTGACACAATCCTCCTCCTCCTCCTCGTCCTCTTCCTGTGTGATGTGTGGGACAGAAGAAGGAACACTGTCTGGATAAAGGGGGCCTTGAGAGGCAAGGAAGTCCTCCTCTTCCTGCCTCTGTTCTGCCTCTAACCACCATTCCTGGCTTAAGCTGGCGTGGTGTCAACCACCTCTCGGCCTGCCCCTGCAGAGCTGACAGAACCTCTGCCCCAGTGTGGCTCCTGTCCCCAAAACACACCAGCGCAAGCACGGCATGGCATCTTTTTTCCTGCGCACTTGCGTAGCCCCTTGAACGCCTACGGAGCACCGCTGGTTCCAAGGACAAAGCACAGGAAGAGGCCATGGAGGAAGAAGAAGAAGAGGAGGGGGTGGAGGAGAGGGGAGTAATATGCACCTTACTGCTGACTGCCCTGCCCAGCGAGGCATGGACATTGCCTTCCACATGCCGGTAGAGAGCCGGAATCGCCTTCCATGAGAAAAAGTGGCGCTTGGGAACCTGCCACTGAGGAACCGCACATTGCACAAACTCACGGAAGGGGGCCGAGTCTACCAACTGAAAAGGCAAGTTGAAATGCTAGCAATTTAGCCAAGCTAGCATTCAACCGCTGGGCATGTGGATGGCTGGGAGTGAACTTCTTTTGACGGTCCAGCAGCTGGGGCAGGGAAATTTTCCTGGTACAATCGGACGTCGGTGTACTGCTAGCAGAGTGCCCGCAAGTACTTGGCTGTGACACACCTAATTCTACACCTTCATTCCTCTCAGTACAGCTTTCAGAGAGGACTGAAGGTAAAGTGGGGTTGGAGATCCCAGCTGATGAGGAGCAAGGAGAGGTCCGCTTTGTTCTTTGGTGTGGGTCTTTAAGGTACGCTTGCCAACGAGCTGCATGGCAGGTCAACATATGTCTGGTCAAGCATGTGGTGCCCAAGTGGCTGATGTTTTGGCCATGCGAGATACGCTTGAGACATATGTTGCAAATAGCAGCAGTGCGATCTGCTGCACTCGTCTCAAAAAAGGCCCACACCAAAGAACTTTTGGAATAATGCGCAGAGGCAGTGCCCTGCACAGGCGGAGCTCTGCGGTGTGATTCAGCCGGTGTGCTGCCCTTAAGCTGGCCCCCGGAGGGCATCCTGCCTCTTTGGAGATGTGCCTCCTCCTCTCTTCTATCAGGCACCCACATGGAGTCAGTGACCTCATCATCCCCTCCCTCTTCATCACTGGAGCAAACCTGGCAGTATGCTGCAGCTGGTGGAATATGACTGCCAGATTGCTGTCCTTGACCATCCCCTCTCTCTGCGCTCACGCTACTGCCTTCCTCTAGCAGGGTATCATCATCAGAGCCTTCAAAACGCTGGGCATCCTCCTGGAGCATGTACCCAACATTGTGGTCAAACAGTTCGGGGGACTCCTCAGGAGGACATGGTGGGTCTAGGGAAGGAGTGACTGATGACATTGAGACGAGGGAAGAGGACGCGTTGGCAGCTGCTTTGCCAGTACCCTGAGCCTGGGTGAGAGAGGATGATGAGGGCTTGGTCATCCACTCTACCAAGTCTTCGACATGATGCAGCTCAACACGTCCAGCTGCCGAAAATAAGGACAAGCGTGTCCCATGGCCACATGCTGATGACGAGGCACCGCGTCCACGACCAGCACTGTTGCCTCTAGACACAGAGCCTGCTTGCCCTCATTTATTGGATCGTGACTGTCTGCCTCTCCTTGTTGGCCATCGAGACATACTAATGGCCTGCAGGGAGATGGGAAAACCAGCAATAAGGGGTAGCTTCAGGTGTATACTGTGCAGGAGGCACCTACACCCACTGAAACTGCTGCAGATGCCTGTGTTGCACAATAGAACTACAGAACAACACCAGTAATAAGGGGTAGCTTCAGGTGTATACTGTGCAGGAGGCACATACACCCACTGAAACTGCTGCAGATGCCTGTGTTGCACAACAGAACTACAGAACAACACCAGTAATAAGGGGTAGCTTCAGGTGTATACTGTGCAGGAGGCACCTACACCCACTGAAACTGCTGCAGATGCTTGTGTTGCACAACAAAACTACAGAACAACACCAGTAATAAGGGGTAGCTTCAGGTGTATACTGTGCAGGAGGCAACTACACCCACTGAAACTGCTGCAGGTGCCTGTGTTGCACAAAAGAACTACAGAACAACACCAGCAATAGGGGGTAGCTTCAGGTGTATACTGTGCAGGAGGCACCTACACCCACTGAGCCGCTGCAGATGCCTGTGTTGCACAACAGAACAACAGAACAACACCAGCAATAAGGGGTAGCTTCAGGTGTATACTGTGCAGGAGGCACCTACACCCACTGAAACTGCTGCAGATGCCTGTGTTGAACAACAGAACTACAGAACAACACCAGTAATAAGGGGTAGCTTCAGGTGTATACTGTGCAGGAGGCAACTACACCCACTGAAACTGCTGCAGATGCCTGTGTTGCACAACAGAACTACAGAACAACACTAGCAATAAGGGGTAGCTTCAGATGTATACTGTGCAGGAGGCACCTACACCCACTGAGCTGCTGCAGATGCCTGTGTTGCACAACAGAACTACAGAACAACACCAGCAATAAGGGGTAGCTTCAGGTGTATACTGTGCAGGAGGCACCTACACCCACTGAAACTGCTGCAGATGCCTGTGTTGCACAACAGAACTACAGAACAACAGCAGCAATAAGAGGTAGCTTCAGGTGTATACTGTGCAGGAGCAGGGGCGGACTGACAACTCATGGGGCCCCGGGCAATAGGAGATTATGGGGCCCCCAGACAATCGGAGATTATGGGACCACACAGTATACACACACACACAGTATACAATCACACAGTATACACATACATGTTTCTATTGGCTGAGAAGGTAGAGGTGGGGCAGCTATAATCTCTGGATTTTTAGACCAAAAGGATGTCAGTAAGGGACATTTCAGAGACGGATGTAAAAAAAAACGCAGATTTTTACATACTGTCCCTGGTTTTACTGAGGCTGGCAACCCTGATGGGGCCCCCTAGTGGCCCAGGGCCCTCGGGCAGTGCCCGAGTGGCCGAATGGTCAGTCCGCCCCTGTGCAGGAGGCACACTACACCCACTGTAACAGCGCTAGCTTAACAAGCAAAGCTGACACTGTCCCTGCCTATACTGCTCTCTCCCTGCACGCCAACACACTACACAAGGCCGCCGCGCTGTCGGCCTTATATAGTGTGGGGCACGCACTAAACCCCCCTGAGCTATAATTCTGCCTGTGGCCAATTATGGCTCTCCTCGCTGCCGGTGCTGTGATTGGCCAAGCATGTGGGGGTCACAGTGCATGCTTGGCCAATCATCAGCCAGCAATGCACTGCGATGGCGCAGTGCATTGTGGGCCATTTGTGCCACACGAACATGGTGAGAACGGCCCACAAAGTTCTGGATTCGCAGAACAGGCGAACGGTCAATGTTCAAGTCAAACATGCGTTTGAATCGAACACCAAGCTCATCCCTACTGTGGTAACATAACTAACTGCAGTCCTAAAAGATAGGTGTTTAAATACTTCAAGACAGTATATGAAAAGGGCAGAATTGATTTAATAAAAAAAATCCCTTAATTCTACTCATTTCCTGTCTATATAAAAGTAACATAGTAAGATTTTTTTTTTAAATGCTGTAGATTACTGAATATCAGGGGAAACAGAGTGGGGTTTTTACTATGTGATGGAGTTCCACATTTAAGAATAAATACAAGTGTTCAGTAAATAATAGCATGTCAACGCAAATGCCTTACAGAGCATAAATTCTAGTTTAGAAACGGGTCGGCGGTGGCACCCAGAGACCTTGGTAACCATCTGTAGCTCTGTTTTCTTTAGCTCTGTCTGCACATAGTGTTCAGCTGTTTATACCTCCAAAGAGGGCAGAACTGCATTTAGCTTGTAATTGTCCATGCTTGCAAGAAGTCAGTAACTTTCTGACAGAACAATGCATTGGAAATACAATAAGAAAAATTAACAATAAGGTTTTTCTTTCATGAAAGCTGCAGCATTGAACAGATGCAGAATTAATGAGCAGCTAAACTGTAAACACATCTATGAACTGCAATGGTATGAATAATATTCAGAAGAAAACAAACCCATTTAATTCAAGTTGTATCATTTATGCTCAACAATTTTAATGGCTTCATTGGCTTGCTTACAAAACAGTACAACATGATCAATTTGTGTTTGTTTTACTTCCCTTGTCTCAAAACGAATATATAGACTCATAGATGGGGACAAGAGACCAACAAATAAATGTTATTTCAAATCCCTTAAACAGTCAATGCATCTATAAAAGTTTATATTCAATGAGTGTCTAAAGAACTATGCAGCCATAATACAATAGTAAATTAAAATGAATTATATTAAATAAAATAAATTATATGAAAACCAATAAAATAACCGATCCCTCATTTCTAATAAAACCATTGTATCAGAATTGTTAGTTGAAAATACAACACCATTGGAGCATGAAAAAAAATATTCTCTAATCACCCACTTCTGTCTAGAATTAGTTAAAGATCATAAAATCTACTAGTAGGGAAAAAACATATTTTTGCAGGACCCTATTACTCTGAAAAATAGGAAACTTCTCTTAATATTAAACATGATAATTAGACAAAAACATCCTAGTTCTTATTATTGCCCAATCTTTATGGACAGCATATGATATATTCTGTTCATTTTACCACCAATGGGCAATGTAAAGTCAAACTACAAATCCTGTAACTCTCTAAGGCTCAGAGACCACAAGAGGGGCAGAGTCTTCTAAGTTAGTGGTTCTCAACCCAGTCCTCAAGTACCCCTAACAGGCCATGTTTGCAGGTTTTCCTTTATCTTGCACAGGTGCTTTAAATCAGTTAATGGCTTGTTATATTGGACAGCTATTTTATCTAAGAGAGATTCCCAAAACATGGCCTGTTGGAGGTACTCAAGGACAGGGTTGAGAACCACTGTTCTAAGGGGTTCAAGAGGACTATGAGAAAAGGTCATTGCAAAACTTAAAGTGGTAGTAAACTCTGTTATACCACTTGTACCTACAGGTAAGCTTATAATAAGGCTTACCTGTAGGTACTGTGAATATATCCTAAACTTGAACTGTTTTCCCTTGGATTTATCCTTGGCCTTGTATTTACCTTATGTCCCCCCCCCCCCAATGCTGCTTACTGCAATAAGCAGTTATAGATGGGGGCAGTGGGCCAGTGGCGCAGTTTTTTGTATCACTGTATATTGGTCAGGCAACGCATTGACACCTTCACAACCATTGAGCTACAAGCTGGGTGCTCAGTGTGCTCTTGTACCTTTAAGGAGGGGTGGGCTCCTCTTCAGTCCACCTGCCCTCATCTATCCATCAGAATGCATGTGCTTCCACTGTGGGGACACTTATAAATTAGTGTTAGGGACCACAGGTGTGCCGTGGCGAGCCTCTGTGGCTTACAAATGCCTTTGCAAATGTGTACGGACTAAACCCCTGCTTTTAACACATACTGTTAGACAGGTTGACTTGGTTGTCAGCGAGCTGATCGGTAAGTAAGCTTGGTCTTTTTTCCTTTGGATTTATCCTTGGCCTTGTATTTACCTTATGTTGCCCCCCAATGCTGCTTACTGTGATGGCCAGTTATAGATGGGGGCAGTGGCGCCTTTTTTTGTATCAGAATACATGCAGCCTGTGACGTCACTGGCGCATGCACTCTGAAGGTTGGCATACAGTGCCAGACCTTCAGAGCCCATAAACGGAGGCGGTGAACCCGGGGGTAGAGGAAAGTGCTTACATCGGTGACACCATGGTGCTGGAGGGCTTCGTTTTGAGGTAAGTTTCTCATAATGTGCTAGTACGTAATGCATACTAGCACATTATGACATTGCCTTGCAGGGGATTTTTTATTTATTTTTGTCAACCCTGATGATCCTGTCATGAAGACCCTTGCTCAGGCACTTCTTTCTGTAGAGTGACAAGATTATGTTCCTGTCTCCCAAATGTTCTCCCTACATTGTCACTGTCACCCAATGAAGACTACTAGTGGCTTTGCCATTGTACATTGCACAAGCATTCTCCACTGTCACTGCTCCCTGTCATTATCAAAGAAACCCACACTGAGAAACGATATGTAGTCATTTCTGGCATTAAAGTATACAGGAATATGCAACAATGCATGAAGAAAAGGTGAAAACCTTTAAAAATGGCAGCTGTTTATGGTACAAGGTGCTTTAGAAAACTAAATGTCATTTCATTATGGTTTAGATATTCCACTATTCTGCATTTAAAAGTACAGATCTTGTTATATTAAAACAAGTTAAGCCCTCATCAAAAAAAAAAGCTGTGCCTAGAGCTGTTTTTTTTTTTATTAATTATAAAACTTTTAAAACATAAATGTTATCACCGAGTTCTAAATGTATTGCTTTTAGCATATTTAAATGAGCATTGATTCAATTTGATAAAGCCAAACAAATAACACTTAACTTTGCTAATTGGAGGAGGATCAGACCATGCGGGTCTTCCCTACGGGGAGATATCTAGGACATTGTTAGAAGAGCTCCATTGCACAAAAACAAATAAGTGAGTCACCATGCTGCATTTTCCCAGGAGAAAAATCATAACGCACAAACCATGGCCAAGCACTGGTTTTATCGGATATGCTGGTTGATTTGTTCTCTTATTAAAATAGCATTTATGTTTTGTTAAAAATTGATTTGATTCTGTGCCATTGACGTAAGTTGATAGCTGAGCTGTCCCTTTTTACATTACAAGCATGTGGTTAGAGCATGTAACCTGTTGTTAAACAATTCTTTGCACATCCGTCGTAGAAATGAATTGGCATGATAGACAGAATTGTAACACTAAACATGTGATGAAAAAAATACATGGGCTCACATTGCTGACCTAGCATTTTTAGGAAGAAAGATCAGTGATGGTAGACTCAATGTTGCTCTATCACAAGTTCCTTTAAAACAGTTACCACAAAAAAAAAGTACATTTCACGCTACACTTTCAAACAATTGATTTTATTTCTGTTGTATTTTCAGTTTGGAGTGCAGAAGAACATTTCATAGCTTGAATAAAACAGATTAATTAAATATACCCTTAAATGGGTTGTAAACCCTCAAGGTTTTTCTATGAATTAAGGTGAAAAACCTCCTTTAGTGTAGAAGCCCCGCAGTGCCCCCGTTTTACTTACCTAAACCTGGTCTGGGGACGAGCACAGCAGCTCCAGCTGGTGTCTCTTGTCCTGATTGGATAGATTGATAGCAGCGCAGCCATTGGCTCCTGCTGCTGCCAATCAAATCCAATGATGCAGGAGCAGGGGGGCAGAGCCACTCCATGCGCGTGATGTCCACACAGGGCTTCCTGGCGCTGGTGTGTTTGAATTTTTCCATCTGGTGTCACCATATGGAGGGGGGCATCTCCAGCCTCCATGGCCGGCGGCTACTGTTTGGGCGTGGATGCCTCTCTTTCTCTCTTGATGCACTGTGTGATGTTGGGAGGAACCTGTGGGGTGTGCTGAGTGTATTTAACATCCTCATGGCAGCACCTTGTTGTGCACACTGCACACTACTTGGAATTCACTTTTCTACATCAGTAACAGGTAGTTACATGGTTATTCTTTTACTGTTCATGTTCAGATTATTTTTGTCATCCATACCTGCTTCATGGTTTTCTTTTTTTCTTTTTTATCTTTGATATGATCTTTCCTCCTCACACACTATTTCTCCTTACATTCACTTGTTCACCTGCACCTTGGTGTTGGGCTCTAGCAGCTTCCCACAATATAGAGTATTTACAGTATACCCAATATATATTTTTAGATATGAAGCCCACTCACACCACTATCTGGATCTTTGTCCTTCGTTTTCTTGGGGATCATGTTTATGCACCCGGTCCCTCTCCTGCTTGTCCCTTCCCCAGCTCCCGGTACAGACAATTTGGACAGCCTCGTTCCCCATTTTCCAGACTTATTACGATGTAAGTATTCATAGGGATGAGTAACTCTCTCCCTTTCTTTTTGTACATATCCTCCCCATTGAGGATAAAGGATAAGGGACTGAGGGACTAAAAAATAAACTATACAAGGGTACTGCACAGAGCTGCTCCGAACCTCCTCTTCTGGGGTCCCCTGTCAGTTCATTTGCCTCCTCCTTTTCTCCATGTGCCTCCATAGAAAGCCACTTCATATGATGGCACACATGCTGGCTCGCTCCCAAATCTGGCTGTGTCTATAGACGCACACAGAATTTTCTTGACCAATGGCTCCTGCTGCTCTCACTGAGTTCTGTACTTGGGCACACTGCTGGATCGAGAGAGGACTCAGGTAATTATTTGGGGGTGGGGGATATGACGAATGACAATTGGAACCTTTTTGACATTATAACCACTTTTACCCTTAATGAAATGACCCTGTCTTCTATAACCACCAATGACCATTTAAAGCAAATGATACAAGAAAGGCTGCATGTCACATATGATGAAAATCCAGTTCACCTTATATTCATGTCATAGCTGCACTACTAAGCAAACTGGATAGCTGACATAAACCCATTAAAGTGGAACTTCAGTCATTTTTTCAACTTTCCATCTATTAAATCCTCTGCCCTTGTTGTTTTAACTTTGGAAAGTGAGCCTGGGTTCAGACTAGTGCGATGCGAATTAAAGGCCCTGCTTGACTGCGCAGTGAAACGTCGGCTGTTCTGCGGATTGTACGCGTTTTAGGTGCGAATCAGCTGCAAATTCATTAGTAACCCTTCCTGTCTAATTTGAGTTGCTAATTTTGAGCTGACCAAGCTTTTTTGCTGATTGTCTGGCTGCTTATAAAACCTGGTAGGTCTGTGTACACTTCCTGGTTGTCCAGCAGTCTGTACCTGTGTTTTGTGTGTTTCTTTGCAAAATGTGTGCTGCTCTGCCAATGATAATGCCAACAGTTGTTGCTGCAACAGCAGCAATCTTGCTTGAAGAAGAGAATAGGAGAAGGATGAGGAGAATAAGAGGATACTGGGTTCATCCCATCATTGCAAATCGTGAAGAGAGAGGCCAGTTCATGATCTTGTATGGGCATCTCCGTGGGCATGAAGAAAAAATTTTAAATTTCACACGCATGTCAATAAGTAGGTGAGTAATGTTTCTGCCAAACCATACTTAATTTGTAGCCATTGATGTATAGTGTGTTTTCTATTTGCAACACACAAGTCCATCCAGTCTAACCTATGTGTGATTATGTCATTCTAAGATTATTGTAACTAATAAGCGTTGTCCCCCCCCCCCCCCCCCCCCAAAATACAAACTGTACATTATTTCAGCATGCAGCCTAAAGGGCACAAAATGAGCGTCAGCTAGCACCCCCCTCCTGGTGTAAACCAGGTCATATGCCCTTTTTTTTTGGGGGGGATATTTTACCCCCCAAATACCTTGGCCCAAGTTTGCTAGTGACAAGTTGCTTTGTGGGTGGTGGTGTTGCCACGCAGCTTTGTTTAGCATTTTTGGCTCAGACAATTGTTACTGTTAAATTAAAAGGCCAGTGGCTTCTTCTTTGTTGAAATGAGGACCCATATGCATTTTTTTTTTTTTTCCTGCCACTTATTTAGCCATAATTATATTGTGACTAAGGATGCCTGCCTTGTTACCATAAATAATGTCCTTAACCACTTACCTTACTCTTTTTTATACAGTATGCCCAAATGTTTTTCCCACATGTATTTATGAATTTAATTTTTTTTTACTCAGTTTTGACGAATTGCTTGGCTTAATCTCCCCTCGCTTGGAGCGTCAGAACACTTGCTTCAGAAAAAGTATCCAGCCTGCTGAAAGATTATTGATCACATTAAGGTAATTTTCAGCACTCATGTCATTTGTCATGCGTTTTATTGACCATGTTTTTTTTATTTTTTATTTTTTTTTACCTGGGTATTTTTTAAAATATGACGGCACAAAAAATGTTGGAATAATTATTTATTCACGTATAATAAAATATGATAAAAATATAAACTTTACCCATGTATAAAACATAAATTAACTCTGAAATAACTAAAAAACAAAAAACTTGCCTGTCAAGTAGGCCTCTTCCCTGTTGTTTTATCAAAATGTGTCATGTTGGTCCTTAACCTTGAACAGACCTCATCACAGATTCTGATATGTTTTGGGGAAAGGGGCCTCATAGGAGTATTGAGTTGCGGAAGCTGGGTCATCACTGGCAGTGTGGGGAGCAGGCCTAGCCTCCCCATGTTGACTTTGCACATACATACCCTGAGTTGGGGGGGGGGGCCCTAATTGAAGGAAGGGGGGATGGGATGGGATAGGGAAGGTTACTGTGTGGCACTTCATATCTGGAGATTGGCTTGTCATAACTTGAGGGATATGATGGTGGATTATAGGGGTAAGGATGGTGTTGCTGCTCAGGGTAGTGCGTGTATCTTGGGTAGTTATGGGGAGGTCTTGGTTGGGGCACATTTGGGTAGTTAAATGCAGGTTCCTGCTGTGGCTGGGAGAAGGAGTGCATCATTTTTTCTATATTTTTTCGCATTTCATAGTAACGCTCTGGGGGTACCTTTTTTAATTAGTGGTACAAAACTGAGCGCCAGGATTGTATCGGGACATAAAAATGCATCCACCTTTGCGGTCATGTTTTTTAACATGTCTAATAAGCGCTCACTTAGGTCAGGTTGGGATAGTGCTGGGCGCCTCCGTGGCACTTTGCCAGGCTGACCAATGTGTGCAGGAGCAGAGGATGGCCCAGGGACAGCCTCCTCTGCCCCTGAACATTGTTCATCTGGATTAGTTTCCCAGAGACTGGAAGATGTTTGGATTAGTGATAAATCCTCTGTGTCTTCTGGAATATCAATGGGTGCTTCCTCCTCTGTTTGTTGTTCTGGTTCTTCATCTAAAACATCTTGATCCTTCCAACTAGATTCTGTCCTGTTTTATATTGTAAAAATGTTAAAAATTAACTTGGCATATTGATTATTAACAGATTGTGCGTTACATAGATGATGTACATGAAAACTTACTCCCTCATCTCCACAATGGGTTGTAGAAAATCCAAGTCCCTGGCAAACATATAGGGTACCCTAGGCGCTGCCCCCGAGCCACTCCTTGTTTCTTTGAGGTGCCGCATATATTTTCTGTAAGCATCACGCATGCTACGCCATCTTGTCTGTAAGTAGTGCACTGAAAAATATATAACAACATAATTACATTTTTTTTTTTTTTTTTTTTAGGTACTTAGCAACAGGAAATTCCTTTGGAAGTTTGCACTATGAATTCAAGGTTGGAAAATCAACGATTAGTGGCATTGTTCATGCTACCTGCCTAGTCATATGGGAAGAACTGAAGGATATTGTTATGAAGAAGCCCAAACAAGAAGAATGGCTGATGGTAGCGGACCTATTCTGGGAGCGATGCAACTTCCCCAACTGTCTTGGAGCCATTGATGGCAAACATGTACGCATCCTCAAGCCTCCAGCTAGTGGGAGCCAATATTTTAATTATAAAAAATATTTTTCGTTGGTATTAATGGCAGTGGCAGACGCAAATTATAAATTTATTTATGTTGATGTAGGTTCTTATGGCAGCAGCTCAGATTCTAGTGTATTTTCACATTCCTCATTTGGCCGCATGCTGCGTGACAATACACTAGACTTGCCCAATAATTCTCCCCTGCCAGGGACTACAGAGTCTCTCCTCCCACATGTATTTGTCGGAGATGAAGCTTTCGCACTGTCCCAGAACATGCTCAGGCCTTATTCAAGTCGCTCTCTGACAACTGAAAAAAGAGTGTTCAATTATAGGCTGACTAGGGCACGACGAGTAGTAGAATGTGCATTTGGAATTCTTTGCAATAAGTGGAGATTCATGCATACTTCTATTAACCTCAGTATTGATCATGCGATCAGTGCGATTAAAGCTGCCTGGGCCCTGCACAACTATATGCGTGAACGAGATGGGTTTCTTTTTGAAGATTCCCTGACCCATAACATGGAGGCAGCACATTTCAATATTCCTAGGGGCAGCACTACTGGTACACTTATTAGAGAAGAATTTAAGAATTTTTTTTTTTTGTCACCAGCTGGGGAGGTGCCTTGGCAGATGAACTCTATTGACTAAAAATAAATATGTATTTGTTTTCTTGATGTAAAGGCATGATAATATAATGCTAGGTGTGCTGTATGAAAAATGTTGGATGTAATTTTGGCAATGACAAATAAAACTTTTTTATCTCACATTTGTGGTGTATGTCATATTACTAACCTTAGAAATTCTAAGAATATGCATTTTTTTAGGGACTCCTCCATCGCTAGATAAAGCTGGTATGTGCACAATGTTTCCAGCATGTGGCCTGGTACAGATTTAGGGGTGACCACATGCTGTTTGTTAAAATCTAATAAATTAAATTAATGTACACCATCTAAAAAATACAGGACAGCATATACAGGTAGTAAAAAAACATTTGTCAGCCTGAACTTGGGAAGAGCACCTGTTCCACTCTTGCAAGAGGTCTCTGGCAATGTCCTGCCATGCACATTTTTTGACAACGTTGTCCTTATATTTAGGATGCCGGGTGTCATAAATCATGGGTTTCTCCCTCACAAGTCTGATCAACTCCTCACAATCCACAGCTTCTTCCGCCTTTGATGATGCTTTTCGTCCTCTTTTCGACATGCTGGTTCCAGTCCGGATTTCAAAACACACAGGGGAGGAACAGGAAGAAGGGGAGGTGTTGGAGTGGCGCGAATTTCTGTTCAGAACGCAAGCCAGATGCGAATCAGATGCGTGCCCTTAGAAGATAATGGGCCTGAATTCGCACCTGATCCGCCCCGCACCGCACCAAAGTCGGTTGCGGTTTTTCTGCAATGCGCAGTGCGCATGCACCGGACATATGTGAACATGCCTCATTGAAAACAATGGGTTTTGAAATGTCCTGCGAATTAGCAGTGTTTTCCACCGCTGCAAATTCGCAATAGTGTGAACCCAGGCTAAAACATATTTTTTCTGTCAGGAAAATACCAAATACAGACCACTTCCTGTTTCTTGTCTGGGCAATAGTCTGCCCACAGTTATAATGGTTGCAGCCAGACTTAGTGGAGGGAGATTTCTGCAGCATATTTGGCAAGTACAGAATCACAGTATATACTAAATATGCAAAGTGGTTGGAGGGAATGGCAAAGATGTTTTTATTACAAATTATGTGAGCAGACTGCAGTTCCTTTTTAGGGACAGGTTTGCAGTAAAAAAAATCCTCGTGACAATGTTTTAAAGATTTCTAAAGCCTGAGACTATATTATCCTGCAACTATGTTGATATTCGCTAGTAATGGTTTCTTGTAGATGAATAGAAGATTTGAACAAGAATTGCTTTACAGATAAACTTTTTTTTTTTTCTATTGTCTAGTTTCTTTAGTGACTATTCTGTCTATGCAGCTCTGCATTGTGAAAAGCCTCAGGAATAGAAGTAAAGCTGTAAGGTTTCAATATCTCATCTTCTGCTGCACTTTCTCACCTTTGCCTCATTGTATTCCCCAGTCTCCATGTTAACATAGAAGCTGTCACTGCTTATTTGAGTGCCATCACTGGGGAAGGCACACCTCTCAGCATCCAATCATTGTCAGTTCTCAGTGCTCAGTCAATAGACATGGCAGCAATTTCACTGAGCCGAGCTTTTGCAGTTGGAAAGGAAAAGAAGACAAAGTTACCTGTCGGTAACAGAGGTCTGCGGCAGAGGACAATAATTATAGAGCACTATGTAGTGTGCTTTTTTTTTTTTTTTTTTTTTTTTTAGCTCCCACTCTTCTTTTACAGATATCCATTATATGATTGTATAACTGCATGAAATAACTGCATTAACACATTAAGGCCTCATTCACAGGACCACACAGCATACAAAGGAGGAGGATTTCTACGCCCAGGATTCATAAGGCTACTTTCACACTGATGCGCTGGACGCGCTGGCGGTAAAGCGGTGCTATATTTAGCAGTGCTCTACCTGCGTTTTAGCAGTGCTTTTCGGCCGCTAGTGGGGCAGTTTTAACCCCCGCTAGCGGCCGAAAAAGGGTTAAAACCGCCTGCAAAGCGCCGCCGCTGTGGCCGGTGGTCAAAGCTTTCCTATCCTGACCGATATTGTTCTGCGTTCAGAAGAAGGAGGTTGAGGGAGGTTGAAACTCCCCCACAGCAGCTTCTAAACTCTTGTAAAAGCCTATAGGGTTGATTTACTAAAGGCAACTTCTCTTTGCAATACAAGTGAACTTGGAAGTGCAGTTGCTGTAAATCTGAGGGGAAGATCTGAAATGAGGGGAAGCTCTGCTGATTTTATCATCCAATCATGTATAAGCAAAAATGCTGCTTTTTATTTTCCTTGCATGTCCCCCTCGGATCTATAGGGACTGCAATTCCAGTGGATTTGCCTTTAGTAAAAAAAAAAACAGTCTCTTTTATGGAGTTGAGGAGCTTTGGCAAAAAAATGCTAAGCTGTTTTAAACCCAACATCAAACATTTATTATATTGCAGCTTACCAATTCTTAGATGTGATGGCTGCATTTTCTTTTTTTAGGCATCCTTCCTTCTATTGTCATCTGGTGATCTAGCTAGTAAGCAAAATCAAAAGAACACGCTCTCCAGCAGAATGTATCAGTTACACAGATGGGACAAACCATTTAACACTCAGTGGTGCTTACAATGATCAGATTTTATTTATTAATGTAAAATCTTTATCCGCATCGTGGCAATCGGTGGAGCGGTTTGTCAGCGGAGGCTCTTTACCATGTGATCAGCCGTGTCCAATCAGCCGTTGATCGGCTTTTCCTCACTCGCGTCTGACAGGCGCGAGTAGAGGAGAGCCGATCGGCGGCTTTCCTGATAGGGGGGTCTGCGCTGATTGTTTATCAGCGCAGCCCACCCTCAGATGCCCACACATGACCACCAGGGACTCCACTAGGACCACCAGGGAAGTGGGCAATATGTGGATGGCCAGGTATGTACCCCATGGCCATCCACATGTGCAAATGATGCCCAATATTTGCCAGTCAGTGCCCACAAATGGGCACTGACTGGCACCATCATGTACCAAAGAAAATAAGTGATGCCCAGCAATGCCACCCATCAGTGTCATCAGTGCCACCCATCAGTGTCCAGCAGTGTCACCTATCAGTGCCCATCAGTGCCCACATATCAGTGCCCATCCATGCCACCCATCAGTGCCACCCATAGGTACCCATCAGTGCCGCCTATGAGTGCCCATCAGTGCCGCCTATGAGTGCCCATCAGTGCCACCTATGAGTGCCCATCAGTGCTGCATACCAGTGCCACCTATCAGTGCCCATCATCAGTGGCCGCCAGTGCCACCTCATCAGTACCATCTCATTAGTGCCACCTCATCAGTGCCCATCAGTGCGGCCTTATCAGTGCCCGTCAGTG
>CM053027.1:362427099-362439599 GCA_028564925.1 Lithobates sylvaticus
TCTGTGGTGTCTCCTTCAAAATGTCACACCCTGAGAAGGTGTATATATTGTTGGAGTGGAGGGAACCTGTATGACAGCCTCAGGTAATGATACAGAAACACTGGGGTGTATGGCTGGTTTACTGGGGTAGTTGGGGGGTAGTTGGGGTACTGCCATAATGTTGATGCCACATGCATGCAGCCCCAACTGGTCCCACGTATTAGCAAGCATGTATGCCAGAGAGTCTGGAGAAAGGAGAAGAGTGAGAAAAAAGGCCCTGTGTGCACTGGTTAAGTTGGCCCCGCTCACAACTAGATGAAAATATATGAAGCTTGAAAAAAGAAAACAAATGCAGCCACCACATCCAATGATCGGTAAGTAAACTATAATATATTACATTTTTGCATTTCGATTTAGTTACTCTTGAATCTCCTATTTTAGTCATACACGTAGTCAATTTGCAGACAACTATATCTATGCTCCCCCAGATTTTGATCACATGAATAATCATATGGTTCAAGGAAATGTGCGACCAACAGATTTGATTGCTTCACAGTTTATCAGCAATCAAACACTGGCTTAAAATGATTGAAATGCCATGAACATTGCTGGTGATTAGGGTTTGATTGGCCAAGCATGCGGGTCGCAGTGCATGCTTGGCCAATCATCAGCCAGCAATGCACTGCGACTGGCGCAGTGCATTGCGGGCCGCTCGCATCACACGAATTTGTTGCGAGCGGCCCAAATAGTTCTGGGCTCGCCGAGCGGGCGAACATTTGGGTTCGAATCGAACACCGGGCCCATCCCTACTGGTGATGAAAGAGCTTTTATTCTGTTAAACTAGCAACATACAGTAAGTTCTAATCTGTTTGAACAATCTCCTTTAGAGTTACAACCGCTATGTGTTACAAGGGTTTAAAAATTGAATAGAATGTTTAGGTAGTCTCTTCCATTACATTGTTGTTGGTAAATGTATGGAAGCATGTATAATCAGATTGTAATGCATGTGGCAAACATTTTGCTATATAGAGCTGAGAGCCTTAACCTATTAACCTGCTTCCCCTATGCGCCACTGCAAGTGGACAGACCAGGCTGTCAACACCAGCTTTGTTCCCCACTAATGATCAGGAGCCATTTGAATCCAATTATACCCTTGAACCACCAACCCTCTTAAATTCAGCTTTTCCCATTTGAGGCGGATTCACTAAAAGAATTGAGAATATTCACACAAAAAATTGTGTGAATATTCACTTCAATTATCTAATCATGTGCAGATAAAATAAGTAAATATGAATTCGTTTTTCACATGATTGGCTAATTAAAAGTGATTATTTACACATTCTCAATTACTTTAGTAAATTAGCCTCATTGACTCGAATGCTTTTAGCCTAAAACAAAAAATCTTCAGATTTTATACAAAATTATGGGGAGGTGAAAAAACTCTGAATTTGATCTCGCTACAGAAAAAAATTAAACAATCGTTTCTAGGGGTATGTGTAATTTGACAGACCTTTGGAAAAAGAGATGACTCATTAAAGCAATTGTTTTTATACAAAGTACAGAATGCCCAAAGTTTACTATGAAGTAACATTTTGCTAATTACAAAATAGCTTGCATAGAATTGTTATAGACTGCTTTTTAGAATTTTTAAGCACATGTTTATCCTTAGCAACCACTGGGGAGTGTTTTTATACTTCGCCAGCACATCCCTTTTAATGATGATATCCTTCCTTAAATTGTATAACATTTCATCTGACATCTGAGAAAGAAGAACAGATATATATATGGGAATGATTAATGGCATAATGATATATATCATTGTCAATTTTAGTCAAGTGTGAAACTACAGAAAAATCATATGAACTACTTAACATGAAAAAATGTCAAATTAATTGGGATATTTTTTCCTTGGTTTGTGCAGTCGAATTTTCCATCTTTCTGAGGTTTTGTAACTTGTATGCTATCATTTATTATATCTCACTCACGCAGTAGCTAATCAATGATCCTTAATTGCTTTCTACGTGTTTTGTTTTCAGTCTTGCTGACTTGTTACAGTGTGTGAGGGAAATGGCAAATTACTTCACATATTGTGTAAGCTTTAATTAGTATATTTTTTAATAAAAGATGCATGTTGTTTCCTCCCATGTCTGCAATGATTTAGCATGTTAATGAGGTACTAAGATGTTTGAATTCACTTATCTGATGTGTGCCTGGAACATTTACAGCTTCTGCAGAAAGTGTATGAACCGGCTCTGAAAGCCTGAAGACATAGTGGCTTTGTATATGCACAGCATAAAATTAGATATGAGAATTTGGGCACATTGATTTAATATTAGCTGATGGCTAGATACGCTACATAGCATATACAGAACAGGATAAAATAGATAGATAGATAGATAGATAGATAGATACTAATCCCGCAATCCCTTTGGTTTGGCTCACAGATATGATGTCAGTTAGTGATGCTGGGCACTAGAGGGACAATACAATACATATAAATGATGGGGAATCGCTATACTTTGCCATCGTAGTCCACATTGCTACGTTTACTTGTTTTTAACTTTGTTTTTACATTTCTTCAGTTGCTTCCTGGTTTCTGGTCTAGACTATATTCATGTCATACATCCCAGGAGTCTTCAGGAGAGGAAGAGGGGCTTTCTCAGCTTGGTACATCCTCCTGCCTGCATGCCTAAGCTAAGGGCAGATGGATTCCATAAAGTAAATGCTGCATGAATCATCTCCTGTCATCAAGACGTCCACAACCAGAAATGCTAGGGGTGTGCTTTTCAAATAGATTTCTTAACAAAAGTATGGAGACATGGAAGGGTGGGATGAGTTTGCTTTGAATATTAAAAATGAATTAAATAGTGTTTTCAGTTTGTAGTGCTCAGATACAGTTTAGTTCTCCTTTAAGTCGATTTTGCATGAATTGGCAAGTAAGTGGCACATAATTACCCAGTTATCTATACACGATTTTTGAACCTCCAGTAGTGAGAAACAGACAGATACTGCTACTTCTTTTTCTGATGCTCTGTTCACTCCTAGGAGCGAGGAAAAAAAGTCAATCGCAGTCAGAATTTACACAGACATGAGGATTCTCTTTCTACCTCAATCCCCAAGAACTAACACTGGCAGATGAAAGAAGGGGAGCAAGTTCCATGCTACATTATACCAAGAAGAACTGGGCATTTTTCTTACTCCAGGTGGTGAATGGAGCATCAGTGGAGTTTGGAGGTAAAGGTAAATGTAAAGGTAAAGGTAAATGTAAGCAGCTTCAAGGGCTGGTTCTGCAAAAGATAATCACAAGTTCACTTTATACCAGGTACACATTACATCCGAAGTTAGTATAGAGATCTCCGCACTAAGCTGTATTGTTCTGACATTGGCTGACAGTGCTGATCGGGAGTCAGTTGGTTGCTGGTTTTCTAGCATGCTCATTCGACAGACCAACATAAGCATGGGTCAAATTTAGACCAGTTTTTATTGAACCGCCCGAAGTCTCCCGACATTTGGCCCATGTGTATGGGTCTTTAGGTTAAACATGGTGCCTTTCTCATCCCAGCAGATTGCGTATGAAAATATACTGACTGTAGAAAATTTGTTTAAAGAGGCTTGTCCACTGCCACAGTCAACTTGCTTACCAATATAGGAGCTTTACATAAACTATCAATGTCTTGAAAATTTTGAAAGGATGAATGTCCCTAATTTCTGGTTTAAGTAGCGTATATACTCGAGTATAGGTCGACCCGAATATAGGCCGAGGCCCCTAATTTACCACAAAAAAAAAACTGGGAAAACTTATTGACCCGAGTATAAGCAGAGGGTGAGAAATGCAGCAGCTACTGTAAGTGGAAAAGAGGGTCACCTGTGTCCTGTTCTGCAGCCTCGGTCTCCCTCTGCAGCCTTGGTGTCCCTCTTCAGCCTCCTTGTCCCTCTGCAGCCTCCTTGTCCCTCTGCAGCCTCGGTGTCCCTCTGCAGCCTCCTTGTCCCTCTGCAGCCTCCTTGTCCCTCTGCAGCCTCGGTGTCCCTCTGCAGCCTCTTTGTCCCTCTGCAGCCTCCTTGTCTCTAGCAATTGCACCGATCAGCGTGCAATAATTACATACGGCGGCCATAACTGTATTCAAAAGCCGCGCTGCTCCTCCTTGTCTGTGATAGGCGGAACACTCAATTTCCCAGCAGTCAGTGTTCCGCCTATCACGGACATCCGCTCATCCTCATACCATGGACGAGGATGAGAGGATGTCCGTGATAGGCAGGACACTGACTGCTGGGAAATTGAGTGTTCCGCCTATCACAGACAAGGAGGCGTGGCGTTTGAACACTGACAAGGCCGCCGTCTGTCTGCATGACACACTGATTATGTAGGCAGACGGCGGCGTCTCGAGTATAAGCCGAGGGGGGTACTTTCAGCCCAAAAAAAAAGGGCTGAAAATCTCGGCTTATACTCGAGTATATACGGTATGTTTATTTCTTTTACATTTATAATGCTGATAAATCTTCTCTACAAGGCAATGTAAAGGCTTACAACTACACAGGTGTTATTTTTTAGTTCCATGATAATATGTTTCATGTTGAGGCACAGTATATTGGAAGGCTGAAGGCATCTAGGAGTCAAGAACCATTTTCACAATAAATTTTTGGTGTGCAAATGGGAATACCAAATACTTGATGAAGTATTTCATACAGAGAAAACACTGCTGCTGATTTGTTCTGCACAGAAGTGCTGTACAAATGGATACTGTAAGAGAAAAATCACTTGACATTTTTAAGAATAACACAGATGGCATTATGCAAAATATAAGAGGAATTAGATGGTAAGATAAGTCCAAATGGAATTCTGCTTCAGCTTACTCCATACACCTAAAGTAGATGGTACCCGGTAGTTAAATGCCTTTTTCAGAGCCATGAAATGTGTTTAACCTTCTCATGAACCCTTTGAGAGATTGATAAAACCTTATAAGAAAAACATCCATTAAAATGATAAAAGACAAGACTGTATTTTACTGAAAATTGATTAGCTTCACACCCAATATTATACGTAATATAAATAAGTTTCAATAATGATGTATTTTCATGACAACATACTATTGCAAAACCATTTTAATCCTTGGAAAACAAAATATATAAAATTATGCAAATAAAAACAGCAACATGCTATGAAATGTTGTTTTGCTTACCTTTTCCAGCTAGACAAAATGTGGGTCAGAGGCTGGAAATGAAATGCACATTATGAGGCCTAATGGATTGTAACTTTCTGTATGCATAATGTGCTATGCCAAGATAAAGTCTGAACACAAAGACACAACTTTTCAATGGCTAAATCATCACCATGTCACTGTGGTAATTTTCTAATGTGCGCCTTTCTTCTATGTCCTTTTTAAGGTTTAAAGAAATATTTAGTAATTGTCTATTTTAAAAAGCAATTTTAGGCAGCAATTGAAAGCATTCAGTGTCTTGCAAAAGCTATCTAATAAAGACTGCAATCATAAACTGCCCTCAATATGCCTGAAAGAACACATCATAAAAAATGTAGGGATGCCATTGTTGACTTCTTTATGAAAAGTGTAAATCATTGCATATACAGTGCTAGAATGTGCTTTATACATACTGTATGTACATACAAAATATAATAAAGTGTCTATGCGAAAAACATCCAAATAATATAAAAAAGTGCTCAGTTATCAGTAAAATTCATGATCCTCCACCACCACTTAATAGAATTCACTAAATTGCCATGACCACCTAAAACAGGTAAGTCACTAAGCACTTATGTTGACCCAGGGGGTATCACCTTCCAAGGCCACTCTTAAGCCAGCCCCATCTCCACTCCTCTCACCAATGCATCTTAATTAATATAAGAAGTTTCCATAGAGAAAGGAGAAAAGCTCTATAGTGTAAAACTTTTTATCTTTTATTGTAAAACTTGCCAATAAAAACATAAGTAATGCCCACTCACATTGTAAAGTGCTTTGCCCTGCAGGTAAAAAAGCATTGTTTTCAATGGAATGGCAACCCCCACAGACAGTCTGTGCAAGTGGCTCCCTATTGTGCAGGATGATGTCACTTCCTGCTCCGCCTGGCGTGTTTTGTTGTTCTGACATTTTCAAGAGGCACTGGACACTTTATTTATGCATGGACACTTTAGGATATTTA
Source organism: Lithobates sylvaticus (assembly GCA_028564925.1). Classification (NCBI taxonomy): domain Eukaryota; kingdom Metazoa; phylum Chordata; class Amphibia; order Anura; family Ranidae; genus Lithobates; species Lithobates sylvaticus. The sequence goes on from CM053027.1 coordinate 362,433,232, forward strand.
GGGTATAAACAAAAAAGGGGGGATGAAATAGGGATTATAGCGGTGCGAAAAAATGGTATGGAATGGTCGGGGTTGACTCACAATTCAAGGCTCAATCAACTTTTTTATGATACAAAATAATTTTATTACATATAAATACAATCATATAATAGACAGTACAAAAAAAAAAAAAAAGGACAAAATTGTTGATAAGCTTAGACAATACTGGATCTGGTAAAGTTTTGACAATAATTACTGATTAATTTGTTCTGAATGGCACAAGGCCATTTGGAAAAAATCAAAACAAAGCAGGATAATAGTCAATTCGAGGGTATACATTAAATTGGAGAATAATTCATGGTTACTGTGAGTAGAATAACCTGGAGTAGGTTAGGCAGGCCTTAGTAGATGGTTCCGACATGTTTCACCATAACAATGGCTTCCTCAGGGTAGGCCTACTGAATAGGGTAAGTATATCTGATATAGAAAAATTGTCATAATTAATTAAAATGTCTAACAAAGTATATAGTTGTAGCCCTAGCCCGGTTATAGAGGAGTTTAATGAGGACAGGCAGGGAAAGGCCCAATGAATAAGCCCCGGGGGAAAACCGCCCTCACCTCCAGTCCCCCGATGATGGAAATAGGGGGAGCCCCTTAGCTCAGTTATGACTTACCCGAGTTGGTATAGCGTGGTAAAAAGTCAGACACGGAGTCGAGTTATGGAATGGAGTAGTCCAGTAGGAGGCCTTCAATGCATAGCAGAAGGTAAGTCTGGCCTGGCCAAAAAAGGGATTTATAGTCAGAAGGATACAAAATTAAGAAAATTTGTTGTATTTATATAGGTAATATTACAGTGTTGTTAGTCCATGCTAAATTAGTTCATGGACATATAACCTGACACTGTATAAATTCGGACATGTGTCTCATATAATTACTTACTTAGACAAATTGTTTCTTAAAAAAGGGGGGGATAATGAAATTGAAAGGACCTAAAGAATTGGAGATGGTCAGAGCGGGAGGCACCTGAAATAAAGCAATGAAAGTGAACATTTAGGATTGGGACATAAGAGGATAAATGGATTTCATTGAATGTGTAAGATTGCATACCTGCTTAGGTCTAACGTCAGTATAAATAAGGCGTAAGTGGGCACCCTTAAAATGAGAGTGGTGTCCACAAGAAGCAAAAAGATCCCTGTTAAGTAGAATGAGATAGGGATAAGTTTTAAATGGGTTCGGTAGGGAGCCAGTTTAAGAATCAAAAGAGAGGAGAGTTACTTACTTGAATCACAGAGCATTAGATGCGTCAGGTGCCTCCAAGGTCCAGTAATGGACCTGCTCAGTGGCTCACCTGTCCGCTGATTGAGGGGCGTTCCCCACGCCTCCTCAATCTGGAAGGCTAGTTATAAGCCGGCTCGATACTCAGTCCATTACTGGACCTTGGAGGCAACTGACGCATCTAATGCTCTGTGATTCAAGTAAGTAACTCTCCTCTCTTTTGATTCTTAAACTGGCTCCTTACCGAACCCATTTAAAACTTATCCCTATCTCCTTCTACTTAACAGGGATCTTTTTGCTTCTTGTGGACACCACTCTCATTTTAAGGGTGCCCACTTACGCCTTATTTATACTGACGTTAGACCTAAGCAGGTATGCAATCTTACACATTCAATGAAATCCATTTACCCTCTTATGTCCCAATCCTAAATGTTCACTTTCATTGCTTTATTTCAGGTGCCTCCCGCTCTGACCATCTCCAATTCTTTAGGTCCTTTCAATTTCATTATCCCCCGTTTTTTTAAGAAACAATTTGTCTAAGTAAGTAATTATATGAGACACATGTCCGAATTTATACAGTGTCAGGTTATATGTCCATGAACTAATTTAGCATGGACTAACAACACTGTAATATTACCTATATAAATACAACAAATTTTCTTAATTTTGTATCCTTCTGACTATAAATCCCTTTTTTGGCCAGGCCAGACTTACCTTCTGCTATGCATTGAAGGCCTCCTACTGGACTACTCCATTCCATAACTCGACTCCGTGTCTGACTTTTTACCACGCTATACCAACTCGGGTAAGTCATAACTGAGCTAAGGGGCTCCCCCTATTTCCATCATCGGGGGACTGGAGGTGAGGGCGGTTTTCCCCCGGGGCTTATTCATTGGGCCTTTCCCTGCCTGTCCTCATTAAACTCCTCTATAACCGGGCTAGGGCTACAACTATATACAGGGGGTCCCCGACTTACGAACACCCGACCTACGAACAACCCCTACTTACGAACGGGGTGCTGCGGGGACCCTCCGCCATTTTTCGGTGGTTTTCGCCGTCTTTCGGCCGTTCTGCGCATGCGCGGCCATACGGAGCGCCGGAAAATGCCGGAAATGTCCGTAATTTGCCGCGCATGCGCAGAACGGCAACAGACGGAACATCGGAAATGTCCGGAAATCTCCGTATTTGTCGGTCTGCGCATGTGCGCCGACTTACGAACATTTCCGACTTCCGTACACGGGGCCAGTCCCTAACGAGTTTGTAACTCGGGGACCCCCTGTACTTTGTTAGACATTTTAATTAATTATGACAATTTTTCTATATCAGATATACTTACTCTATTCAGTAGGCCTACCCTGAGGAAGCCATTGTTATGGCGAAACATGTCGGAACCATCTACTAAGGCCTACCTAACCTACTCCAGGTTATTCTACTCACAGTAACCATGAATTATTCTCCAATTTAATGTATACCCTCGAATTGACTATTATCCTGCTTTGTTTTGATTTTTTCCAAATGGCCTTGTGCCATTCAGAACAAATTAATCAGTAATTATTGTCAAAACTTTACCAGATCCAGTATTGTCTAAGCTTATCAACAATTTTGTCCTTTTTTTTTTTTTTTGTACTGTCTATTATATGATTGTATTTATATGTAATAAAATTATTTTGTATCATAAAAAAGTTGATTGAGCCTTGAATTGTGAGTCAACCCCGACCATTCCATACCATTTTTTCGCACCGCTATAATCCCTATTTCATCCCCCCTTTTTGTTTATACTCTAATACCAAGGGATGAGGTGCTGTATAACCTAGTGGATCCTCTCTGTCTTTTTTATATATTACTTTAGGATATTTAGTTTGGTATGATGTTCATTGAAGCACATGCTAAGAGTGTTAGAATACAGCAGATTACCTATAAGTAGTGAATCCTAGTGCTGGTGTATTGTGGTAATACTCTTTATGAAAATAGATTATTAGGATTGTATACTTGGAATCCATCAGGTACAAAACATACAGCAAAAGAAAGATCCCTATGCTTTTACCTGTTCAGTAACTCAGATAACGTTGAAGCCAAAGCATCAACATTACAGCTAGGAAGTTAGCACAGGAGAAGAGTAAGCTTTCTGTGTCCGAGGGGCAGCAATTAAAATATACAATTGTCACCAGCAAGTACATTTTACAGACAAAAAGGAGTGGTTTGAAGTGCTTTGTAAACCAATGTCTGGATGACAAGCTGAGAGACTACTATGAACAATTTTTAAGACTGCTGGTTGTTGTATTCTACACATCTCTTAAATAATTATGAAGTGTTGCATATATTACCCTTTATACTGTCTCACATACTACACTGTGCTGTACCATACACTCTCCAGAGTTTGCCGCTCTGTGTATTGTACTGTATGTTACATTTTCCAGACTTTCCCACTCTGCATGTTTTATGTACATTACATACTACTGACCACTGCACTCTGTATTCTGGTCTATATGTTACTTAATCCAGGTCATTGCACTCTGTATGCTGTTCTCTACCTTACCTGTTCCAGACCAATGTACGCTAGATACAGTATTTTTGTTAAAGGCTCTGGTCCATTGCACTCTGTATTCTTTATTCTATGTACTTCTAAAAGACCCAGTGTAAATATCATGCTGGATGTTACCAGTGTTGGTCATCTTACTTTAAAAAAATAATTAGTTAAGTTACAAATTACTTCTCCCAAAAAGTAATTGCGGTAGTAACTCAGTTACTACATTGGAAAAGTAATTAGTTACGCAGCAAAGTAACTGACTTTATTTTTTAATATTCTATGTGTGTAACTAAGGGGCGGGTCTAGTATTACTGTAACCAAGGGGCACATTTATTATTATTGTTATACATCGTGTAACCAAGGGGCTGCTCTATTATTACTCTAACCAAGGGGCAGATCTGTTGTAGTGTGTAAGCAAGTGGCGGGTCTATTATTATTATTGTGTATGGGGCTGGTCTATTATTATTATATCGTGTAAGGGGCGGATGGCTACAGAAGAGGGCGAATGTTAAATTAATGGGCAGTGCTCAATATATAACAATAATAATAAATGCGCCCCTTGGTTACAGTAATACTAGACCCGCCCCTTGCAGAGTAGCACGAGCATCAGGAGCGTGCGGCATCGCCTCGTACAATTGCATGTTAACTGCACCTGCGCGGTGTAGAGTTCACTCAGAGCTGTTTAGGTTCGGCAATTTTCGGAAGCTCCGTAGTCCTAAATACTGCGCAAGCCCTGCGCAGTACAGGGGGTCCTTTTCCGGCGGGGGAACTTTTTTGGTAGGACACCGGAATTACACTACTGCCATCTAGTGGCGGTAGATGTAATTGGGGTAACTAAGCCAAAGTAATGGGAACTGAGTTACCATCAGGGGAAAAGTAATCAGTTAGATTACTCGTTACCCTCTAAAGTAACTGCGTTAGGTAACTCAGTTTATTTTAACTCAGTTACTTACATCACTGGATGTTATATACCCTGGGAAATTTCTACACTGTATTGAATAGCAAGCTCTGTGGTGTCCTGAACATTGCATACTTAAGACCACCACAATCTGCATGCTGTGCTTTATACTGCTTACTTGTTCCCACTCCATTCTGTCTGGGGTGATGTGAGCACTCTGTATGCTGTTCTCTACCTTACCTGTTCCAGACCAATGTACGCTAGATACAGTATTTTTGTTAAAGGCTCTGGTCCATTGCACTCTGTATTCTTTATTCTATGTACTTCTAAAAGACCCAGTGTAAATATCATGCTGGATGTTACATACCCTGGGAAATTTCTACACTGTATTGAATAGCAAGCTCTGTGGTGTCCTGAACATTGCATACTTAAGACCACCACAATCTGAATGCTGTGCTTTATACTGCTTACTTGTTCCCACTCCATTCTGTCTGGGGTGATGTGAGCAGCTATTGATTTCTTTGGACTGATCTGGGTCTCACAGGTTGAAGGTTTGACTATCCCCCCCCCCCCCCCCCCTGCTTTCTAGAAATGTGTGGAACATAGGGAGGGGAGAGTAAAACAGGTAGCTTAATATGTATTGAGTGCCAGCCAATCCTTGGGGAGGGGTGGCCCAGTAGGTGGCTGGACAGCCTAATAAAACAAAAATGTGAACCCCCAGAGCAGCAGGGTCTTCAAATTGAAGGGATTTCTTCAATATAAATAGAGGGTTCTACTGAATCAAGTTGCTGTTCTTTGAGGTCCCAGCTGTAGCAGAGTTGGGGGGCCTGCACCTAAAGTTATCTTCAACACCCTGAGACTTCACTTGACCGGTTCAGTATACAAAGCCTCACCAGAAGGCATCTGGAGGAAGCCCAATGGGTATAGCTGCTCCCTGGCTCAGTGAATATTGACTGTGTTGCAAGATCCTGGTGACTGTGTACTACTGGGATGGGATGTTTGAGCACAGTAGTTATTCTTTCATGATGTGCTCACCTCTGGCCTTTCAAGGGGAACTGTATCCGGACATTTAGCAAGAGATCTGTCACTAAGGAGTGTAGTACTCCAACTGAATTTTACAATAACCCTGCAACCTCTCCAATTTTTCAAGTTCTAGCAATAGCTTAGGACTGTTGGTGTGCTGGCAGTCTCTGTACAAATAGGGGAGAATTCAAGTCATGATGATGATCATCATCATCTATTCAGCAGGTCCCATTCAGGGGGGTCCTGCTACATAATAATAATAATAATAATAGTCATGTATATAGGATATTATTTCTATGTGGATTTTGTTTGAATGAGAAGGACCCTAACTGTTGGATCTCTAAAATGTATTTGTCCAGGCTGGATAACCACACTACTGTATATGAAGCATTTGTGTAAATATCAATTATTTTCATTACTTCTAGGGCATTGTAAGTGTATATGTGTAAATGTTACAAGCAAGACTTTACAAATTATCTTCATCAATCAAGTTAAAGACATGCAAGTCAGACTACGAGACCATTAAGATTATTTGAAAAGTTTATAAGGAGTATGTTATGAATGCTATCTTTCGATTGCAATATTTCCTGATTAGCATAACATTACCTTATGTATAGCCATATTCATTTTTATGATATTTGATTCAAATGATAGATATAAGAATGC
>CM053027.1:362444599-362457099 GCA_028564925.1 Lithobates sylvaticus
ATTTCAACAAGGCTTCGATCAGTCACAGAAGGAGCGGTGGAGAAGGTGGCCGTTTGACCGATGCGTTAAGACAATTCTTTAGTCTGCAGCCCCAAGGTCTGATCAGTTCCAGCAACCATCGCCAGCGTTTGATTTACATGGTGCAGGAATACCTTGGGGCAAGATCAGACTTGGAGACCTTTCCAACCGAAAATCAACTGGGTTACTGGTTGTTGAGGATAGATCACTGGCCAGAGCTTGCAGAATATGCAATTGAGCTACTGGCCTGTCCTGCATCCAGCGTTCTTTCTGAACGCACATTCAGTGCTGCTGGAAGCTTTGTAACCGATCACAGAGTGCGCCTGTCCACAGACTCAGTTGATCGGCTCACTTTCATAAAATTAATCAGTTTTGGTTTACCAGCTACCAAGCATAAAATGCACAAGCATAAATAACAGTACAACAACATTATTAATAATCCACAAGACCAGATCAAGTGTTAGTAATTACTAAAGCAGTGCTACTATCATACAGTTCATATGATCAGCTTTCATGTGTGTAAAATACACCAAAGTAGAAAATATTTGACAGATGTTGTGAGAACACAGTCCCAGAAACTGCAGATGGAAATCTTGTATATGCTGTATCAAAGACATCCCACCGCAATCTGTGCAACATACTCCACTTCGGGGTTTACACTCACCAAAAAGATGTGCGTTTTAGGCATTGATTGATAAACCCCAGTATTCAGCAGTAGGGATGAGCCGAACACCCCCCAGGTTCAGTTCGCACCAGAACCTTCGAACGGACCGAAAGTTTGCGCGAATTTTCGAACCCTATTCGTTATAATGGACGCGAACGTTCAAATCAAAATTGCTAATTACAACGGCCAATATGCATGTTAATGTCATAAAAACAGGTTTGGGGACCCGGGTCCTGCCCCAGGGGACATATATCAATGCAAAAAGAACTTTTAAAAACTAACGTTTTTTCGGGAGCAGTCATTTTAACCGCTTCCCGACCGGCCACTGCATATATACGTCAGCAGAATGGCACGGGCAGGCAGAATCACGTACCTGTACGTGATCGTGCATGTGCCTGCCCGTGGGTCGCGCGCGCGCCGCTAGCGGCGCGCTCACGACCCGGTCGGGAGCTCCGTGACCCCGGCCGCGGGACCAGCGGACCCGATCGCCGCTGGTATCCCGCGATCGGGTTACGGAGCTGAAGAACGGGGAGAGGTCTATGTAAACAAACCTCTCCCCACGCTTCCTACACTGACTGTCAGTGATCGGCGGTTCCCTGTCATCGGGAACGCCGATCAATGACGTCACACGTACAGCCACGCCCCCCCCTACAGTAAAATAAACACAACACGTCACACTGACTCATCCCCGCCCCCTAGTGGTTAACCCCTTCACTACAACTGAAAATAAAAAAAAAGTGAAATATTCCTGTTAAATGTGGTACCTGGGGGGTGTCTAAAGTATGCCTGTCAAGTGGCATGTGTTTCCCGTGTTTAGAACTGTCCCTGCACAAAATGACATTTGTAAAGGAAAAAAAGAAGCCATTTAAAACCACTTGCGGCTTTAATGTCATGTCTTGTCCTGGCCGCCATATGGCTGAAAATCCTTGAGAAAAATGGCATGGCTACCCCATCACCCCCCCCCACCCCCCACCAGCCCCTTTGGGTCTTGTATGGATATTAAGGGGGACCCCGCACCCAAAATAAAACCCTATACCTACAACCCTATATACTCTGAACAGCAGTATATAGGTGGTGCAAACAAGACACGGACTGTAGGTTTGTTCTTAAGTAGAATCTGAACAGGTACATTATGAAGTGTAGCTCCATCCCAAAAAAATCTATTTTTAAGCTTTTTGGAGAACATAGGGAGGGGTTATCACCCCTGTAACATTTGCTGTCTTTGCACATCTGTTCAGAACATTTGGAAAAGTGGGGTTTTAATTGAAACAAGGATTGGTGATAAAGCATCAGTAGAGAGGAGATACCTTTTTCCCAAATTAAATCTAACAGGATAGAATTTCCCTTCCTAGGGGTAGATTTCCTCTCACTTCCTGTTTTCTCTTTCCGTTTGCAAGTAGGAGTCGTTTGTAAGTTGGATGTTTGAAAGTAGGGGCCTGCCGTATATACTCTGCAGAAATTTGCCCTATTAGATGTAAGCACTGTAAGCCCTCACAGTTACTCTTGGTGGGCACAGGAATGGGCCCTGCTGTGAGTTATTAGATCAAGATTTGTAATTGCATGCACCTGTTGAACAGGGCAGAAAAATTGGGCCTTTGGTGGTGGTGGTGGTGGTGGACGGTGTTGCCACAAGACTGTAAGACCTCACAGTTACTCTTGGTGGGTGCAGGAATGGGCCCTGCTGTGAGTTATTTAGATCAAGATTTGTAATTGCATGCACCTGTTGAACAGGGCAGAAAAATTCGGCCTTTGGTGGTGGTGGTGGTGGACGGTGTTGCCACAAGACTGTAAGCCCTCACAGTTACTCTTGGTGGGTGCAGGAATGGGCCCTGCTGTGAACTATTAGATCAAGATTTGTAATTACACGCCCCTGTTAAACAGGGGCTGAAAAATTGTGCCTTTGGCATTGGTGCTGGTGCCACAACACTGCAACCCCTCACAGATACTGTACTCTGAGCACAGCAATGAGACCTGTTGCAAAGCATTGCCTAAAAATTGTAATTACACGCCCCAACAGGGGCTGAAAAATTGTGCCTTAGGCACTGGTGCTGGTGCCACAACACTGCAACCCCTCACAGATACTGTACTTGGAGCACAGCAGTCAGACATGTTGCGAAGCATTGCTTAAAAAAAAATTGTAATTACACGCCCCTGTTAAACAGGGGCTGAAAAATTGTGCCTTAGGCATTGGTGCTGGTGCCACAACACTGCAACCCCTCACAGATACTGTACTCTGAGCACAGCAATGAGACCTGTTGCAAAGCATTGCCTAAAAATTGTAATTACACGCCCCAACAGGGGCTGAAAAATTATGCCTTAGGCACTGGTGCTGGTGCCACAACACTGCAACCCCTCACAGATACTGTACTTGGAGCACAGCAGTCACACCTGTTGCGAAGCATTTTTTTTTAAAAATTGTAATTACATGCCCCTGTTATACAGGGGCTGAAAAATTGTGCCTTAGGCATTGGTGCTGGTGCCACAACACTGCAACCCCTCACAGATACTGTACTTGGAGCACAGCAGTCACACCTGTTGCGAAGCATTTTTTTTTAAAAAAAATTGTAATTACACGCCCCTGTTATACAGGGGCTGAAAAATTGTGCCTTAGGCACTGGTGTGGTGGCATGGATCATTGAAGAGGAGGAAGAGGATAGTCAGTGAACATAACAGGACAGTCACTCAGCATCAGCATAGGCAGTCTTGAAGGGATGTGACATTATAAATTATTCAGTTATATCCGCTTCAGGTGCCTGGTAGCTGGTGGTGATCCAAGACTGATTCATTTTTATGAAGGTCAGTCGATCAACCGAGTCGGTGGACAGGCGCACCCTGTGATCGGTCACAAATCCTCAGCAGCACTGAATGTGCGTTCGGAAAGAACGCTGGATGCAGGACAGGCCAGTAGCTCAATTGCATACTGTGCAAGCTCTGGCCAGTGATCCATCCTCAGGACCCAGTAAGCCAGAGGATTTTCGGTGGGAAAGGTGTCCAAGTCTGACCTTGCCCCTAGGTATTCCTGCACCATGTATATCAGACGCTGGCGATGGTTGCTGGAACCGATCATACCTTGGGGCTGCGGACTAAAAAATTGTCTGAACGCATCGGTCAGACGTCCACCTTCCCCACCGCTCCTTCTGCTACTGACCGAAGCCTCAGCAACTCGTCGTTCGGGACCAGGAGTTTGTAACCTCCCAGTTTCTGGGAACGCGTTGCACAGACCTTTCTGCAAGGCCTCCCTGAGATGTCTCATCTTCTGCTCCCTCTGCGACGGCAAGATAAGGTCCGCAACCTTACCCTTGTACCGTGGATCAAGGAGAGTGGCCAGCCAGTAATGGTCCCTCTCCTTGATCCGAGAACACGAGGATCCTTCCGCAGGCTTTGCAGGATCAGGGAGGCCATGCTACGTAGGTTAGCTGAGGCATTCGGTCCGGAGTCTTCTGGGTCACTGAGGACGACATGATCGCCAGCCACCTCCTCCCAGCCACGTACAAGTCCACTGGTTTGTTGGGACTGTACATCATCCCTAAAAGACTGCTGCTGCTGATGCTGAGTGCCAGGCTCCACCTCCATGCTCACACAATCCTCCTTCTCCTCCTCCTCATCCTCTTCCTGTGTATTGGGTGGGACAGAAGGAACACTGTCTGGATAAAGGGGGCCTTGAGAGGCAAGGAAGTCCTCCTCTTCCTGCCTCTGTTCTGCCTCAAGTGCCCTGTCCATTATCCCACGCAGCGTATGCTCCAACAGGTGGACAAGAGGTACAGTGTCACTGATGCATGCACTGTCACTGCTCACCATCCTCGTGGCCTCCTCAAATGGTGAGAGGACAGTGCATGCATCCCTGATCATGCTCCACTGGCGTGGGGAAAAAAAGCCAAGCTCCCCTGACCCTGTCCTGGTGCCGTAGTCGCAAAGCTACTCATTGATGGCCCTCTGCTGCGTGTGCAGTCGCTGCAGCATGGCCAACGTTGAGTTCCACCTGGTGGGCATGTCACATATTAGGCGGTTCTTGGGCAGGTTCAGCTCCTTTTGCAGCTCAGTCAGCCGAGCACTGGCATTATAAGATCGGCGGAAATGCACACAGACTTTCCTGGCCTGCCTCAGGACATCCTGTAAGCCTGGGTACCTACCCAAGAACCGCTGCACCACCAGGTTGAGGACGTGAGCCATACAGGGCACATGGGTGAGCTGCCCCTGTCGCAGGGCGGAGAGGAGGTTGGTGCCATTGTCAGAAACCACCATTCCTGGCTTAAGCTGGCGTGGCGTCAACCACCTCTCGGCCTGCCCCTGCAGAGCTGCCAGAACCTCTGCCCCAGTGTGGCTCCTGTCCCCCAAACACACCAGCGCAAGCACGGCATGGCATCTTTTTGCCTGCGTACTCGCGTAGCCCCTTGTACGCCTACGGAGCACCGCTGGTTCCGAGGACAGAGCACTGGAGGAAGAAGAAGAGGAGGGGGTGGAGGAGAGAGGTGTGTCACAACCAGTAGTAGCATTTTGGAGGCGTGGTGGCGGAACAACCTCCAACACTACTGCACCTTGTCCTGCATCCCTCCCAGCTGCCAATAGAGTGACCCAATGGGCCGTGAAAGAAAGATAACGTCCCTGTCCATGCCTGCTGGACCATGAGTCAGCGGTAATATGCACCTTACCGCTGACCGCCCTGTCCAGCGAGGCATGGACATTGCCTTCCACATGCCGGTAGAGAGACGGAATCGCCTTCCGTGAGAAAAAGTGGCGTTTGGGAACCTGCCACTGAGGAACCGCACATTGAACAAACTCACGGAAGCGGGCCGAGTCTACCAACTGAAAAGGCAGCAGTTGAAGTGCTAGCAATTTAGCCAAGCTAGCATTCAACCGCTGGGCATGTGGATGGCTGGGAGTATACTTCTTTCGACGGTCCAGCAGCTGGGGCAGGGAAATTTGCCTGCTACAATCGGACGTCGGTGTACTGCAAGTACTTGGTTGTGACACACCTAATTCTACACCTTCAGTCCTCTCAGAGCAGCTTTCAGAGAGGACTGAAGATATAGTGGGGATGGAGATCCCAGCTGATGAGGAGCAAGGAGAGGTCCGCTTTGTTCTTTGGTGTGGGTCTTTTATGTGTGCTTGCCAACGAGCTGCATGGCAGGTCGACATATGTCTGCTCATGCTTGTGGTGCCCAAGCGGCTGATGTTTTGGCCATGCGAGATACGCTTGAGACAAATATTGCAAATAGCAGTGGTGCGATCTGATGCACTCGTCTCAAAAAAGGCCCACACCAAAGAACTTTTGTGATAACGTGCAGAGGCAGCGCCCTGCACAGGCGGAGCTCTGCGGTCTGATACAGTTGGTGTGCTGGCCTGTAGCTGGCCTCCAGGGGGCATCCTGCCTCGTTGGACATGTGACGCCGCATCCTCCTCCTCCTCCTCCTCCTCCTCTCTCCGTTCAGGCACCCACGTGGAGTCAGTGACCTCATCATCCCCTCCCTCTTCACCACTAGAGCAAACCTGGCAGTAAGCTGCAGCTGGTGGAACAGTACTGCCAGATTGCTGTCCTTCAGCATCCCCTCTCTCTGCGCGCACACTACTGCCTTCCTCAAGCTGGGTATCATCATCCGAGCCTTCGAATCGTTGGGCATCCTCCTGGAGCATGTACCCAACACTGTGCTCAAACAGTTCGGAGGACTCCTCAGGAGGACATGGTGGGTCTAGAGAAGGGGTGGCTGATGATGCCATTGAGTACGCGTTGGCAGCTGCTCTGCCAGTACCCTAAGCCTGGGTGAGAGAGGATGAGGAGGATGAGGAGGGCTTGGTCATCCATTCTACCAAGCCTTCGGCATGATGCGGCTCAACATGTCCAGCTGCCGAAAACAAAGACAAGCGTGTCCCATGGCCACGTGCTGATGATGAGGCACGACCACGTCCACGACCAGCACTGTTGTCTCTAGAAACAGAGCCTGCTTGCCCTGTGTTCTTGCCTCGGCACGGTCTGCCTCTCCTTGGCAGTCTTCCAGCCATTGTAGTCGGTAGTGTATATTGTATAAAAAATAGAGCTCCTATGTGTGCTCACAACACACTGTAGGTCCTATGGGTGCTGACACTAACACACTATAGGTACTATGTGTGCTGCTGACAAGAAAATATAGGACCTATGTGTGCTGCCACAAACACACTATAAGTCCAATGGGTGTTGCTGACACAAAGACACTATAGGTACTATATGTGTGCTGCTGTCAAGAAAATATAGGAGCTATGTGTGCTGCCACAAACACACTATAAGTCCTATGGGTGCTGCTGACACAAAGACACTATAGGTACTATATGTGTGCTGCTGTCAAGAAAATATAGGAGCTATGTGTGCTGCCACAAACACACACTATAAGTCCTATGGGTGCTGCTGACACAAAGACACTATAGGTACTATATGTGTGCTGCTGTCAAGAAAATATAGGAGCTATGTGTGCTGCCACAAAAACACTATAAGTCCTATGGGTGCTGCTGACACAAAGACACTATAGGTACTATATGTGTGCTGCTGTCAAGAAAATATAGGAGCTATGTGTGCTGCCACAAACACACTATAAGTCCTATGGGTGCTGCTGACACAAAGACACTGTAGGTACTATATGTGTGCTGCTGTCAAGAAAATATAGGAGCTATGTGTGCTGCCACAAACACACTATAAGTCCTATGGGTGCTGCTGACACAAAGACACTATAGGTACTATATGTGTGCTGCTGACAAGAAAATATAGGAGCTATGTGTGCTGCCACAAACACACTATAAGTCCTATGGGTGCTGCTGACACAAAGACACTGTAGGTACTATATGTGTGTTGCTGTCAAGAAAATATAGGAGCTATGTGTGCTGCCACAAACACACTATAAGTCCTATGGGTGCTGCTGACACAAAGACACTATAGGTACTATATGTGTGCTGCTGTCAAGAAAATATAGGAGCTATGTGTGCTGCCACAAACACACTATAAGTCCTATGGGTGCTGCTGACACAAAGACACTATAGGTACTATATGTGTGCTGCTGTCAAGAAAATATAGGAGCTATGTGTGCTGCCACAAACACACTATAAGTCCTATGGGTGCTACTGACACAAAGACACTGTAGGTACTATATGTGTGCTGCTGTCAAGAAAATATAGGAGCTATGTGTGCTGCCACAAACACACTATAAGTCCTATGAGTGCTGCTGACACAAAGACACTGTAGGTACTATATGTGTGCTGCTGTCAAGAAAATATAGGAGCTATGTGTGCTGCCACAAACACACTATAAGTCCTATGGGTGCTGCTGACACAAATACACTATAGGTACTATATGTGTGCTGCTGTCAAGAAAATATAGGAGCTATGTGTGCTGCCACAAACACACTATAAGTCCTATGGGTGCTGCTGACACAAAGACACTGTAGGTACTATATGTGTGCTGCTGTCAAGAAAATATAGGAGCTATGTGTGGTGCCACAAACACACTATAAGTCCTATGAGTGCTGCTGACACAAAGACACTATAGGTACTATATGTGTGCTGCTGTCAAGAAAATATAGGAGCTATGTGTGCTGCCACAAACACACTATAAGTCCTATGGGTGCTGCTGACACAAAGACACTATAGGTACTATATGTGTGCTGCTGACAAGAAAATATAGGAGCTATGTGTGCTGCCACAAACACACTATAAAGTCCTATGGGTGCTGCTGACACAAAGACACTATAGGTCCGATATGTGTGCTGCTGTCAAGAAAATTTAGGAGCTATGTGTGTTGCCACAAACACACTATAAGTCCTATGGGTATGTGTGCTGCTGAAAAGAAAATATAGGAACTGACACGTAGTCCTATGGGTGCTGACATATGTAGTATATGTGTGCTGCTTGCAAGAAAATATAGGTGCTATGTGTGCTGCCAAAATCACACTATAAGTCCTATGGGTGCTGCTGACACAAACTGGTCACAAATAGAGGCATGGAGATATAACTTTGTCCGTCGGAAAATATAGGAGCTATGCTGTGGTGCCTACACACGGTCGAATTTCGCAACTGCTAGGACAGACTCCATCGGAAAAACCGACCGTGTGTATGGGGCTGCCATGGGTGCTGCTGACACAAAGACACTATAGGTACTATATGTGTGCTGCTGTCAAGAAAATATAGGAGCTATGTGTGCTGCCACAAACATACTATAAGTGCTATGGGTGCTGCTGACACAAACACACTATAGGTACTATGGGTGCTGCTGACAAGAAAATATAGGAGCTATGTGTGCTGCTGTCAAGACAATATAGGTCCTATGGGTGCTGCCACAAAGACACTATAAGTCCTATGAGTGCTGCTGACACAAAGACACTATAGGTACTATATGTGTGCTGCTGTCAAGAAAATATAGGAGCTATGTGTGCTGCCACAAACACACTATAAGTCCTATGGGTGCTGCTGACACAAAGACACTGTAGGTACTATATGTGTGCTGCTGTCAAGAAAATATAGGAGCTATGTGTGCTGCCACAAAACACTATAAGTCCTATGGGTGCTGCTGACACAAAGACACTGTAGGTACTATATGTGTGCTGCTGTCAAGAAAATATAGGAGCTATGTGTGCTGCCACAAACACACTATAAGTCCTATGGGTGCTGCTGACACAAATACACTATAGGTACTATATGTGTGCTGCTGACAAGAAAATATAGGAGCTATGTGTGCTGCCACAAACACACTATCAGTCCTATGGGTGCTGCTGACACAAAGACACTATAGGTACTATATGTGTGCTGCTGACAAGAAAATATAGGAGCTATGTGTGCTGCCACAAACACAATATAAGTCCTATGGGTCCTGCTGACACAAAGACACTATAGGTACTATAAGTGTGCTGCTGTCAAGAAAATATAGGTGCTATGTGTGCTGCCACAAACACACTATAAGTCCTATGGGTGCAGCTGACACAAAGACACTATAGGTACAATATGTGTGCTGCTGACAAGAAAATATAGGACCTATGTTTGCTGCCACAAACACAATATGGCTCCTATAAAGCCCTGCCTGGGATGGGACAGACGGTTGGGACAGAAGTTGGGGCGCAATGCTGTGCTAACAGCACTGCGGTTGGTGCTACTGCTATGCTGTACTAACATCACGCAAACACCAGGCTAATCCCCAGCAGCAGCGAATATCACACTCACTGTTCAATCAGCAGCAATGAATGATCGGTATTCATTAATGATGAATGACTCAGGTAGCATGGTTTAGCAAAGAAATAGCAATCAAGCAAAGACAGAATCAGCAGACTGCTCTCTCCTAAAGCCGGAACACATGTGACCGGGGCCGACGGCGTGGCGGCCTTTTAAATGGTGGGGCGTGTACTAAAGCCCCTGAGCTTTAATTGGATACAGGAGTCCTGCCTGTAGACAATTATTGATGTCCTAGTTTCCGGCGCGGTGATTGGCCAAGCATGCGGGGTCACAGTGCATGCTTGGCCAATCATCAGCCAGCAATGCACTGCGCCGGCCGCAAAGCATTGCGGGGCCGCTCGCATCACACGAATGTGAGGCGAACGGCCCAAATAGTTCTGGGCTCGCCGAGCGAGCGAACGCCCGGTGCTCGATTTTACCTTTGCAGGGAAACAAAGAGGAAGTAAACCCATCAGGGTTACTTCCTCTTTAAGGCAGAGGTGACTCACATGTAATGCAGGGAGCAGCATCCACCGCTTGCTTCCTGGTCTGTCACTTCCTGGCTGTGGCACGCACTAGTAATGTCCGGTCGTCGCTAGTTTAGTCATTCGACTTCCTCCGAGGGCATGGCCTCACGACACAACGCTGGGACCTTATATACCCATGAGCCTGTAAATAATAGCAAGTCCTGCGCACCGGCAACCTTGCAAATGCACACTGGCTGTACGTCCCTCCAGCTGACACTGCCGGTGCTCGGTTACTGGTCACCAGAGGCATCTTAAACAGGACTACATATTAAGGACCTTACAATGCCATCTGCATACATTAATAGGAAACAATACCTCATAGTAAAAATCTAGACATTATTGAGACCACAAATATAGATTATCATAAGAATTTAATTTAAATTAAATATGATGTGATTCACATTTACTGCAGGTACACTAATATTACTACAAAAGCCCTGCCTGATCAAATATAATATACTAAAATAAAGTACTACATCATTATGTCATAAAATATACTCACATAACTTTAATATTACTATAAGACTAGATACTAGTATAATAGCATGCGGTAGAATACCCATATCTACTACGTATCCATAAATGAATAAATGTGACTAATTGCAAGCATAGAAAGAGACTCAAGATATAATATTCTATCAGTATTATAGCGGCCAAAAAAGGGTTAATACCGCCCGCAAACCGCCGCTGCAGCAGCGTTTTGCGGGCGGGTTCGGAAATAAATATACCGCTCCTACAGCGAGCCAAAGATGCGGCTTGCAGGACATTTTCCAGCGTCCTGCAAGCGCACCGCTTCAGTGTGAAAGCCCTCTGGCTTTTACACTGAAGACACAGCAATAGCTGTTTCGGGTCGGTTTGCAGACGCTATTTTTAGCGCAATACCGCCTGCAAACCGCCCCAGTGTGAAAGGGGCCTTAGCCATATAAAAACCCCAATCCAAACATGTTTATACCTATACCTGTAAAAGTCATTGTTTGTTATGCCTATATCAAAATGGACATATATTCATGATTTTCTAAAATATTTCTAATAAACATATATAAGAACATTCTTATTGGTAATTATGCGGTGCACCGTCTAGGGTTAGGTGAAATCACTCTGTGATCAGAATTAACAATATTTAATACCGTTTATTAAACATATACAAGCTACAAAGGTCAAGTTATAAAGTGAACATTCCAAATAAAAGTGTAAACTGGCAATCCGCATCCAAATTGTGATATAAGTCCATAAAAAAACTGTCACACCAATATAAATTAAAAACTAGTTCCAAAAAAGATGTGTCCACATCAACTCTCCTCCACTGTGTGCTCAAACACTTATGTGGATCCACACCTTCATGCAAGTCTAACCGCCACCTTCACTCCAATGCGCTCACCATATGGCATGGACCTAAGAACATATGGCCTTAGGTCTAATGCGCTTTTACCATTTTAGGGTATAAATGTGGTGGTCTCTATCTTCCTTAAGGGGTATTAGCTCAGTGGTAATACTTGGTAGGTATGTCTTTAAGAGGCCCTCAACCTTTGTCGCTTCTGCTCCCAGTTCACTCAAAAGGACACAGGGTGGGCTCTCATAGTGTAGTATATAATAAAATGCAGATTTATTTTAAAAATTGCCTTCAAAACTCAATGCACATCCTCGATTCAGCACTTTGCGGCTTCGGTGCCACCTGACTCCTCCCACGCGTTACATCACTGCCCTCGTGACTTCCTCAGTTACCAATGAACATTTAGTCTACTTGTGGGAATGCATATGTATGACAGCAGCACCCTCCATTCATTTAGGATAACACAAATTATTTAGGATTACACAATATATGTTTATAGTGACTTAGAAGTAGTGCGGACGTTTTTCACGTTTGTTACATGTAGTGGCCCCATTGGCTTGAGTAAATAACGAGAGGAGAGCTTCTGACGGGTGCAGTACTTTTATTCATTTGCCTCAAAGGTGTGCATTAAGGTTGAACACCACAAAGGTTAATCCCTTTGACTCCTTAAACACCTTAAGCACCGTGAAAACTGTAAAATGACATACAATACATTCGTTTACAGAGATCACCAAAAGAGGGTTAAAACACAATTACAAATGTGGAGTTACAAAGTGGTGTTCCATTATCTACACACATATAT
>CM053027.1:362462099-362489187 GCA_028564925.1 Lithobates sylvaticus
CATTGACAATGATAGGTTTGGGGGGACCAACCCTGCGGCCAGCAAAGGGATTTGGAGTCACCGGCTTCAAAAGAGTAACATGGAAGACTGGATGTATTCTCAGGGAAGTAGGTAAATCCAATTCATAGGTGACATTATTAATTTTTCTCTTCACAGAAAAAGGACCTAAAAATTTAGGACCTAATTTCCTGGAAGGGCAGGCCATCTTCAAATTGGTAGTGGACAACCAGACCTGATCACCAGGTTCCAGGATAAGTTCTCTGCGCTTCTTTCCATCAAAGATTCTTTTGTAATTCTCCTGTGCCTTAGTCATGGTCTCCTGTAGTAGCTTGTTGTTAGTGGAGAAGAAGTCCAGTGTCTTCCGGAATTGACCTAGGTAGAAAGGATGGATGGTACCCATAATTGGCGAAGAACGGTGTTTGGTTAATAGCTGAGTGCAGAGAGTTATTATATGAGAATTCAGCAATGGGAAGCAAGGAGGCCCAATCGTTTTGGGAAAAGGTAGAAAAGCACCGTAAATATTGTTCCAACGTCTGATTGGTTCTCTCAGTCTGGCCGTTTGTCTGTGGACGGTATGCAGATGAGAACGCTAACTCGATTTCCAGAGATCCACAGAGAGCCTTCCAGAATCTTGAGGTGAACTGGACACCACGATCCGAAACGATATTTGCTGGAACTCCATGTAACCTTACCACTTCTTTAATGAATGTTTGTGCTGTTTCCAGAGCTGAAGGAGTGCCCTTCATGAGCAGAAAATGTGCCATTTTTGACAGTCTGTCCACTATGACAAAGATAGAGGAAAAACCTTCTGATGGTGGGAGTTCGACAATAAAGTCTATTGAAACCATACTCCACGGTCTTTCTGGGACTGGTAAAGGCTTTAATAGACCCCAGGCTCTTGTTCGGCTAGTCTTATTTCGGGCACAGACACAGCATGATTCAACATATTTCCTACAATCCCTGGTCAGATGGGGCCACCAGAAGGTAGGTAGTAGTAGGTCAATTGTTTTTGAGGTACCAAAGTGTCCGGCCAGCTTGTGGTCATGGCATAATTCTAATACATGTAACCTCAATTTTTCTGGAACCACAATCTTGCCTTCATGCCAGAACAATCCGTCCTTACTGGAAACTCCATCCAGGGGAGGCATCCCAATGGAGGCTTGTTTGATCCGAGACATGAGATCCTCTTGCAAAAGCAGGAAATTCCCGGCGGGTAGAATGGTATCGGGGGGAATGTCGTGCTCGATATCCAGAAACATCCGAGAAAGAGCATCTGGCTTGATGTTCTTAGAGCCAGGCCGATAGGTTATATGGAGTTGGAAACGTGAGAAGAATAGAGCCCACCTGGCTTGTCGAGGTCTTAATCTTTTAGCTGTTCTCAGGTACTCCAAGTTTTTGTGATCGGTGTACACCAGAACAGGATGTACAGCACCCTCCAATAGGTAGCGCCATTCTTCCAAAGCTACCTTGATGGCGAGAAGTTCCCTATCGCCCACATCGTAATTACGTTCCGAAGAGGTTAGTTTGCGGGAGAAGAAGCCTACTGGAAAGAGAAGAGCCTTGGCACCCTGTCGCTGAGATAGCACAGCTCCCACTGCAATCTCCGAGGCATCGACTTCTAAAACAAAGGGCAAGGCTGGGTTCGGATGTTTAAGAATAGAGGCTGAAGTGAAAAGTTCTTTAAGTTTCTCAAAGGCCAGTTGTGCTTTGGGGGTCCAATGAAACCGAATTCCTTGTCGGGTAAGTTCAGTGATGGGTGAAATAATAGAGGAGAATCCTTTAATAAATTTCCTATAGAAATTAGCAAAGCCAATGAAGCGTTGCTCTCCCTTTCTGTCTATGGGTGCTGGCCAATCCAAGATGGCGGATAATTTTTCGGGATCCATTCTGATTCCTTTCTGCCGATATGATTAGCCCCAAAAATTGTACACTCCGGATCTCGAAATTATTTTTTTCAAATTTAGCATACAGTCCATGTTGTCTTAGACGGGTAAGGACGTTTCGGACGTACCTGCGGTGGTCAGCCAGGGAGGAAGAGAAAATTAGAATATCGTCCAAATAGACAATGACGTACAAATCCAAATAGTCGTGGAAGATGTTATTAACGAAGTGCTGGAAAGTTGCTGGGGCATTGCATAAACCAAATGGCATGACGAGGTACTCGTAGTGCCCGAATCGAGTACGGAAGGCCGTTTTCCACTCGTCCCCTTTTCGGATGCGGATCAGGTTGTAAGCCCCACGAAGATCCAGTTTTGTGAAGATTTTGGCTGTACCTAGCCTTTGAAAGAGTTCTGGCACCAATGGAAGGGGGTATCTGTTTTTAATGGTGATTTTGTTTAATTCGCGGTAATCAATGCAGGGGCGTAAAGAGTGATCCTTTTTTTCGACGAAAAAGATACCTGCATCGGCCGGGGATGTGGAAGGACGAATGAACCCTTTTGCCAGATTCTCGTCTATGTAGTCTTTTAGAGTGCCCAATTCCTGTTCAGTAAGTGGAAAGATTCTTCCGAAGGGTACTTCTGTTCCGGGTAGAAGTTCTATGGGACAATCATAAGGCCTGTGTGGCGGAAGTGTCTCTGCCCCCTTTTTGCTGAACACATCTACAAAGTCCCAGTAGGGTTCAGGGATGGACTGGTGGAGTTCAGAGTCAGTATCCAGACATAGAAGTGAAGCCGGTTGATCGGGTGTCCCACAGTGACAGTTCTGACGGCAATATCTAGAAGGAAACTGGACTTCACCCGTAGCCCAGTTGATACTGGGGTTGTGAGCACGCAACCAGGGCATTCCTAATATGATCGGGAAGAAAGGAGAAGGTATGACATCCAACCGTAAGAGCTCCTGGTGGTCAATAGGGGTTCCGTTTCCTGGGTAACCGGACCGGAACTAAGTGTGGAACCATCCGCCAGGTCGACCGCAAGGCCCCGGACCTTGGGTTCAAGAGGAATGCCATGGTTGGTTGCAAAAACTTGGTCAATGAAGCAGCTGCATGCCCCTGAGTCAATGATGACTGATACTGGAATGCTCCGACCGGAGAGCTGCAAAACAATAGTGAGAGCCAGGTGAGTGCCGGTTGGGAGTAAGACAGGTGCACATAAGGAAGAAGCAGACAAACACTTACGTGTCTTGTTGGGGCACATTCTTGCATAGTGTCCAGGTTCCCCACAGTATAAACATAGGTTATGGGCCCGTCTGCGCATCTTTTCCTCTGGGGTCAAGGAAGGCCGAAGTAGTCCGATCTGCATTGGTTCAGGAGCCCCTGGAACCGGGGTAGATGAAGCCGAGGGGACTAGGTTGGAAGGACCAGGTACTTTGGGAAGCATCCAGAAGGGGCGAGATGGACCAGAAGATCTTTCGGCCCGTCTTTCCCTGAGGCGGCGGTCAATTTGAACCGACAGATTAATAGGTTCATCTAAGGACTGAGGGATCCCTACACGAGCCAACTCATCCTTTAGGGAGTCCGACAGTCCTCTGCGAAATTGGTGTCGTAGTGCCGCATCATTCCACTCTGTATCATAGCTCCAGCATTTGAATTCAACGGCATAATCCTCGGCCGTTCTGCGACCTTGCTGTAGAGATTGTAATGCGGTTTCAGCCGTGGCAGCGGGTTGAGGGTCCTCATACAGCTGAGCCATTGCGGTGAAGAAATGATCAAGGGAATCCAAGGACACAGACTTCTGCTCCAACAGACGGTGGGCCCAGGTTTGAGGTTCACCGGTCAGAAGGGAGATGATGAACCCCACTTTTGTAGCTTCCAATGAAAAAGTCCGTGGTTGCAGAGCGAAGTAAAGTTCACAGGCATTGCGAAAAGCACATTACTTACTTCATTCCCCAGAGAATTTTTCCGGTATGGGTACCTTGGGTTCTGGTGGTAGCATGACCACAGAGGGTGCTTGGGGGTACCCAACAGAAGATGCAACCTGAGGGACAGAAGATGCAGACATGGCTTGGACCTGTTCTTCCAATCGAGAATAGCCTTCCTGTAGGCCTTTCACAGCTTGGGTTAGACCCGCTAGGTGTCTGCACATCTCCTCCATGGGGGAGGCCCCCTGCCCGGACTCGGTCATGGCTGCATGATACTATCACGCTGGTACGTACCTGACCGGTGAGTCCACTTGGGCAGAGGGAGGTCTCCCGTACGGGTCCCACTCACGGCCCCTGGAGATGGGTACAGGAGGCACGAGAGTCAGGAAGGGTATGAGAGCCTGGTGCAGGGTTTCCGGGCGTTGGTGGTGAGAGTCCACTGGTGGCAAGATGGGGTACAGGTATGCAGGATACACAGATGGTGATTCCACTGGTGGCAAGATGGGGTACAGGTATGCAGGATACACAGATGGTGATTCCACTGGTGGCAAGATGGGTAGGGATATGCAGAGGGTGTGGTAAAGTCCAGGTATGTTGGTGCACTGGGCAGGAGAGATAGTTAAGAGTCCCGGATGCAGATAGCAAAGGCTCACTGGGGAGAAGGTGCGGTATTGAAAGCAGGCACAAGTATCTCAGCAGAAAGTGGGATAATCCAGATACATGCAGGGTTCGGCAGCGTTCAGATGGCGAGGTACAAAGGAGCAGGCAGAAGAGTCGTCAGGCAGGCAGAGGTCTTTAGGCAGGCAGAGGTCAAGGAATTCCAAAGGGCAAGCCGGGTCACAGGATCAGACAAGGTATAACAGGATTCAAACACAAGAGCAAGGTCTCTGGGAAGCTGAAGATCAGGCAGCACTGGCCAACAGGTGCTGCCTGATTAAATAGGCTGGTTGGCGCCAACAGCGCGCACAGGTGCACCCAAACCACCGCGCGCACGCCCCCGGATGCGTGCACGCGCGCGCGCAAGCAAGCCCGCACCCGCGGAAACGCGCACACCAGCGTGCGTCTGCGCGCGCCGGCGCACACCAGTAAGCTGTCTGACATGACGGTTTTTGTGACAACCATACAGTGGTTTAACAGGACAGGTTCCACTCAGAACAGGCCTCGCCATGGACGACCGAAGAAGTTGAGTGCACGTGCTCAGCGTCATACCCAAAGGTTGTCTTTGAAAAATAGACGTCTGAGTGCTGCAGCATTGCTTCAGAGGTTGAAGGGGTGGGGGTCAGCCTGTCAGTGCTCAGACCATACGCCACGCACTCCATCAAATTGGTCTGCATGGCTGTCGTTCCAGAAGGAAGCCACAAACAAACAGTTTGATGAAGACCAGCAGACGAAGGACATGGATTACTTGAACCATGTCCTGTGGTCTGATGAGACCAAGATAAACTTATTTGGTTCAGATGGTGTCAAGCGTGTGTGGCAAGAAACAGGTTAGGGGTACAAAGACAAGTGTGTCTTGCCTACAGTCAAGCATGGTGGTGGGAGTGTCATGGTCTGGGGCTGCATGAGTGCTGCCAGCACTGGGGAGCTACAGTTCATTGAGGGAGCCATGAATGCCAACATGTACTGTAGTATACTAAAGCAGAGCATGATCCACACCCTTCGGACTGGGCCGCAGGGCAGTATTCCAACATGATAACAACCCCAAACACACCTCCAAGACAACCACTGCCTTGCTAAAGAATCTGAGGGTAAAGGTGAAAGAATGGCCAAGCATGTCTCCAGACCTAAACCCTATTGAGCATATGTGGGGCATCCTCAAACGGAAGGTGGAGGAGCGCAAGGTCTCTAACATCCACCAGCTCTGTGATGTCACCATGGAGGAGTGGAAGAGGACTCCAGTGGCAACCTGTGAAGCTCTGGTGAACTCCATGCCCAAGTGGGTTAAGGCAGTGCTGGAAAATAAATGGTGGCCACACAAAATATTGACACTTTGGGCCAAATTTGGACATTTTCACTTAGGGGTGTAGTCACTTTTGTTGCCAATGGTTTAGACATTAATGGCTGTGTGTTGAGTTACTTTGAGTGACAGCAAATTTACACTGTTATACAAGCTCTCTCACTACTTTACATTGTAGCAAAGTGTAATTTGTTCAGTGTTGTCACATGAAAAGATAAAATAAAATATTTACAAAAATGTGAGGGGTGTACTCACTTTTGTGAGATACTGCATATATATATATATATATATATATATATATATATATATATATATATATATATATATATATATGTATATATATCTTGTTTTTCAACACTGGTTATTATTGAATTTTACTGGGTCCTGGACAAGCATTCAATTTTATGATGCAGTCAAGGTTATATCCTTGGAACCTTTCAGACATTTACAAATAGCGCAGTCATTGACCTTCTCTAGCTTGGGTGTTGCGCAAATGCATAATCTCCTCATAGAATTCAGCTGCTTTACTAAAACTGAAATATCATCTTTAGAGCTATTTCATTTTTGCTGCTTATGATACTACCCAATATTTTCAATCTGAATCTTCAATTCAGTTATGAAGATCTTATGGCAGCTAATATGATCAAAGTACACCTGTAAAAAAGGCTGTAAAGGAGAATGGATATGGCAGATGCTTTCCCAGAGTCATTTCAGTGATGAAGTGTGAAATTTATGTTAGAATTCTAGTCTGCATGAAATATGCTGGTTATTACACAACATATCAAGTCATATGTAATAGTTATTGAACTTTTTTTTTTTTTTTATTGGAGTATACTGTAGTACCTTCATTATGGGTACAAATAATCTCCATTTAGGTCTGCAATCAAAGAATACACCTAAAACTCGCATATGAAGTATCATTCTGTACAGTGCATGGCAGATAAATATCAAATCTCACACGATATCTACCCTACCTATCAGCACATTTCCTGATTATTATTATTATACAGGATTTATATAGCACCAGCAGTTTGCGCAGCGCTTTACAACATGAGGACAGACAATACAGTTGAATGAATGAATGAATAATTTGTATAGCGCTACAATGCGAACTGAATCGCCTCAAGGCGCTGTATTCGTGCTTTGTTGTTAAGCTTCTTAGAAGAGTTTTTTCCTGAAGGCCTGATGGTTTTCTTCCACAATACAATACAATACAATTCAATTCAATATAGGAGGAATTAGAGGGCCCTGCTCGTTAGAGCTTACAATCTAGGAGATAAATTGTATTCCTAGATTATGTTCCCCAAAATAAGCAAGTATGAGACTATGAGCTACTAAAATTTAAGTAAATCACTCCTAAAACAAGTTGCTGTAAAGAAAATATCAAATGTTTTTTATATACAATTACTTACAAAAAAACTTGAATATACAAAAGCACTAACATTTCATAATTACATAGTTAATCTGGTTTAAAAAAGACACTAGTCAATCCAGTTCAACCAACATAAAAGAAAAAAACAGGGTATACCCACAATAAACAGTAACCTCCCTCTGTAATATATATACGGTACACTTTTTCACTGGTGTCTATAAGTGACCTAGGTCTTCACACCTGAGCGATTTTCTGCTTGAAGCTTATAGGTCTAAAACGCTCAACAAGCCAAATCCCATTCATTTCAATGGCCTCTGTTCACATCTGAGTGTTCTGTTGCCTGAAGCAAACACCTGTCACTCAAAAATAGTACATTAGCTTCTTTTTTTGGCATATTGGACACCATAGACTTAACAAAGAAGCGTGCAACATGAGAATTTTACAAGTGTTTAGTTGTACATTTCTGCTCAAACAGCAATGACCCCAAAGCACCCTCCCCATGTTGAGGGCATGTGGCCTAGTATGGTTCAGTAGGGGGGGCGCTCTCTTGCCCCCTCCCCTTTTCCTGCAGCCTGCCAGGTTGCATGCTTGTATGGATTTTGGGGGGGGGGGGCACGCAATTTTTTTTTTGCCACAGGGTTCCCCTTAAAATCTATACCATACCTGAATGGCCTGGTATGGATTTTGGGGGATACCCCCACGCCGTTAAAAAAAAAAATTGGCGTGGAGTTCCCCTTAATATCTATACTAGACTCAAAGGGCCTGGTAATGGACTGGGGGGGGGGGGGGAAACCCACACTTTTTTTTCAATGATTTGTTATGTATATTGCCAGGATACGGCAATACATTACAGCCGCAAGCAATTTTAAATGACATTTTTTCCTTTTAGAAATGTAATTTTGCTGCAGTACTGTTATAAACATGGGAAATATGCACTACTTTACAGGCAGACTAAGGGGACCCCCCCCCCCCCCCCAGGCAGGATATTTAAAGGAATATTTCCTATTTATTGTTTCACTTTAAGCATTATTAAAATCACTGCTCCTGAAAAAATGGCTGTTTTAAAAACTTTTTTTTTGCATTGATACATGTCCCCTGAGGCAGTCCCCATACACTTTTTATGGCAATAACTTGCATATACGCCTTTAAAATTAACACTTTTGATTTTTCACGTTCGTGTCCCATAGACTTTAACGGTGTTCACATGTTCGCACAAATTTTTTGTCTGTTCACATGTTCTGGTGCAAACTGGGGGGTGTTCGGCTCATCCCTAGTAGAGAGTAGGGTAGAAGTGAATGCAAAGTCCAGAGAGGCAAAGAGGTACAGTAGGTAAATCAACAAACCCATGATCCTTGCGTTTTGTAGCAGAACCCCTGTCGAATCCTCCTTTTTCATTCCTGGGGTTTTGCATTTACTTCCACCCTAGACTATACATATTTTTTTTCTCTTTACCTCTGATAATCTTTTACTTTCTACTAGACATGTGCAATTTGTTTAGTTTTAATTCGTTTTCCGTTCAAATTCATTATATACGTTCATTCGTTATCGTACGAATGAACGAATGATTCGCTAAAAATTCTAACGAATAACGAATTATCGAAATGAACGAATATGAAAAACAACGAAAATACGAAATAATTAAATTAGAAATAACAAAACTACGAAAGAATGAAAATCCAAAAAATGAAAACAGGAACAGCGAAAATCAAAATGAACGAAAAAATTTGTACATTCGTAACTTTTTTTTTTTGCCGATTCGGAATTTTCCGTGTCTCTTACAATGGCGCTGCTTAACGTGCTTCGAATGGATTGAACGAAAAAATTCGTACATTCGTAACTTTTTTTTTTGTTGATTCGTAATTTTCCGTGTCTCTTACAATGTAATAATAGCATACACATTACATAAAATTATGAATTATGCTCCGATTACGAATCTACGAAAACAATGTTACGAAAGTACAAATAAATCAATCTTACGAACGTACGAATGTAACTAAATCTACGAAAATACAGTCCTAATACAAAATATAACGAAAATGCGAAAATACGAATTTCGAATAAATGAAAATTAGACTAACGGAAAAACGAATCAACGAAAAAATAACTCTACGAAAATACGAACGAGTCCGAATACGAACACCGATGACTTGCGAATTTACGAATCGTTACGAATACGAACACCGACGACTTACGAAATTATGAATCGTTACGAATCAACGGAAACGAACAGAAACGAAACGAAACTAAACTAATTTTCTATTGTGCACATGTCTACTTTCTATATGTTTACTATTGCATAATACTGAGCCTGAAAGAGAATATTGATTTGCTTATCAATGTTGTTATTGCTTTTGTCCTAAGATCCAGGTTTTCTACAGACACTGGTAAAAAAAAAAAAAAACCTTTATCACCAGTGTATGTATTAGGCTAGCCATACCCAGTTACATTTCTCTAATTCAGCTGAATAAATTGAATCCCCCATCCACCCTAACAGTGTAATTGGAGAAATTGCCTTTTCCGGCTATAGTGTTAAAGCAGCCACCACACCTGTGGCTTCCTAAAAACCCAATCAGTGACTGCATCTGATAGTAGAACTGTACCAACCACTAGGTACCACCATAAACTGTGTCTGCCCACACATGTGAGACGACATTACTCCAATAAAGTTAGGGCCGTGACCAGTGCCGATCCTGACCTCCCTGGGGCCCTAAGCAAAATTCTGCTGAGGGGCCCTCTACCTGACCCGTGATGCTGTGAGCTATGTAAACCATTTGCCATTGCCACACAGTCACACCTGACACTTAAGCGCTCCCAATACAATCCTCCCTCCTTTAAACAAAACAGTCAAAGAATAAGTACAACAATATAGAACAGACATTATATATTTATCTTTACATATCTGAGTGTGGATCCCCCACTTACATCAGGGTCCCCAGAGAGCCCCCCCTCCCTTACACCAGGGTCCCCAGAGAGCCCCCCTTACACCAGGGTCCCCAGAGAGCCTCCCCTTACACCAGGGTCCCCAGAGAGCCCCCCCTTACACCAGGGTCCCCAGAGAGCCCCCCTTACACCAGGGTCCCCAGAGAGCCCCCCCTTACACCAGGGTCCCCAGAGAGCCCCTCCTTACACCTGGGTCCCCAGAGAGACACCCCTTACATCAGGGTCCCCAGAGAGCCCCCCCCCCTTACACCAGGGTCCCCAGAGAGCCCGCCCCCCCTTACACCAGGGTCCCCAGAGAGCACCCCCTTACACCAGGGTCCCCAGAGAGCCCCCCCTTACACCAGGGTCCCCAGAGAGCCCCCCCCTTACACCAGGGTCCCCAGAGAGACCCTCCTTACACCAGGGTCCCCAGAGAGACACCCCTTACATCAGGATCCCCAGAGAGCACCCCCCTTACACCAGGGTCCCCAGAGAGACACCCCCTTACATCAGGATCCCCAGAGAGACACCCCCCTTACATCAGGGTCCCCAGAGAGACACCCCTTACATCAGGATCCCCAGAGAGCACCCCCTTACATCAGGGACCCAGAGAGCACCCCCCTTACATCAGGGTCCCCAGAGAGCACCCCCCTTACATCAGGTCCCCAGAGAGCACCCCCTTACATCCGGGTCCCCAGAGAGCACCCCCCTTACATCAGGGTCCCCAGAGAGCACCCCCCTTACATCAGGATCCCCAGAGAGCACCCCCCTTACATTAGGGTCCCCAGAGAGCACCCCCCTTACATTAGGGTCCCCAGAGAGCACCCCCTTTACATCAGGGTCCCCAGAGAGCATCCCTATAAAGCCCCTCTTTACATCGGGGTCCCCAGAGAGCCCCCCCCATACATCAGTGTCCTCAGAGAGCCTCCCTACTTACATCAGGGTCTGCAGCATTGCCCTTTACATCAGAGTTCCCCCTTGCACTGTAAGGTGGAATCCTGCATACTATGATGTAAAGGGGAACTCTGGGAATGTGGGGAGGACTCTGGTGACCAGAGAAAGAAAACACTAAGATAAGGGGGTTTACTGATATAAGGGGGAAACCTTTATATCAGTGCCCCCTTACAATATTGTATTGACCCCCCCTAGACTGGCCTGGCGGTGCTGTCACTGACCTCCTTTCAGGTGCATCGTGCAGGGCTCAGTCAGTCGGCTCCAGCTTGGTGGCTCTGGTTTTATCCCATAGTTTCCTCTCCACAGTCCATACATGTCTGACTTCTCCCATGACCCCCCATCCTGGCTGCGCTCCCTCTCTTGACTCAGGGGAGGTCAGAGGCTGCGGATGGGACAACAGGAGAGTTCAGAGGCTGCGGATGGGACAACAGGAGAGGTCAGAGGCTGTGGGGGGAGGGCAACAGGAGAGGTCAGAGGATGTGGGGGGGCAACAGGAGAGGTCAGAGGCTGTGGGGGGCAACAGGAGAGGTCAGAGGCTGCGAAGGGGGGGACAGGAGGTCAGAGGCTGCGAAGGGGGGGGGGGACACGAGGTCAGAGGCTGCAAAGGGGGGGGGGGGACAGGAGGTCAGAGGCTGCGAAGGGGGGGACATGAGGTCAGAGGCTGCGAAGGGGGGGGACACGAGGTCAGAGGCTGCGAAGGGGGGGGGACAGGAGGTCAGAGGCTGCGAAGGGGGGGGGCAGGAGGTCAGAGGCTGCGAGGGGGGGACAGGAGGTCAGAGGCTGCGAGGGGGGGCAGGAGGTCAGAGGCTGCGAAGGGGGGGGACAGGAGGTCCGAGGCTGCGAAGGGGGGGACAGGAGGTCCAAGGCTGCAAGGGGGGGCAGGAGGTCAGAGGCTGCAAGGGGGGGCAGGAGGTCAGAGGCTACAAGGGGGGGGGCAGGAGGTCGGAGGCTGCAAGGGGGGGCAGGAGGTCAGAGGCTGCAAGGGGGGGGCAGGAGGTCAGAGGCTGCAGGGGGGGACAGGAGGTCAGAGGCTGCGAGGGGGGTCAGGAGGTCAGAGGCTGCGAGGGGGGGCAGGAGGTCAGAGGCTGCGAGGGGGGGGCAGGAGGTCAGAGGCTTTGAGGGGGAGGGGGGGCAGGAGGTCAGAGGTTTTGAGGGGGGGGACAGGAGGTCAGAGGCTGCGAGGGGGAGGGGGCCCAGGAGGTCAGAGGCTGCGAGGGGGGGGCAGGAGGTCAGAGGCTGTGAGGGGGGCAGGAGGTCAGAGGCTTTGAGGGGGGGAGGGGGGGCAGGAGGTCAGAGGTTTTGAGGGGGGAGGGGGGACAGGAGGTCAGAAGCTGCGAGGGGGAGGGGGCCCAGGAGGTCAGAGGCTGCGGAGGGGACGTTTTATGTTTTTAAAATGGCGCCACTCGGGGCCATCATGTCACTGCGCATTGGGCCGCTGCCGCCGCTGTGAGGGCAGCGGCGCCTGATAAAAAGATGGCCGCGGGGCCGACATGCAACTGCGCATGCGCCAGCGCTGTTGCAGCTTGCGTAGTCCACGTATAGGGCGGATCGGCTCTGGCCGTGACAAAGGGAGGGAGGGGAAATGACCGTTTTAAGATTCAGACTGCTGTACCAGACCACAGATGTTGGCACCTATAAAAGGAAAATATCCCCATTGGTGGCTTGATTGGCTTTCAATTTATTTTTCTAAGCATTAGTTTTTTTTTTAACTGCTCAGGATCAAAGCAATGATTAACTTCTGGCAATAGCTGTCTTTTGTGCCTTATTATCAGAGACCAGGATGTGAGGTGGGGAGGGTAGAGATGTCCCAGGACCTGAAAAATAAACAGAGAAAGCCATGGGGCACTGGGTTAGCCCTGTGTCCCTAGCATGCCTGGAGTATGGTAACAATGGGGGAACCCGCCCTATTCAGAAAGCTGCACATCTTCACATCACAAAACACTGTTCATGATCAGTTAAATATTTGCTGATACTCCCCTGCATAGATTTGGAGTTTCTTCAGTCTACGGTTTGACTATTGGCTCACCCCATGTAAAAAAGTAGTTTCACCACTTCATGGTAAATACAACTAAAGATACTCACAGTGTAACCTTATGTTCAAGTGTTATGCTTTTCCTGTTTCTTAAGCTTTATGATACAGTATATACTCTCTAATGTAGATAAACCCCCTTTATTAAATCCAACATACTATTAAAAATTCTATTTGGGATACTGTGTTAGTTTACTCTATTGTCCTCTAGCACTATTATTTTTATTTCTTATCCCAGAATACTGTCATAAGTTTGGGTTTTTCTTTATGTCTATTAAAATCCCATCTCTGGATGTATAAGGCCTTAATACGATGAGGTCCCAGGTACAGAGTTGCAAAATCTTATGTGTACATGAATTCCATTTTTAGAAAGAAAGGTCCCCTAAGTGTATTCATTCCAATTTCCCCAATGTAATCACTGACTGTGCAGCCAAAAAAAGGTTGTTAGATCTAAGGAAGGATGTCCCTGTGGAGTAGGAGGATGGAATTGGTTAGCTCAGGGTAAAATGGCAAAAAAAGGATAGGTGTACTTTGTTTAGTAAGTAAAGCCTCTTAAAAAAAAAAAAAAAAAAAAAAAAAAGACACCCTGCAAGGCAAAGGCATAATGAGCTAGTATGCATAGCATACTAGCTCATTATGAAAAACTTACCTGAAAACGAAGCCCCCAAAGCCGTCCTTATCCTCGATCTTCTTCGCCGCCATCCAGGGCCGGAGTGACTTCCGGGTCTCGCCGATCCAGCGCTATCATTCGCTGGGGCGGCGAGACGTCACTGCCGCGCATGCGCACAAGATCGGCATATCGCCGTGATCTCGGCATCTTCAGTGCGCCCTCAGTGCGCCTGCGCGCCGCTGTCTACGGTGCATGCGCCGTAGACAGCGATGCCTTTTCATCGCTAAATATCTCCTAAACCATGTAGGTTTAGGAGATATTTATTGGACCTACAGGTAAGCCTTAATCTAGGCTTACCTGTAGGCCAAAGTCATATGGAAGGGTTTACTTCCACTTTAAAGTTCACTATATCCTTTAAAGACTGCGCTACAAGTGCAAACTACAAGTGCAAAGTGCACTTGAAATTGCACTGAAAGTGCACTTGGAAGTGCAGTCGCTGTAGATCCGAGGGGGACATGCAAGTATAGCACCCTCTACCAATAGGTAGGTGCTAGTATAGGATTTTTATTAGGGAGACTGTCAGCACAGGTAAATTTAGGCAGGCCTATGCTTTAAGCTAGGCATGTCTGTTTTGATCTGGGAGTCAGGGAGTGGTTAGTGTAGCAGTGGGTGTGACCACCTGTGCTCTAGCTCTGAGGCGCCTCCCCTGCTTCCAGGGAGAATGTTCTGGAAGAGGGGTAGGGCCTGGAACTGGAGTGTCAGGCAGCTGATGTGGGAGCCCTGTCCAATCCCCAACTGGTATTGGCAGGGGGCGGGCCTCCTATATAAGCTGAGGTAACAGGTCACTGGGGGGAGTTGTCGGCCGGGTGAAGTGGAGAATGGAGTACTAGACAGCAACAGGGGGGCACCCCCATCTAGGGGGGGGGGGGGGTGCATCGATCACATGAGGAGGCCCCAGGGAGAACTGTGAAGGAACATTGCCTTAACATGGTCATTGGCAAAGTCCTCATCATTACACAGTCATTGATGAGGAACTCCTGGAGCAGAGGGGCAGGTGAAGCTGTCGGAACATACGGTCCAGTTAAGTTCTCCATCAAGGACTCAGGGCAGAGAAAGGTTGGTGAGTGTACCACAGTGGAGGGCTGGATGTACCAGGAAGTCTGTGAGGGAACTTCACTTTTACACGGTCATTAGTGAAGTCCTCATCATTACACGGTCATTTATGAGGAGTCCTGGATCAGAGGAGAGACTGTGGGGAGTAGTGTCAAATCGATGTGGCCTGAGGGCACAGGATTTGCAGGCTGGGCTGGCTGGGAACAGTAGTCCACCGTTCAGAATATGCTTTTAAACTACTAGGCCTCCGGGAAGAGGTCCTTTTTTCTGTAAATATTTTATTTGCATCAACTTTGACCTTTTCCTTATTAAACCCTTATGTTGAAAAGTGTTAACCTTGTCTCTAAAGCGCTTAATGCAAGCTATAAACGAGCCTGCCTCTTGAAGAGCACTACTGTTTTAGAGAAAGGCCTCTGAGCAGACCTGTCTGTGGTGGCAGTATGTGTTGTGGACGCTTATTTTAAAATCATAATTGCTATTGCTAAATTGATGGACCCTTCCTAAACAAACGTTAGTGGTGGCAGTTAAAGGGTTAATTGCATAATTAGCCCAGTCACAATCGCTTTTAGGCTGCTGGCAACTAGATTGTGGTCCGCCTCCTCTCTCCTGCCACCCCCTCAAGCACCAATAAATAGATTCATGGATTGCATGAATCTCTCTATGGCCGCCGCTGCCACCCCCTATTCAGGCGCCCAGCCCCTTTTCAGGGGCGCCGGGCACCTGAATTACAGCAGCGGGGGGGGTGTTTTTGAAGCACCTGATTAGAGCCATATGCTCTAACAGGTGTCAAAAAAGGTGACCTGCGAGCGCCATGCTGGGCATTTGCAGGTCACTCAGCTGTGTTAGAAAAGCAAATGAATATTTCCTAACACTAAACCGCCTCTCTGCCAATCAGGTGCTCGGATCTGTTAACCGTCACCTGGTTGGCTGAAACGACAGGTGCATATCAGGCGCCCAATCATAGCAGAGGACAGGAAGAGAGGATGGGAGAAGACATCGAGGAGCATCGAGGAGCTGTCCCACTGAGACAGGGTAAGAGCAGACGGCAGGCGGGGGGCACACTGGCAGAATTTGATATGGCACAGTGGGAGCATTTGATATGGCACAGTGGGAGCATTTAATGGGGCACAGTGGGAGCATTTGATGGCACAGTGGGAGGATTTGATATGGCACAGTGGCTGCGTTTGATGGGCACAGTGGCTACGTTTGATAGCACAGTGGCGGCAAATGATGGGCACAGTGGCTGCGTTTGATTGCACAGTGGCTGTGTTTGATGGTACAGTGGCGGCAATTGATGGGCACAGTGGCTGTGTTAGATGGCACAGTGGCTGCGTTTGATGGCACAGTGGAAGCAATTGATGGGCACAGTGGCTGCGTTTGATTGCACAGTGGCTGTGTTTAATGGTACAGTGGCGGCAATTGATGGGCACAGTGGCTGCGTATGATGGCACAGTGGCGGCAATTGATGGGCACAGTGGCTGCGGTTGATGGCACAGTGGCAGTGTTTGATGGTACAATAGCTGCATTTGATGACACAGTGGCCGCAATTGATGGGCACAGTGGCTGCGTTTGATGGTACAGTGGTGGCAATTGATAGGCACAGTGGCTGCGTTTGATGGCACAGTGGCTGCGATTGATGGTACAGTGAGGCTTCAATTGATGGTGTTTTTTTTCAGAATTTTTCAGTTTGCTTGCGCCCCCCCCCCCCCCCCTAAAATTTTGAGCACCAACCGCCACTGGGTCAGGAAATATATCATGCCGATCGTTTTACAGTTTGCATAATGTCTGTGCCTAAAGATGGCAATGAGTATAACAAGCATGCTTTACTGCATATACACACTGATTTCACTGTTGTGGGTTTAGTAACACTTGAAGGGGTCCTTGCAGAGAAACTGTCACTTTGCCCAGCATGGCCAAGGTGACAGTGTCTCCTTAGGAAAGTGATTTTTCAATAATGAAGGCTACATTGTTTCATTGTCTGAGTAATAATAGCTGTTATCTTGCTTTATTTGAAAAATAGGTATCAGTCTTGCTATTATTTATTATCATATCACTAGAACAGTAAACTAAATATTTTGCCTGAGGAATGATAAGTTTATCTTCCACTATTGGATTATTATTTCATGTCATGCTTCAACCTTCTCTGTTATTTAACTACGATGCTAGCGGCAAATAGGCCAAGTATATAAAAAGATGATAAATACAGGTGCTATCTCATGCATTAATTAATGAAAAGTGTTCTGTAAATTGATGGTCATCTGGAACAGATTAAAAAAAAAAAAAAAACATGTTCTCTGCAAATGCTGGGAGGAAAACAGAGGTTTATACCAGTCTGCAATTCTTCATCTACAAAGATGTTATGTACAGTGTGAATGTAAACTACAGTGCAACTTACTTACCTTAATGCAGAGAATGCATTAAGGTAAAAAATGTTTTAGCTTTAGAACCATCTTAAAATGAAGATAATATGAAGATAATTTCAACATAATTTCAAGGAACCCTACTATTTCAAATGTGTGTCTAATTGACCTAAAATTGTTTTAGATAGGCTGAACTGTCAATCTGGTATTTTAGACCTCCACACCTGCCCTATGGGAAAAGAAAAACAAGGATTAAAGGATGGATAGTCCTAATTACCAACAGGATCTGATGCAAAATATGGGTGGCTTTAGATCATTGCTAAATTGTTGCAATCCTGCGATCCTTTTGGATCCCAGTATATCATGTATATCGCCCTCATTTTTTTGTTTGACAAGTATATTTAGATTCTGTACCTCAAGATAGGCATCTATGGGGGAGATATGTTGGGGTTAGGGATGGGCCCGGTGTTCGATTCGAACCCATGTTCGAATCGAGCACCGGGCGTTCGCTCGCTCGGCGAGCCCAGAACTATTGGGGCCGCTCACATCAAATTCGTGTGATGCGAGCGGCCCGCAATGCATTGCGCTAGTCGCAGTGCAATGCTGGCTGATGATTGGCCAAGCATGCACTGTGACCCCGCATGCTTGGCCAATCACAGCGCCGGCAGCGAGGAGAGCCATAATTGGCTACAGGCAGGATGCCTGTAGCCAATTATAGCTCAGGGGCTTTAGTACACGCCCCACGGTATAAGAGGCGGCGTTGCATATTATGTTTCAGTCACAGTGTCAGCGTGTCAGTGTGTTGCTGACTGCTGACAAGATATGCTCTATTTCTGGGGATTTGTGTGTGCGTGCTGTTAGAACAGCATTGCAGTATCACATCTGGGGGGTGTCTATAGGTGGCCTGTGAAGGGGGGCAGGTTTCCTGTGCTTAGAACTTTCCCTGCAAAAAAGTGTCATTTTTGGAGGAAAAAAGCTATTTAAAAGCACTCGCGGCTAATGAATTGATGGCTCCTGTAACACAGAGAACTGTCATTCATTAATAAAAAACAAAAAAAAAGCGTGGGGGTCCCCCCAAATTCAATAACCAGGCCCTTCAGGTCTGGGATGGATATTAAGGGGAACCCCAGCCAAAAAAAAAAAAAAATGGCGTAGGGTCCCCCTCAAAAATCCATACCAGACCCTTGAGGTCTGGGATGGATTTTAAGGGGAACCCTAGCCAAAAAACATGGCGTGGGGTCCCCCTCAAAATCCATACCAGACCCTTATCCGAGCACGCAACCTGGCAGGCCGCAGGAAAAGAGGGGGGGACGAGAGCGCCCCCCCCTCCCGCCTGAACCGTACCAGGCCACATTCCCTCAACATTGGGAGGATGCTTTGGGGTCCCCCCCAAAGCACCTTGTCCCCATGTTGATGAGGACAAGGGCCTCTTCCCCACAACCCTGGCCATTGGTTGTGGGGGTCTGCGGGCGGGGGGCTTATCAGGAATCTGGAAGCCCCCTTTAACAAGGGGACCCCCAGATCCCGCCCCCCCCTGTGTGAAATGGTAAGGGGGTACAAAAGTACCCCTACCATTTCACCAAAAAAGTGTCAAAAATGGTAAAAATGACAGGAGACGGTCTTTGACAATTCCTTTATTAAAATCTTCTTTCTTCTTTCTTCATCCTTCGGTTTCTTCATCTTCTCCTTCCGTCATCTTCTTCCATCTTCTTCCATCTTGTTCTTCCTCCAATCCGCTTCGTCTTGCGCTGGTCTTCTCGTCCTTCTCGTCCGGCATCTTCTTCCGTCGGCGTCGGTGTCTCTTCTTGGGCCGCTCCGCGCAATGGGAGGCTCCCGCTGTGTGAGGCTCCGCTCCGTCTGACAGGTCTTTTATAATGGAGGGCACCTGGTGACCCCGCCCCCTCTGACGCACGGGGACGTCATGGGGAATTCCCTATGGCTTTCCCCATGACGTCAGAGGGGGGCGGGGTCACCAGGTGCCCTCCGTTATAAAAGACCTGTCAGACGGAGCGGAGCCTCACACAGCGGGAGCCTCCCATTGCGCGGAGCGGCCCAAGAAGAGACACCGACACCGACGCCGACGGAAGAAGATGCCGGACGAGAAGGACGAGAAGACCAGCGCAAGAAGAAGCGGATCGGAGGAAGAAGAAGATGGAAGAAGATGGAAGAAGATGACGGAAGGAGAAGATGAAGAAACCGAAGGATGAAGAAAGAAGAAAGAAGAAAGAAGATTTTAATAAAGGAATTGTCAAAGACCGTCTCCTGTCATTTTTACAATTTTTGACACTTTTTTGGTGAAATGGTAGGGGTACTTTTGTACCCCCTTACCATTTCACACAGGGGGGGGGGGGATCTGGGGGTCCCCTTGTTAAAGGGGGCTTCCAGATTCCGATAAGCCCCCCGCCCACAGACCCCCACAACCAATGGCCAGGGTTGTGGGGAAGAGGCCCTTGTCCTCATCAACATGGGGACAAGGTGCTTTGGGGGGGACCCCAAAGCATCCTCCCAATGTTGAGGGCATGTGGCCTGGTACGGTTCAGGCGGGAGGGGGGGCGCTCTCGTCCCCCCCTCTTTTCCTGCGGCCTGCCAGGTTGCGTGCTCGGATAAGGGTCTGGTATGGATTTTGAGGGGGACCCCACGCCATTTTTTTTGGCTAGGGTTCCCCTTAAAATCCATCCCAGACCTCAAGGGTCTGGTATGGATTTTGAGGGGGACCCTACGCCATTTTTTTTTATTTTTTGGCTGGGGTTCCCCTTAATATCCATCCCAGACCTGAAGGACCTGGTTATTGAATTTGGGGGGACCCCCACGCTTTTTTTTTTTTTCATTTTTTTTATTTTTTATCAATGACTTTTTTTTTTTATGAATGACTTTCAGTTTCAATGAATGACTGTTCTCTGTGTTACGGGAGCCGTCAATACACATTAGCCGCGAGTGATTTTAAATAGCTTTTTTACTTGCAAAAATGACACTTTTTGCAGAGACAGTTCTAAACACGGGAAACATGCGCCCCTTTACAGGCATACTATAGACACCCCCCAGGTACGAAATTTAAAGGAATATTACACTTTTATTGTTTCAATTTAAGCATTATTAAAATCACTGCTCCTGAAAAAACGGCCGTTTTTAAAAAAAAAATTTGCATTGATACATGTCCCCTGGGGCAGGACCCAGGTCCCCAAACACTTTTTATGACATTAACATGCATATTAGCCTTTAAAATTAGCACTTTTGATTTCGAACGTTCGCATCCATTAAAACTAATAGGGTTCTAAAGCTCGCACGGACTTTAGGTCCGTTCGCGGGTTCTGGTGCGAGCCGAAAGGGGGGGTGTTCGGGGGGGTGTTCGGCTCATCCCTATTGTTGGTCCCACCTTCTTATTCCAAAACATTTACAATACTGCAAAGAGCTTTTACGATCCCCCTTTCTATGATCCTATCCCTGTGTTAGGACCCAGTCTGGCTTAAGTCTCCCCTCACACAAAGCAGTGGAGGATTCTACCACCCCCTATCCCCCTAACAGATCTACCCCACATATGGAAATGTTAAGGCACATAATCTACATTTTTTGTTAAACAAAACAAAATGGGAGAAAGACATACATATTATACTGTTATCCAAAACATAGAGAAAAGGGCATGTAAAGAAAATACATGGGGTGCCAATTTTCCTATAATGACCCACTTAATGTAATGATCTAATGATGTTTTAGGTCGTGTGAATGCTAAGCATGTCCTTTCTATTCAGCAGAAGGCATGCTTCCCCATGAGTGCTGATCATAGGTGTGCGCAGCCTATTGCATTAGGGTGTGCCCCCCAAAGCTCAAACACACATTCCTTTCTCTGAAGCCTCAGCTGCACAGGGCAGTGAATGAATGGGAAGTGCTCTGGGCCGAGTGGCTTTCTGTTCATTTACAAACTAAAGCATAGCAAACACAGTTTACTATGCTTCAGTTATGAATGGACACAGTGAGTGAGTGTGTTCACTGTGTTCATTTAGAAAAGGAAGGGGTGGTAAATTAAATATTTACTAGCCCCTTCTCCCACTATTCATCCTGAAACATGGGGGGGGGGCAGGGCAGGGGGGTTTGGCACTGCATACGCCTATGGTGCTGATGTCAGTACAAAAAGAAGATGAGAGAAGCTGCATGTGACAAAATGCGGACTGTTTTGTCTGCTTTTTAGTAAATGCACCCTCAGCACAGGAAGAGGGGAAGAGCTGTATGTGACAGACAGAAGACTGAGCGGTGCTGGAGCTCAGTCTGCATTTACGTGCATGCGCACCACAGACAGCCACTGATGTGCACATATGTTTTCAACATGAAATAAGGCCACATCCCTTCAGTATGCCAATGACACCGGGGGGGGGGGGGGAATTATCCATCTAATGTTGTCAGCCAAGTACAGGAAATAAGGTTATATTGAGGGGAACCATAGGATTTGCAGGTACCTACTTCACATACTCTAAGGCTATTGAAAATTAACATATTATCAAAGTACTGTATAATGAGACCCTTATAAAGGACAGTTAATCATTTTTGCCTGGAGTTACACTTTAGCATATGCAATATCAGGCTTGTATTGTTATGTTTTCTCCTACTCTGAGCACAGAAGGATTGTATTAAACTGTTCATCATGTATAGATTTTCTACTTTTTCTCCATTGTTTTTCAACTAATTAAGAAGGAAAACATTCTATGTATTTAAAAATCATTGGACTCCTGCTGCTGGGGCTATCAGCTTTGCACAACAAGCACATGGCTGAATGACAAAATCACACACCCCCACCGCAACCATATATCTGTTACCAGTTGTGGCCTTTAGGTTTCTTAGAGGTGGATCTCCAGAAATATGTGCTACCCTCTCAAAACAACATTGTGTGATACTAATGGGAACGGGATTCTGGAGGTGGAGGTGTCAGCACAGCAGGGAGATATGTGCAACCAACCTGCAAAGTACGTTTTATCTGCCTGCCCTGGTAAACTAGTAAATGAATGAATACTGCTGTGAAGAAATCTTATTTCCCTGCACAGGTTAAACCTTTGCTGGCTCAGAATTTCCTGCTCCAGCTGGAGCCTAAAGAGTGAGAATGAAATGAGCCCATGCTCTTTGTTTTTTTTTTTCGGGTTTTGAGACGAAGAATAGTTCACTGGCAGATTTTTTGTAGATTTATGAAGAATGACGCTTTTAAGGGATAAGGTAGATGGGTAGTGTATAAACCCACATTTCAATGTCCATCAGCATTCGGCATCATTGCTATGGAAGGAATGTCTATTCGCATTTCATCTCTTTGATGCTGAAGAACAGGAGTTGGTTTTAACATGGTAGGTAGATACAGTATATGCTGCTGGCCCTGTGTATTCTAAAAATAAAGAAAAGGAAATGACGAAGGAAGAAGCTACAAATTAAATCTGAAAATATACCTTGAAATCGAATTCTACTATATTGTTTATACCTACTAACATCTATGTAGTGTGAGGTCTCGCCTGAATTGAAACAATTGAATGGATTGTATAGCTAGTCTCTCTCTTTGTGCTTTTTTTCATTTGTTCTGGATGAAAGTGTTGTGTCACTTGCCTGCCCCACCACTACCATTCACATAATTTGTACCAGTCTTTCCCAGAATGCAAAGAGTTCTGTATAGGAAGAAGGGCAAGCAGAGGATTGACATGATCTGTCTCCTCCAATCACAGAACACTTTGCCTCGAATAGTATGCATTCTATGAATGAAGAAGGTGAGTGGAAGGGGTGGGCGAGTGGAGTAACACTTTCACAATCGCAGCGGCTGCTGTTAACCTCAGTAGCACCAACAAACTAGCACCGTGGGAAGGCCCCGTGGCAGTGGGAAGATAACTTTTACACTATTTAACAGCTAGCATTGGACACACTTCATTAGCATTACTTCCCTAGTGTTGCAAAGCCAAATAAGAAAAAAATTAACCAAAACTCAGCTTTTAAGCAAGTTTTGAGCTGCTTTTTAAAAATCTTTTAAACACGCTGCTAGCGGGCTTAAAATACCATTTATGGGCTCTTTGGGTGGGGGGCTGGCCAAAGTTTTACAAACTACTATGATCTTTGCATATCTTTCCTAAACTGTAGTTGAAGGATGTTTTAATGTGAAGTGGTGCTATTCCCATGAACACGACAGATTCACTTTAAAGCCAGTCCCCACAGCATCTAATATTTATCATTCCTTTGCATCTATGATGCCAAGAGTTAGTAGAAAAAACCCAGTATTTCAATATAATCACCAATCACCAGCGCTGTCACGTGAGAAGAAGGCATGTGAGTTACTTCTTCATCCTGGCTGTAAACTGTATTTCTTTTTGCTTTACTGGTGGCAACTCAATGAAGTGACCTGTTACTTTATCCTGCTCCGAACACAGGTTCAGTTTAAAGGTTTCAACAAAGCTGCTCGAAGTTTGTTAAAAGCGTTGAAATGCTTTGAAAAATGCTTTGTTTTTTTTGGAGGTATTTTAGTTCAGGGGTTAAATGGCAGCCCAGGATTATCACTAAACAAAAATAGCTCTGGATTTTGACAAGAAAGGGAGATCATTGAAACTTTAGGGGTGTAGTATGATCTCTTTTTGAGGGTTATTACCAGTAAGTGTTACATGTACACATTATCTGACATGCCTGCACCTAACCTGAGAAAATATATACAAAGCTAGGTCCAGGCTCATTTGCATCATCCACTAAAACTTGTTACATAAACTGAATGTATTCTTTGTGTCGTTAAACGGCAATACATACAAAACAATAAATACACACTTCTCAATACAGAAGGCATTACATACAATGAAAAATTATAAATTGTTATCAGAGAACCTGGTGGAAAAGCACATCCATTGCAGAATCCTAAGCTACTTAAACGTTGCAACACCTAATTGAATTTACATGGATTATTCTGTTAACAAGCATTGAAATCACTTACAGACAAGTCATGTCCTAGATTAGAAGAGGAACACTGGACAAATGGAAGATAGAGACAGGTCCTTTTCACTGCTGATACAACTACCTGGAGCCTGTTTTGCATTATCTGCAGAACTTCAACCTGATAAAGCTACTAATGACCAATAGATAGCAACAATGAAGTTCATACTTTCGTCAAAAATACCATTGTGTCGTTATAAACACAATTTTACTGAATATAGATTGCTGGTTATGTGTCTATACATTTTAAGTATTCTTGAAAGTAAAACTATTATGTAAAAAGTCTCAGAAAAACTTTACAAACTTTTCTTTATGACTTTAACTTTTATTTTTCTGACTGTTATCACTGCTGGGCAATATGTTGACCATGAGTCCCACCAACATGCATTACTGTCCACTGGGCTATCTTTAAACAGCACAACATTTTCTGCTTTAACATTTTGCTGGTCTTCTGTCCACTTTTTGTGACTTTGTAAAGTGAAAAGTAGAGCTGCACGATTCTGGATCAAATTAGAATCCCAATTT
This sequence comes from Lithobates sylvaticus, assembly GCA_028564925.1. Taxonomy (NCBI): domain Eukaryota; kingdom Metazoa; phylum Chordata; class Amphibia; order Anura; family Ranidae; genus Lithobates; species Lithobates sylvaticus. Next base: position 362,486,670 of record CM053027.1, read on the forward strand.
TTTTGCTTAGAACAAAGATCACGATTCTCAGCATAATATTATCTTTCACATTATACAAAAAAAATGGGCTAACTTTACTGTTTAGTTTTTTATTATTCATTGAAATGTATTTCTCCCAAAAAATTGCTTTTGAAGGACTGCTGCGCAAATACAGTGTGAGATAAAATATTGCAACGGGCGCCATTTTATTCTCTAGGGTCTCTACTAAATATATATATATATATGTAGTGCCACACCCGAAGTAGCCGCTTGGTGAATTTGGATTCTCTGATCTCCGCCTCAACTCCAAGAATGACCTCAGCCCCTCTGACAAACCTGGTTAAATAAAATTACTGCAAACACATTTATAGACACATGCAGTAAATACCATTATCCTGGCTGTGTATTATCACCAAAAATAGGCACACACCTGGTAGTGATAAACATAAAGTTGAATATATTAGCATGGTTTAAAGTATATGGAAACTTACAACACTGTTAAACCTTGCTACAAATAACTAACACGTTAGAAAAGACAACCTTCAATATTTAGCAACTGCAGGTATAGAAAGGGCAGTAATCTATATGCCCTTAACACAGGCGCTGAGAGGGAGTAGAGAAGCCTTATCAACTTCTCAGCTCTTTCTGGGCCACACAACGAAAAGAAAAGGGTTACACAAGTACAGTAAGCACAGTTCTGTAATGTTGCAGGTCCTGAGGTGAAGAATACTAGTGTCTTCTGCTATCAAACGGTGGGGCCCTTGTTTTAAAAGAGTAGGTTTAAACAAGCTTGCATGGAGCAGTAATCCTCTAGAATGTTCTGTTAGGTAGAGATTTAAAAGTTGAAAATGGGGAAGATTTTGGCCTAGCCTTTCTTACCACTTATTCCAGTCAACATTGGGCCATAAAACGAATTAAAAAGCATTGGGTAGTTCTCAAAAATGATCGGATTTTGGGACCTTTGTTGGCTGAAAACCCCCATGTACTGTTTAGGGGGACCTCTAACCTCAGACACTTAGTAGCACCCAATGTTCAAGATCCCCCTACTACACGTCCAACTTTTTTGGGGGATTTGAAAGGCTTTTCCCCTTGTAGAAGGGGCAAAGTATGCAATGTAAATGCTTTGTGCAAAAGGAGACTAACTGAATTCACTTCAGAGGGTACAGGTGTCACATATCCCATTAAATCATTCATAACATGAACCACTAAGTGTGTGGTGTGCCTTTTGAGGTGTCCTTGTGGTTTGGAATATGTGGGACGCACCATCCGAATGTTGCATGTCAGATTAGGTGAGCATATTGCAAATATAAAGAAGGGTTTTGACAAACACAATGTGTCTAAACACTCTGACCTTAAACATGATAGAGATCCTAAGGGCGCCATCTTTATAGCTTTGGAAAAATATGTTCCTCACTGCCGTGGAGGAAATGGTAGAAGAACTATTTCCCGACCCGAAACTAATTGGATTCATAAGCTCATCTCTCATGTCCCCAAGGGGGTTGAATGTAGAGTGGGACATCAACTGTTTTATAAACAATTGTCGATGACCTCTCTATTGGTCTATGTGTCCTTCTCTACATTCACCATTGTTATGATCTTTTAGTCTATCTAATGTTCTTTTCTTTTTAATATTATTCTTGGCAATGTATTATCTCTGGTCATATATATTATTGTTTTATGGACTGTATATTTGGCAGTGAGGAGATGATTTCGATATTTGTGCTGTGGCATTGCGAAGGAGCGTATCCTAGTGCAACTTAAATACTGACAATATTGGCCCAACGATTAGGTTTTAATGGGTTTGAGAACAAGAGATTAATTTATGTTGTATCTCCCATCCCTTTTTTAGATATATTTTTCTTTTTTCCTTTCCCTTTTTTTGATATTTTGGTAGTTGTCCACAAGATGGCACTATTGTAATAAAATATTTTATATAGTGCTTTTGGAGCAGTATCATGACTGACCTGTAGGTGTCAGTAATTGGCAAGTGTTTGCTGGTTAGGATGACGCCCGCACCTTTTAGTATATATATTGTTTTCCTTTTTCTTTTTCAGGTATTTTGTTAATCGTCCACAATATGGCGGTATTTTTATGAAATAGATATTTTATATAGTGTTCTTTGGAGCAGTATCATGACTGGCCTGTAGGTGTCAGAAATTGGCAATTGTTTCTGCTAGACAGGATGACACCAGCACTGGCAGGAACTGCTCTATATGCTCTGCCCAATAAGCTTTGAATAATGAACAGCCTATGGATGTGTTTCTTCGCCATGCCAATAGGATATATAAGGTGCACGCGTGTGCGTGTGTGCGCACCCCTGATGATGTTAGCTGTGACGAAGCGGCCGTAGGGACGTTGTGCATACACGCAGTGCGCATGCACAAATCGCTTTTTTGGAGATTAGCAGAGCTTTTTTTATCTTTTATCCTTGCAAGGAACGTTTTTATGTATTGTGAACCTGTTGGTACCTTTTTTGAATAAATTAGTCAAAGGTATCTCTGCACTATTGGAGTCTTTTTTTCTCCTTATAACTTTTTGC
>CM053027.1:362489652-362548709 GCA_028564925.1 Lithobates sylvaticus
TTAATAATTGACTTTTTGGTACCCCACTAAGCCATCTAGGGTGATGGCAACTTGTTAGGGGTATATACCCATTACGGTCAACTTCTTTAAAAAAGGTCTGTGTGGAAAGTCTACCATGCTCCTTGTAGATCACGAGATCCAAAAAGTTGACGGACTCTACACTAGAAACCTCTGTAAAAGAGATTCCATAAGGATTAGTACCTATTCTGTTCAAAAAGTGCAGAAAGCTGTCTTTTGATCCTGCCCATATGACAAAGATATCATCAATATACCGCTTGTAAAACCTCAAATGAGGAATATCCTGGCCATAAATGGCCTGTGATTCCCACCAACTCATAAAGAGATTGGCAACTGATGGAGCATATTTTGCACCCATGGCTACGCCTTTCTTTTGTCTAAAATATTTTCGTTCGTGCCAAAAAAAGTTATGGCTCATGGCCAACTCAAGAGATTCCAAAATAAAGTCCTTCTGTTTGGACTTCGGAAAAAAAATTTAGTTGGGCAAGTAGGTGGACTTAACAAATGGTCTATCGCATCCCACATTAGATATAAAATGAATTTATCAATAGGCCATATTGTGCATAAAGCATAGGCCAGTACCCCACAGGGATGCTTGGAGTGAAGATAGACACTTTAGAAAGATGTATGCATGTAATAAAGTAAATGTTTATTCAAAATATACAACATATACAGAGAATGCTCAGTAGGCATAGTATGTTTACATACAGGAAATAGGATCAATTGATGCAGTTAATAGCATGTCAAAGGGCAAAACATACAAAGCATTATGACAATGATAGAAACTTGCTTGGTACATATGGTAAGGAAGATGCCAACATGTTTCGGACTTTGGTCCTTTATCAAGGCAACTGGGTATCCTTTAGTTTCTCATCTAGGTGTGTGAGGAATCATAGGGTTAATCTCAGTGAGGTATAACATATTTGTACTGTCAACATATACATTGCTAGATAGGATTGGTGTAATAGGTAGATGGTCAGTGGAATACTCACATGTCCTGCCAATGCTCAATTGTATGCCACATGGGGGAGCCACTGAGCGTGGTGTCCGAGGTATCAAAGGGGTATGTGGAATAAAAGCAAAGTGAACTTGATCACTTGGTGTGGAAAGCTTGCTGGGGAACCCTCTCAGGATACAAGGTCCAAGGTACAGGGCTAGGGCAGGGAGCCCCGGGTCCTGTATCAGGCACAGTGGGCCAAACAGTGTATCACTGTAGGAACAGAGTGAGATAAAGTAATAAGAGAGAGTATCTAAAATTGCAATATATGGCCAAGCCAAAATAAGCCATGTATTTACCTGGGTGTGAGACATGAACAGCAGGTAGGAGGTCATCTCTGGTCAATCAGCAGCATGTACTGAAGCCAGAGTCTAAAGAGTATATATAGGGTCAGGTAATGGACAACAGCTGAGAGGGGGTGTGTATGTTCAGCCGAAGGCATTGCGCTGGTTGGCTAATGTGTCTGTGGGGAGGCAGGCGCCAAAGAGCGCCAAGGTATGCTTCCTAATGTGGACCTCTGACGGGGCGGCGCCGGGCGCGGCCGCGTCATCACGGCGAGGTCACGTCCGGCGTCGTGACGTCACCGACGCGGGAAAGAGAACCGCCGACCTCCTGGTGCGCTCCATGTTGGAGCGCAAACAGGAAGTGGACCAGATGTGAAGTCCGGATGAGGGCGGAGAACGTGGCGCATGCGCAGGAGAGCAATCGCGCAATCTTGCCAGGTCTTACCCGCGCCGGGTATTCTGTAGAGGGGGAGCAAGCTGAGTAAATAAATGTAAATCCATGTAAAGGCATAATAGCAGAATGAGCAGAGGAGAACACGTGGGTGACTGACATGACACAAAGAAAACTTTGAACATTACAATATTGTAATTTGTGTGACATATATACATTGGGTTGAAGGGAAAGGCATATAGTTACACATACATGGTATATAATGCATATGGATACAAGTAACAGGATTTTATGTGGGTGCTTAACGTGGGGGACCAAGCTAAAGGTCTAGTTCACAGATTCCAGTCTCAAAGCCCTCAAGATAGGGTTTAAAATTGAAGGCCTCGTTAAGGCCGGGGGGTATGGTGGCATTGAGATGGAAAATCCATCGGAGTTCGCTCTGTAGGAGCGCTTTATTATAGTCACCCCCTCGACTAGGAGGTGGAATATGGTCCAAGGCTCTGAACGAGATTTTTGGGGTAGTATCTGGGTGGACAATAGAGGTGTGTCGTCCCAATGGTAGATCGGGATCTCTTTGGTTTATGCTGGTGATATGACCATAGATTCGTTTCCAGAATGGTAGTTTGGTCTTACCCACGTAAAAGCACCCACATTCACATTCCAAAAGGTAAACAATACCAATAGAACGACAATTTACATAATGTTTAGGAAAAAGACGTTGACCATTGGGTAAAACATTGTGTAAATTGGATTTGGGTAAATATTTGCAATAGTTGCAATTGCCGCATGGAAAAGTACCCTTGAGCTGTCTCTGGGATTTATTACTACTTTTATATTCACTAGTGATAAGTTTATCACGGAGGGATGGAGCACGTCGGTAGGTGATCAGGGGTTTGGGCGGAACAAAGGGGGAAAGTGTCCTGTCTGTAGAGATGATGTGCCAGTGTTTAGAAAGTATTTGAGTAATTTCATTGTGTTGTTGGCAATAATTCGTTATGATTCTAAGAGGTGGTTGTGTGGAAGGCCCACTGGTTTTGGGAGTAAGTAGGGCAGAGCGTGGTTTGGATTTCGCTTTTTTGTATGCGTTTTTTAAAACGCTATTTTTATAACCACGTGCGCGGAGTCTGTCCCTCAATACGGAGGCCTCGTGTTCAAAGGAGGTATCCGTCGAACAGTTTCGTCGGGCACGTAAGTATTGGGCGAAGGGGATAGATTTGAGTAGAGGCTGGGGGTGGAAACTAGAAGCTGCAAGAATGGTGTTGCCAGCAGTCGGTTTGCGGAACAATTGGCTTTGTAGTTGGCCATGTCTATCCTTGCTAAGGGTAAGGTCAAGGAAAGAGATGGAACTATAGCTGTATGTCATTGTAAATTTTAGATTGAGGGAATTCGAGGTATTCAGGTATACAAGGAAGTGTTGTAGAGTATCGATAGGGCCTTGCCATAGAATCAAAATATCATCTATATAGCGACGAAAGGACGCTATATGTTTGGTAAAGGTGCTGGCAGCGTCAGTGCTGAATAGGTCACGTTCCCACTCCCCCAGGTACAGATTGGCGTACGCCGGTGCGCAACAGGTGCCCATGGCGACGCCCTGTACCTGGAGGTAGTGGGATCCATTGAAAGAGAAAAAGTTATGAGTTAAAATATTTTTATTTTAACCTGTTGCGCACCGACGTGCTCCATCCCTCCGTGATAAACTTATCACTAGTGAATATAAAAGTAGTAATAAATCCCAGAGACAGCTCAAGGGTACTTTTCCATGCGGCAATTGCAACTATTGCAAATATTTACCCAAATCCAATTTACACAATGTTTTACCCAATGGTCAACGTCTTTTTCCTAAACATTATGTAAATTGTCGTTCTATTGGTATTGTTTACCTTTTGGAATGTGAATGTGGGTGCTTTTACGTGGGTAAGACCAAACTACCATTCTGGAAACGAATCTATGGTCATATCACCAGCATAAACCAAAGAGATCATGATCTACCATTGGGACGACACACCTCTATTGTCCACCCAGATACTACCCCAAAAATCTCGTTCAGAGCCTTGGACCATATTCCACCTCCTAGTCGAGGGGGTGACTATAATAAAGCGCTCCTACAGAGCGAACTCCGATGGATTTTCCATCTCAATGCCACCATACCCCCCGGCCTTAACGAGGCCTTCAATTTTAAACCCTATCTTGAGGGCTTTGAGACTGGAATCTGTGAACTAGACCTTTAGCTTGGTCCCCCACGTTAAGCACCCACATAAAATCCTGTTACTTGTATCCATATGCATTATATACCATGTATGTGTAACTATATGCCTTTCCCTTCAACCCAATGTATATATGTCACACAAATTACAATATTGTAATGTGCAAAGTTTTCTTTGTGTCATGTCAGTCACCCACGTGTTCTCCTCTGCTCATTCTGCTATTATGCCTTTACATGGATTTACATTTATTTACTCAGCTTGCTCCCCCTCTACAGAATACCCGGCGCGGGTAAGACCTGGCAAGCATGCGCGATTGCTCTCCTGCGCATGCGCCACGTTCTCCGCCCTCATCCGGACTTCACATCTGGTCCGCTTCCTGTTTGCGCTCCAACATGGAGCGCACCAGGAGGTCGGCGGTTCTCTTTCCCGCGTCGGTGACGTCACGACGCCGGACGTGACCTCGCCGTGATGACGCGGCCGCGCCCGGCGCCGCCCCGTCAGAGGTCCACATTAGGAAGCATACCTTGGCGCTCTTTGGCGCCTGCCTCCCCACAGACACATTAGCCAACCAGCGCAATGCCTTCGGCTGAACATACACACCCCCTCTCAGCTGTTGTCCATTACCTGACCCTATATATACTCTTTAGACTCTGGCTTCAGTACATGCTGCTGATTGACCAGAGATGACCTCCTACCTGCTGTTCATGTCTCACACCCAGGTAAATACATGGCTTATTTTGGCTTGGCCATACATTGCAATTTTAGATACTCTCTCTTATTACTTTATCTCACTCTGTTCCTACAGTGATACACTGTTTGGCCCACTGTGCCTGATACAGGACCCGGGCTCCCTGCCCTAGCCCTGTACCTTGGACCTTGTACCCTGAGAGGGTTCCCCAGCAAGCTTTCCACACCAAGTGATCAAGTTCACTTTGCTTTTATTCCACATACCCCTTTGATACCTCGGACACCACGCTCAGTGGCTCCCCCATGTGGCATACAATTGAGCATTGGCAGGACATGTGAGTATTCCACTGACCATCTACCTATTACACCAATCCTATCTAGCAATGTATATGTTGACAGTACAAATATGTTATACCTCACTGAGATTAACCCTATGATTCCTCACACACCTAGATGAGAAACTAAAGGATACCCAGTTGCCTTGATAAAGGACCAAAGTCCGAAACATGTTGGCATCTTCCTTACCATATGTACCAAGCAAGTTTCTATCATTGTCATAATGCTTTGTATGTTTTGCCCTTTGACATGCTATTAACTGCATCAATTGATCCTATTTCCTGTATGTAAACATACTATGCCTACTGAGCATTCTCTGTATATGTTGTATATTTTGAATAAACATTTACTTTATTACATGCATACATCTTTCTAAAGTGTCTATCTTCACTCCAAGCATCCCTGTGGGGTACTGGCCTATGCTTTATGCACAATATGGCCTATTGTTAAATTCTGTTTGGACTTCACTGTGGTATCATCTAAGGCCCACTTAACCGCCTGTAGTGCGTGATTCTGCTGAATATTGGTGTAAAGCGAATTCACATCAATGCTGGCCAAGATGTGGTCATCAGCTATATCCAAAGGATCAATAAGGCCAATAAGGTCTCTACTATCCTTAAGATATGCAGGACATTTCTGTACTAGGGGCTGCAAAAAATGGTCTAGGTATTTACCTAATCTAGCGAATAATGAGTCCACCCCACTAACTATGGGTCTCCCCGGTGGTTTAGTGGGATCCTTATGTATCTTCGGTAATTGGTAAATGACCGGCACTCTAGGTGCATCTGGGATCAGATATCTATTCTCTTTTTTATTAATTATTCCAACTCGATAGGCGGCTCTAATTAGCAGTTTAAGTTTAGCTTTGTACTTATTAGTAGGATTCCCCTTTAATTCTTCATATGTTTCAACATCTGAAACTAGACGATTTAATTCAGTGAGATAATCGTCTTTATTCAAAATGACAACCCCCCCCCCCTTTATCTGCTTGTCTGATAACTATATTTTTATTGTGTTCTAATACTGATAGACCTTTTAGGATGTCTTTCTTTGTCTACTTGGACGAATATTAAGGTGTTTCAGATCCTGCTCCACTAGGGACTTGAACACCTCAACAAAATGGTTATTAGACACCTTGGGGTTGAAAACAGAATTGTTTCTCAAATTGGTATGGATATATTCCTCATTCAAATCTTTGGAAGATAAACTATTTCTAACAAAAATTTTTTTAATATTAATCTTACGGATAAACTTTTGAAAATCAATAAAAACATTGAATTTGTTAAAATCTTTGTCAATTGCGTATTTGAGTCCTAGTTGGAGGACTTTGTTTTCATCATCTGAAAAAACGGCGTCACTGAGATTGAAAATGCCAGCTGCTAAGTTTCTCGTTTTCTCTTTCCGTTTTATTTTTCACTTTTTTCATTTTTAGTTTTTATTTTTTATATTTTTTTATATTTTATTTTTTATTTTTTATTTATCACTTTTCATTATTTTTTATTTTTATATTTAATTTTAATTTTATTTTTATTTTTTATTCTTTATTTTTCATTTTATTTTTTATTTTTCATTTTATTTATTTTTTATTTTCATTTTCCAATTTATTTTTATATTTTTTCTATTTATACTTAATTTTTCTAAAAATTCTTATCATTGTCAATTGTTTTTATTTATATTTTTTATAAATGTGTAATGACATTTGCGATAATATACGAAATGCCTTATATTTTAATCTTCCTATCATGTTCTGTCAAGTTGTCCATTTGCTAATAAAGTTTTCAATGAGCAACTGACTAGAGGAAATGATGTAATCCTGGAAGTAAAAGTCTTAATCAGTCCAATCCTCTGATTGGCTGGTTAACTGGGAGGCGCCAGCCGCCTAACATATAAAAACCTCCAAATGCTAGCCGGTGATGTCCTTGATGATGCCCTGGAGGAGGGGCGAAATGCATAGACGCAATTTCCGGCCAGTAAGCCTGTGACGCCTGCTTCCTGTTCTGCTTGGAGCGCACGCCAAGCGCGCACCCGGAACTCGCTGATCCAAGTCTGCTCAGTAGTGAGTTACTATTGTTTAGCATTGCAGAGGTTTAGCACGGCGATACTACACATGTATGTTCCTTTTTTCCTCTTCACGGCACCCACATTCAACTGGAGTCTCCATTGGACCATTTGAAGTATCTCTTAGGATTTCTGACACCACCCATCTCACCATTCTATTAATGCGTATCTAGACCCTAGGACTGCAAAGCCGTGGGTCACATCGTTTTGGTGAGTAGGGTTCTTAAGGGGATCATCCCTCTAGGACTACCTGCAATTCATCCCAACCTCATAATATTGAATATTGACTTTTTCAATCATTATTTTGTAACCATTGTTGTTCAAACCGTTTGTTTAATATCATATATGGGATTGTTTTCTCACTTATACTCACAGTGGTGAGTCACGTTTATTAGTAAATATTTAATTTACCACCCCTTCCTTTTCTAAATGAACACAGTGAACACACTCACTCACTGTGTCCATTCATAACTGAAGCATAGTAAACTGTGTTTGCTATGCTTTAGTTTGTAAATGAACAGAAAGCCACTCGGCCCAGAGCACTTCCCATTCATTCACTGCCCTGTGCAGCTGAGGCTTCAGAGAAAGGAATGTGTGTTTGAGCTTTGGGGGGCACACCCTAATGCAATAGGCTGCGCACACCTATGATCAGCACTCATGGGGAAGCATGCCTTCTGCTGAATAGAAAGGACATGCTTAGCATTCACACGACCTAAAACATCATTAGATCATTACATTAAGTGGGTCATTATAGGAAAATTGGCACCCCATGTATTTTCTTTACATGCCCTTTTCTCTATGTTTTGGATAACAGTATAATATGTATGTCTTTCTCCCATTTTGTTTTGTTTAACAAAAAATGTAGATTATGTGCCTTAACATTTCCATATGTGGGGTAGATCTGTTAGGGGGATAGGGGGTGGTAGAATCCTCCACTGCTTTGTGTGAGGGGAGACTTAAGCCAGACTGGGTCCTAACACAGGGATAGGATCATAGAAAGGGGGATCGTAAAAGCTCTTTGCAGTATTGTAAATGTTTTGGAATAAGAAGGTGGGACCAATATGTTTACAATATTGCAAAGAGATATTCTTATGCCAGAACCCAGCCTGGCTAAAGTCTCCCTGCCCCTTATACCCCAACTAGGGATGAGCCGAACACCCCCCCTTTCGGCTCGCACCAGAACCCGCGAACGGACCTAAAGTCCGTGCGAGCTTTAGAACCCTATTAGTTTTAATGGATGCGAACGTTCGAAATCAAAAGTGCTAATTTTAAAGGCTAATATGCATGTTAATGTCATAAAAAGTGTTTGGGGACCTGGGTCCTGCCCCAGGGGACATGTATCAATGCAAATTTTTTTTTTTTTTAAACGGCCGTTTTTTCAGGAGCAGTGATTTTAATAATGCTTAAATTGAAACAATAAAAGTGTAATATTCCTTTAAATTTCGTACCTGGGGGGTGTCTATAGTATGCCTGTAAAGGGGCGCATGTTTCCCGTGTTTAGAACTGTCTCTGCAAAAAGTGTCATTTTTGCAAGTAAAAAAGCTATTTAAAATCACTCGCGGCTAATGTGTATTGACGGCTCCCGTAATACAGAGAACAGTCATTCATTGAAACTGAAAGTCATTCATAAAAAAAAAAGTCATTGATAAAAAATAAAAAAAATGAAAAAAATAAAAGTGTGGGGGTCCCCCCAAATTCAATAACCAGGTCCTTCAGGTCTGGGATGGATATTAAGGGGAACCCCAGCCAAAAAATAAAATAAAATGGCGTAGGGTCCCCCTCAAAATTCATACCAGACCCTTGAGGTCTGGGATGGATTTTAAGGGGAACCCTAGCCAAAAAAAAATGGCGTGGGGTCCCCCTCAAAATCCATACCAGACCCTTATCCGAGCACGCAACCTGGCAGGCCGCAGGAAAAGAGGGGGGGGGGGGGGGGGACGAGAGCGCCCCCCCCTCCCGCCTGAACCGTACCAGGCCACATGCCCTCAACATTGGGAGGATGCTTTGGGGTCCCCCCCAAAGCACCTTGTCCCCATGTTGATGAGGACAAGGGCCTCTTCCCCACAACCCTGGCCATTGGTTGTGGGGGTCTGTGGGCGGGGGGCTTATCGGAATCTGGAAGCCCCCTTTAACAAGGGGACCCCCAGATCCTGCCCCCCCCCCTGTGTGAAATGGTAAGGGGGTACAAAAGTACCCCTACAATTTCACCAAAAAAAGTGTCAAAAATTGTAAAAATGACAGGAGACGGTCTGACAATTCCTTTATTAAAATCTTCTTTCTTCTTCCTTCGTTTTCTTCATCTTCTCCTTCCGTCATCTTCTTCCATCTTCTTCCATCTTCTTCTTCCTCCGATCCACTTCTTCTTGCGCTGGTCTTCTCGTCCTTCTCGTCCGGCATCTTCTTCCGTCGGCGTCGGTGTCGGTGTCTCTTCTTGGGCCGCTCCGCGTAATGGGAGGCTCCCGCTGTGTGAGGCTCCGCTCCGTCTGACAGGTCTTTTATAACGGAGGGCATCTGGTGACCCCGCCCCCCGTTATAAAAGACCTGTCAGACGGAGCGGAGCCTCACACAGCGGGAGCCTCCCATTGCGCGGAGCGGCCCAAGAAGAGACACCGACGCCGACGCCGACGGAAGAAGATGCCGGACGAGAAGGACGAGAAGACCAGCGCAAGACGAAGCGGATTGGATGAAGAACAAGATGGAAGAAGATGGAAGAAGATGACGGAAGGAGAAGATGAAGAAACCGAAGGATGAAGAAAAAAGAAGAAAGAAGATTTTAATAAAGGAATTGTCAAAGACCGTCTCCTGTCATTTTTACCATTTTTGACACTTTTTTGGTGAAATGGTAGGGGTACTTTTGTACCCCCTTACCATTTCACACAAGGGGGGGGGGGGCGGGATCTGGGGGTCCCCTTGTTAAAGGGGGCTTCCAGATTCTGATAAGCCCCCCGCCCACAGACCCCCACAACCAATGGCCAGGGTTGTGGGGAAGAGGCCCTTGTCCTCATCAACATGGGGACAAGGTGCTTTGGGGGGGACCCCAAAGCATCCTCCCAATGTTGAGGGAATGTGGCCTGGTACGGTTCAGGCGGGAGGGGGGGGCGCTCTCGTCCCCCCTCTTTTCCTGCGGCCTGCCAGGTTGCGTGCTCGGATAAGGGTCTGGTATGGATTTTGAGGGGGACCCCACGCCATGTTTTTTGGCTAGGGTTCCCCTTAATATCCATCCCAGACCTGAAGGACCTGGTTATTGAATTTGGGGGGACCCCCACGCTTTTTTTTTTTTTTTGTTTTTTATTAATGAATGACAGTTCTCTGTGTTACAGGAGCCGTCAATTCATTAGCCGCGAGTGCTTTTAAATAGCTTTTTTCCTCCAAAAATTACACTTTTTTGCAGGGAAAGTTCTAAGCACAGGAAACCTGCCCCCCTTCACAGGCCACCTATAGACACCCCCCAGATGTGATACTGCAATGCTGTTCTAACAGCACGCACACACAAATCCCCAGAAATAGAGCATATCTTGTCAGCAACACACTGACACGCTGACACTGTGACTGAAACATAATATGCGACGCCGCCTCTTATACCGTGGGGCATGTACTAAAGCCCCTGAGCTATAATTGGCTACAGGCATCCTTCCTGTAGCCAATTATGGCTCTCCTCGCTGCCGGTGCTGTGATTGGCCAAGCATGCGGGGGTCACAGTGCATGCTTGGCCAATCATCAGCCAGCATTGCACTGCGACTAGCGCAATGCATTGGGGCCGCTCGCATCACACGAATTTGATGCGAGCGGCCCCAATAGTTCTGGGCTCGCCGAGCGAGCGAACGCCCGGTGCTCGATTCGAACATGGGTTCGAATCGAACACCGGGCCCATCCCTAACCCCAACATATCTCCCCCATAGATGCCTATCTTGAGGTACAGAATCTAAATATACTTGTCAAACAAAAAAATGAGGGCAATATACATGATATACTGGGATCCAAAAGGACAGAAAAGTGCATGTAAGGAAAGACTTAGGGTACCACCTTGCAACAATTTAGCAATGATCTAAAGCCACCCATATTTTGCATCAGATCCTGTTGGTAATTAGGACTATCCATCCTTTAATCCTTGTTTTTCTTTTCCCATAGGGCAGGTGTGGAGGTCTAAAATACCGGATTGACAGTTCAGCCTATCTAAAACAATTTTAGGTCAATTAGACACACATTTGAAATAGTAGGGTTCCTTGAAATTATGTTGAAATTATCTTCATATTATCTTCATTTTAAGATGGTTCTAAAGCTAAAACATTTTTTACCTTAATGCATTCTCTGCATTAAGGTAAGTAAGTTGCACTGTAGTCTACATTCACACTGTACATAACATCTTTGTAGATGAAGAATTGCAGACTGGTATAAACCTCTGTTTTCCTCCCAGCATTTGCAGAGAACATGTTTTTTTTTTTTTTAATCTGTTCCAGATGACCATCAATTTACAGAACACTTTTCATTAATTAATGCATGAGATAGCACCTGTATTTATCATCTTTTTATATACTTGGCCTATTTGCCGCTAGCATCGTAGTTAAATAACAGAGAAGGTTGAAGCATGACATGAAATAATAATCCAATAGTGGAAGATAAACTTATCATTCCTCAGGCAAAATATTTAGTTTACTGTTCTAGTGATATGATAATAAATAATAGCAAGACTGATACCTATTTTTCAAATAAAGCAAGATAACAGCTATTATTACTCAGACAATGAAATAATGTAGCCTTCATTATTGAAAAATCACTTTCCTAAGGAGACACTGTCACCTTGGCCATGCTGGGCAAAGTGACAGTGTCTCTGCAAGGACCCCTTCAAGTGTTACTAAACCCACAACAGTGAAATCAGTGTGTATATGCAGTAAAGCATGCTTGTTATACTCATTGCCATCTTTAGGCACAGACATTATGCAAACTGTAAAACGATCGGCATGGTATATTTCCTGACCCAGTGGCGGTTGGTGCTCAAAATTTTAGGGGGGGGGGGGGGGCGCAAGCAAACTGAAAAATTCTGAAAAAAAACACCATCAATTGAAGCCTCACTGTACCATCAATCGCAGCCACTGTGCCATCAAACGCAGCCACTGTGCCTATCAATTGCCACCACTGTACCATCAAACGCAGCCACTGTGCCCATCAATTGCGGCCACTGTGTCATCAAATGCAGCTATTGTACCATCAAACACTGCCACTGTGCCATCAACCGCAGCCACTGTGCCCATCAATTGCCGCCACTGTGCCATCATACGCAGCCACTGTGCCCATCAATTGCCGCCACTGTACCATTAAACACAGCCACTGTGCAATCAAACGCAGCCACTGTGCCCATCAATTGCTTCCACTGTGCCATCAAACGCAGCCATTGTGCCATCTAAGGCCTCATGCACACAAGACGCTGTTAAACGCGCGTTCAGAGGCAGTTGGACACTTTTTTCAACTGCACCTGAACGCATGCAATGTTATCCTATGTGTCCATGTACACAGTCTAGTTTTTTCCTGTTTTTATGCAGTTGCGTTTAACCTCGTTTTTCCAGAAGCAAAAAAAAATGCGTTCAGACACTTTGCTTTTCTGCTTTTCAGACACAAAACGCAGCTAAACGTGGCTAAACGTGGCTAAACGCGGCTAAACGCAGGCACCTGCATTTAGCCGCGTTTGCGTTTATAAGCCTTTTTAAAGGAACCCAATTTTTTGGAGCAGAAAACTCAGAAATATGATGGTAAACCATAAAAAAAATACTAGAAAAAATTGTTTAAAATGTCGTAATTAGTTTAGATAGTTCATAGAGCGTATATACTCATTAATGCATACATGTTTGTGAAATATCCAACGGACATTCGCTGTGCCATCAACGGATGGGTCCAATATGGACGAGCTCTGATTCTGGACCTCTCATGCAAATTTGCGACGACATTGCTGCCGCATCAAGAGCAACATCAGGAGCATTTCCTGACATATATTCAATATGGGATCCATTTTTTAAAAAAAACACAGAAAGAGAGGCAAATGCAAGTGTACAACTGCTCTCTCTGCTGCTGCTGCTGCTCACTCTGATCAAATTGGCAGAAATAGTTAATAATACATGATTTCTGAGCTTGGGGAGGGTCTATATGATGTTATCTTTACAAATGCTTATAGACGCAAACGCGTCTAAACGCGTCTAAACGCGTCTAAACGCGGCATGAAAACACAGCAAAACCCGCGTTTTTAAACGCAGGTTTCTGCTTTTTAAAACACGCGTTCAGCAGAGTTTGCATCTGCGTCTCGTGTGCATGGGGCCTAACACAGCCACTGTGCCCATCAATTGCCGCCACTGTACCATCAAACGCAGCCACTGTGCCCATCATTTGCCGCCACTGTGCCATCAAACGTAGCCACTGTGCCCATCAAATGCAGCCACTGTGCACATCAAACGCAGCCACTGTGCCATATCAAATCCTCCCACTGTGCCATCAAATGCTCTCACTGTGCCCCATTAAATGCTCCCACTGTGCCATATCAAATGCTCCCACTGTGCCATATCAAATTCTGCCAGTGTGCCCCCCGCCTGCCGTCTGCTCTTACCCTGTCTCAGTGGGACAGCTCCTCGATGCTCCTCGATGTCTTCTCCCATCCTCTCTTCCTGTCCTCTGCTATGATTGGGCGCCTGATATGCACCTGTTGTTTCAGCCAACCAGGTGACGGGTAACAGATCCGAGCACCTGATTGGCAGAGAGGCGGTTTAGTGTTAGGAAATATTCATTTGCTTTTCTAACACAGCTGAGTGACCTGCAAATGCCCAGCATGGCGCTCGCAGGTCACCTTTTTTGACGCCTATTAGAGCATATGGCTCTAATCAGGTGCTTCAAAAAACACCCCCCCCCCCCGCTGCTGTAATTCAGGTGCCCGGCGCCCCTGAAAAGGGGCCGGGCGCCTGAATAGGGGGTAGCAGCCTAAAAGCGATTGTCACTGGGCTAATTATGCAATTAACCCTTTAACTGCCACCACTAACGTTTGTTTAGGAAGGGTCCATAAATTTAGCAATAGCAATTATGATTTCAAAATAAGCGTCCACAACACATACTGCCACCACAGACAGGTCTGCTCAGAGGCCTTTCTCTAAAACAGTAGTGCTCTTCAAGAGGCAGGCTCGTTTATAGCTTGCATTAAGTGCTTTAGAGACAAGGTTAACACTTTTCAACATAAGGGTTTAATAAGGAAAAGGTCAAAGTTGATGCAAATAAAATATTTACAGAAAAAAGGACCTCTTCCCGGAGGCCTAGTAGTTTAAAAGCATATTCTGAATGGTGGACTACTGTTCCCAGCCAGCCCAGCCTGCAAATCCTGTGCCCTCAGGCCACATCGATTTGACACTACTCCTCACAGTCTCTCCTCTGATCCAGGACTCCTCATAAATGACCGTGTAATGATGAGGACTTCACTAATGACCGTGTAAAAGTGAAGTTCCCTTACAGACTTCCTGGTACATCCAGCCCTCCACTGTGGTACACTCACCAACCTTTCTCTGCCCTGAGTCCTTGATGGAGAACTTAACTGGACCGTATGTTCCGACAGCTTCACCTGCCCCTCTGCTCCAGGAGTTCCTCATCAATGACTGTGTAATGATGAGGACTTTGCCAATGACCATGTTAAGGCAATGTTCCTTCACAGTTCTCCCTGGGGCCTCCTCATGTGATCGATGCACCCCCCCCCCCCCTAGATGGGGGTGCCCTCCTGTTGCTGTCTAGTACTCCATTCTCCACTTCACCCGGCCGACAACTCCCCCCAGTGACCTGTTACCTCAGCTTATATAGGAGGCCCGCCCCCTGCCAATACCAGTTGGGGATTGGTCAGGGCTCCCACATCAGCTGCCTGACACTCCAGTTCCAGGCCCTACCCCTCTTCCAGAACATTCTCCCTGGAAGCAGGGGAGGCGCCTCAGAACTAGAGCACAGGTGGTCACACCCACTGCTACACTAACCACTCCCTGACTGCCAGATCAAAACAGACATGCCTAGCTTAAAGCATAGGCCTGCCTAAATTTACCTGTGCTGACAGTCTCCCTAGTAAAAATCCTATACTAGCACCTACCTATTGGTAGAGGGTGCTATACTTGCATGTCCCCCTCGGATCTACAGCGACTGCACTTCCAAGTGCACTTTCAGTGCAATTTCAAGTGCACTTTGCACTTGTAGTTTGCACTTGTAGTGCAAAGTGGATTTTCCTTTAGTAAATAACCCCCAGAGTCTTTAAAGGATATAGTGAACTTTAAAGTGGAAGTAAACCCTTCCATATGACTTTGGCCTACAGGTAAGCCTAGATTAAGGCTTACCTGTAGGTCCAATAAATATCTCCTAAACCTACATGGTTTAGGAGATATTTAGCGATGAAAAGGCATCGCTGTCTACGGCGCATGCACCGTAGACAGCGGCGCGCAGGCGCACTGAGGGCGCACTGAAGATGCCGAGATCACGGCGATATGCCGATCTCGTGCGCATGCGCGGCAGTGACGTCTCGCCGCCCCAGCGAATGATAGCGCTGGAGCGGCGAGACCCGGAAGTCACTCCGGCCCTGGATGGCGGCGAAGAAGATCGAGGATAAGGATGGCTTCGGGGGCTTCGTTTTCAGGTAAGTTTTTCATAATGAGCTAGTATGCTATGCATACTAGATCATTATGCCTTTGCCTTGCAGGGTGTCTTTTTTTATTTTTTTTTTTTAAGAGGCTTTACTTCCTCTTTAAAACAGAGTACACCTATCCTTTTTTTGCCATCTTACCCTGAGCTAACCAATTCCATCCTCCTATTCCACAGGGACATTCTTTCTTAGATCTAACAACCTTTTTTTGGCTGCACAGGCAGTGATTACATTGGGGAAATTGGAATGCATACACTTAGGGGACCTTTCTTTCTAAAAATGGAATTCATGTACACATAAGATTTTGCAACTCTGTACCTGGGACCTCATCGTATTAAGGCCTTATACATCCAGAGATGGGATTTTAATAGACATAAAGAAAAACCCAAACTTATGACAGTATTCTGGGATAAGAAATAAAAATAATTGTGCTAGAGGACAATAGAGTAAACTAACACAGTATCCCAAATAGAATTTTTAATAGTATGTTGGATTTAATAAAGGGGGTTTATCTACATTAGAGAGTATATACTGTATCATAAAGCTTAAAAAACAGGAAAAGTTAATCATTGCTTTGATCCTGAGCAGTTAAAAAAAAAAAACTAATGCTTAGAAAAAAAAATTGAAAGCCAATCAAGCCACCAATGGGGATATTTTCCTTTTATAGGTGCCAACATCTGTGGTCTGGTACAGCAGTCTGAATCTTAAAAAGGTCATTTCCCCTCCCTCCCTTTGTCACGGCCAGAGCCGATCCGCCCTATACGTGGACTACGCAAGCTGCCCCAAGGGCGGAATCGGCTCTGCTCAGGGGCCGCTGCCGCCGCTGTGAGGGCAGCGGCGCCTGAAAAAAAAGATGGCCGCGGGGCCGACATGCAACTGCGCATGCGCCCGCCTTTCCGAAAATTGCCGAGCAGCGGCAACAGCGCTGGCGCATGCGCAGTTGCATGTCGGCCCCGCGGCCATCTTTTTTTCAGGCGCCGCTGCCCTCACAGCGGCGGCAGCGGCCCAATGCGCAGTGACACGATGGCGCCGAATGGCGCCATTTTTAAAACATAAAACGTCCCCTCCGCAGCCTCTGACCTCCTGGGCCCCCCCCCCTCGCAGCCTCTGACCTCCTGTCCCCCCCCCCCCCCTCAAAACCTCTGACCTCCTGCCCCCCCTCCCCCCTCAAAGCCTCTGACCTCCTGCCCCCCCCTCGCAGCCTCTGACCTCCTGCCCCCCCCTCGCAGCCTCTGACCTCCTGGGCCCCCCCCTTGCAGCCTCTGACCTCCTGCAGCCTCTGACCTCCTGTCCCCCCCCTCAAAACCTCTGACCTCCTGCCCCCCCCCCCCCCTCAAAGCCTCTGACCTCCTGCCCCCCCCTCGCAGCCTCTGACCTCCTGCCCCCCCTCGCAGCCTCTGACCTCCTGACCCCCCCCTCGCAGCCTCTGACCTCCTGTCCCCCCCTGCAGCCTCTGACCTCCTGCCCCCCCCCCTTGCAGCCTCTGACCTCCTGTCCCCCCCCCCCTGCAGCCTCTGACCTCCTGCCCCCCCCCCCTGCAGCCTCTGACCTCCTGCCCCCCCTTGCAGCCTCTGACCTCCTGCCCCCCCCTTGCAGCCTCTGACCTCCTGTCCCCCCCTTCGCAGCCTCGGACCTCCTGTCCCCCCCAGCCTCCCCTGTCCCCCCCCTCGCAGCCTCTGACCTCCTGCCCCCCCCTCGCAGCCTCTGACCTCCTGTCCCCCCCCCCTCGCAGCCTCTGACCTCCTGCCCCCCCTTCGCAGCCTCTGACCTCCTGTCCCCCCCCCTTCGCAGCCTCTGACCTCCTGTCCCCCCCCCTTCGCAGCCTCTGACCTCCTGTCCCCCCCCCGCAGCCTCTGACCTCCTGCCCCCCCCTTCGCAGCCTCTGACCTCGTGTCCCCCCCCCCTTCGCAGCCTCTGACCCCCTGTCCCCCCCCTTCGCAGCCTCTGACCTCTCCTGTTGCCCCCCCCAGCCTCTGACCTCTCCTGTTGCCCCCCACATCCTCTGACCTCTCCTGATGCCCTCCCCCCACAGCCTCTGACCTCTCCTGTTGCCCTCCCCCGCAGCCTCTGACCTCTCCTGTTGTCCCATCCGCAGCCTCTGACCTCTCCTGTTGTCCCATCCGCAGCCTCTGACCTCCCCTGAGTCAAGAGAGGGAGCGCAGCCAGGATGGGGGTCATGGGAGAAGTCAGACATGTATGGACTGTGGAGAGGAAACTATGGGATAAAACCAGAGCCACCAAGCTGGAGCCGACTGACTGAGCCCTGCATGATGCACCTGAGAGGAGGTCAGTGACAGCACCGCCAGGCCAGTCTAGGGGGGGTCAATACAATATTGTAAGGGGGCACTGATATAAAGGTTTCCCCCTTATATCAGTAAACCCCCTTATCTTAGTGTTTTCTTTCTCTGGTCACCAGAGTCCTCCCCACATTCCCAGAGTTCCCCTTTACATCATAGTATGCAGGATTCCACCTTACAGTGCAAGGGGGAACTCTGATGTAAAGGGCAATGCTGCAGACCCTGATGTAAGTAGGGAGGCTCTCTGAGGACACTGATGTATGGGGGGCTCTCTGGGGACCCCGATGTAAGGAGGGGCTTTATAGGGATGCTCTCTGGGGACCCTGATGTAAGGGGGGTGGTCTCTGGGGACCCTAATGTAAGGGGGGTGCTCTCTGGGGACCCTAATGTAAGGGGGTGCTCTCTGGGGACCCTGATGTAAGGGGGGGGGGCTCTCTGGGGATCCTGATGTAAGGGGGGTGCTCTCTGGGGACCCTCTGGGGACCCTGATGTAAGGGGGGTGCTCTCTGGGGACCCTGATGTAAGGGGGGTGCTCTCTGGGGACCCTGATGTAAGGGGGGTGCTCTCTGGGGACCCTGATGTAAGGGGGTGCTCTCTGGGGACCCTGATGTAAGGGGGGTCTCTCTGGGGACCCTGATGTAAGGGGGGTGCTCTCTGGGGATCCTGAGGTAAGGGGGGTGCTCTCTGGGGACCCTGGAGTAAGGGGGGTCTCTCTGGGGACCCTGAGGTAAGGGGTGTCTCTCTGGGGACCCTGGTGTAAGGGGGGTGCTCTCTGGGGATCCTGGGGTAAGGGGTGGCTCTCTGGGGACCCTGGTGTAAGGGGGGGCTCTCTGGGGACCCTGGGGTAAGGGGGGGCTCTCTGGGGACCCTGGTGTAAGGGGGGGCTCTCTGGGGACCCTGGTGTAAGGGGGGCTCTCTGGGGACCCTGGTGTAAGGGGGGGGGGCTCTCTGGGGACCCTGGTGTAAGGGGGGGGGCTCTCTGGGGACCCTGATGTAAGGGGGGGGTCTCTCTGGGGACCCTGGTGTAAGGGGGGCTCTCTGGGGACCCTGGTGTAAGGGGGGGCTCTCTGGGGACCCTGGTGTAAGGGGGGGGTCTCTCTGGGGACCCTGGTGTAAGGGGGGGCTCTCTGGGGACCCTGGTGTAAGGGGGGCTCTCTGGGGACCCTGGTGTAAGGGGGAGGATCTCTTGGGACCCTTATGTAAGTGGGGGATCCACACTCAGATATGTAAAGATAAATATATAATGTCTGTTCTATATTGTTGTACTTATTCTTTGACTGTTTTGTTTAAAGGAGGGAGGATTGTATTGGGAGCGCTTAAGTGTCAGGTGTGACTTTGTGGCAATGGAAAATGGTTTCCATAGCTCACAGCATCACGGGTCAGGTAAAGGGCCCCTCAGCAGTATTTTGCTTAGGGCCCAAGGGAGGTCAGGATCGGCACTAAGATATTCGTAACGATTCGTAAATTCGCAAGTCATCGGTGTTCGTATTCGGACTCGTTCGTATTTTCGTAGAGTTATTTTTTCGTTGATTCGTTTTTCCGTTAGTCTAATTTTCATTTATTCGAAATTTGTATTTTCGCATTTTCGTTATATTTTGTATTAGGACTGTATTTTCGTAGATTTAGTTACATTCGTACGTTCGTAAGATTGATTTATTCGTACTTTCGTAACATTGTTTTCGTAGATTCGTAATCGGAGCATAATTCATAATTTTATGTAATGTGTATGCTATTATTACATTGTAAGAGACACGGAAAATTACGAATCAACAAAAAAAAAAAAAAGTTACGAATGTACGACTTTTTTTGTTCAATCCATTCGAAGCACGTTATGCAGCGCCATTGTAAGAGACACGGAAAATTACGAATTAACAAAAAAAAAAGTTACGAATGTACAAATTTTTTCGTTCATTTTGATTTTCGCTGTTCCTGTTTTCGTTTTTCGGATTTTCATTCTTTCGTAGTTTTGTTGTTTCTAATTTAATTATTTCGTATTTTCGTTGTTTTTCATATTCGTTCGTTTCGATAATTCGTTATTCGTTAGAATTTTTAGCGAATCATTCATTCATTTGTGCGAACATGTGAACACCGTTAAAGTCTATGGGACACGAACGTGAAAAATCAAAAGTGTTAATTTTGAAAGGCGTATATGCAAGTTATTGCCATAAAAAGTGTATGGGGACTGCCTCATGGGGACATGTATCAATGCAAAAAAAAAGTTTTTAAAACAGCCATTTTTTCAGGAGCAGTGATTTTAATAATGCTTAAAGTGAAACAATAAATAGGAAATATTCCTTTAAATATCCTGCCTGGGGGGGGGGGGGGGGGGGGGGGGGGGGGTCCCCTTAGTCTGCCTGTAAAGTAGTGCATCTTTCCCATGTTTATAACAGTACTGCAGCAAAATTACATTTCTAAAAGGAAAAAATGTCATTTAAAATTGCTTGCGGCTGTAATGTATTGACGTATCCTGGCAATATACATAACAAATCATTGAAAAAAAAGTGTGGGTTCCCCCCCCCCCCCAGTCCATTACCAGGCCCTTTGAGTCTAGTATAGATATTAAGGGGAACTCCACGCCAATTTTTTTTTTTAACGGCGTGGGGGTATCCCCCAAAATCCATACCAGGCCATTCAGGTCTGGTATAGATTTTAAGGGGAACCCTGTGGCAAAAAAAAAATTGCGTGCCCCCCCCCCCCCAAAATCCATACAAGCATGCAACCTGGCAGGCTGCAGGAAAAGGGGAGGGGGCAAGAGAGCGCCCCCCCCTACTGAACCATACTAGGCCACATGCCCTCAACATGGGGAGGGTGCTTTGGGGTCATTGCTGTTTGAGCAGAAATGTACAACTAAACACTTGTAAAATTCTCATGTTGCACGCTTCTTTGTTAAGTCTATGGTGTCCAATATGCCAAAAAAAGAAGCTAATGTACTATTTTTGAGTGACAGGTGTTTGCTTCAGGCAACAGAACACTCAGATGTGAACAGAGGCCATTGAAATGAATGGGATTTGGCTTGTTGAGCGTTTTAGACCTATAAGCTTCAAGCAGAAAATCGCTCAGGTGTGAAGACCTAGGTCACTTATAGACACCAGTGAAAAAGTGTACCGTATATATATTACAGAGGGAGGTTACTGTTTATTGTGGGTATACCCTGTTTTTTTCTTTTATGTTGGTTGAACTGGATTGACTAGTGTCTTTTTTAAACCAGATTAACTATGTAATTATGAAATGTTAGTGCTTTTGTATATTCAAGTTTTTTTGTAAGTAATTGTATATAAAAACATTTGATATTTTCTTTACAGCAACTTGTTTTAGGAGTGATTTACTTAAATTTTAGTAGCTCATAGTCTCATACTTGCTTATTTTGGGGAACATAATCTAGGAATACAATTTATCTCCTAGATTGTAAGCTCTAACGAGCAGGGCCCTCTAATTCCTCCTATATTGAATTGAATTGTATTGTATTGTATTGTGGAAGAAAACCATCAGGCCTTCAGGAAAAAACTCAAGACCTACCTCTTCTAAGAAGCTTAACAACAAAGCACGAATACAACGCCTTGAGGCGATTCAGTTCGCATTGTAGCGCTATACAAATTATTCATTCATTCATTCAACTGTATTGTCTGTCCTCATGTTGTAAAGCGCTGCGCAAACTGCTGGTGCTATATAAATCCTGTATAATAATAATAATCAGGAAATGTGCTGATAGGTAGGGCAGATATCGTGTGAGATTTGATATTTATGTGCCATGCACTGTACAGAATGATACTTCATATGCGAGTTTTAGGTGTATTCTTTGATTGCAGACCTAAATGGAGATTATTTGTACCCATAATGAAGGTACTACAGTATACTCCAATAAAAAAAAAAAAAAGTTCAATAACTATTACATATGACTTGATATGTTGTGTAATAACCAGCATATTTCATGCAGACTAGAATTCTAACATAAATTTCACACTTCATCACTGAAATGACTCTGGGAAAGCATCTGCCATATCCATTCTCCTTTA
Organism: Lithobates sylvaticus; assembly: GCA_028564925.1. Taxonomy (NCBI): domain Eukaryota; kingdom Metazoa; phylum Chordata; class Amphibia; order Anura; family Ranidae; genus Lithobates; species Lithobates sylvaticus. The sequence continues at coordinate 362,511,576 of CM053027.1, forward strand.
CAGCCTTTTTTACAGGTGTACTTTGATCATATTAGCTGCCATAAGATCTTCATAACTGAATTGAAGATTCAGATTGAAAATATTGGGTAGTATGATAAGCAGCAAAAATGAAATAGCTCTAAAGATGATATTTCAGTTTTAGTAAAGCAGCTGAATTCTATGAGGAGATAATGCATTTGCGCAACACCCAAGCTAGAGAAGGTCAATGACTGCGCTATTTGTAAATGTCTGAAAGGTTCCAAGGATATAACCTTGACTGCATCATAAAATTGAATGCTTGTCCAGGACCCAGTAAAATTCAATAATAACCAGTGTTGAAAAACAAGATATATATATATATATATATATATATATATATATATATATATATATATATATATATATATATATATATATATATATATATATATATATATATATATGCAGTATCTCACAAAAGTGTGAGTACACCCCTCACATTTTTGTAAATATTTTATTTTATCTTTTCATGTGACAACACTGAACAAATTACACTTTGCTACAATGTAAAGTAGTGAGAGAGCTTGTATAACAGTGTAAATTTGCTGTCACTCAAAGTAACTCAACACACAGCCATTAATGTCTAAACCATTGGCAACAAAAGTGACTACACCCCTAAGTGAAAATGTCCAAATTTGGCCCAAAGTGTCAATATTTTGTGTGGCCACCATTTATTTTCCAGCACTGCCTTAACCCACTTGGGCATGGAGTTCACCAGAGCTTCACAGGTTGCCACTGGAGTCCTCTTCCACTCCTCCAGAATGACATCACAGAGCTGGTGGATGTTAGAGACCTTGCGCTCCTCCACCTTCCGTTTGAGGATGCCCCACATATGCTCAATAGGGTTTAGGTCTGGAGACATGCTTGGCCATTCTTTCACCTTTACCCTCAGATTCTTTAGCAAGGCAGTGGTTGTCTTGGAGGTGTGTTTGGGGTTGTTATCATGTTGGAATACTGCCCTGCGGCCCAGTCCGAAGGGTGTGGATCATGCTCTGCTTTAGTATACTACAGTACATGTTGGCATTCATGGCTCCCTCAATGAACTGTAGCTCCCCAGTGCTGGCAGCACTCATGCAGCCCCAGACCATGACACTCCCACCACCATGCTTGACTGTAGGCAAGACACACTTGTCTTTGTACCCCTAACCTGTTTCTTGCCACACACGCTTGACACCATCTGAACCAAATAAGTTTATCTTGGTCTCATCAGACCACAGGACATGGTTCAAGTAATCCATGTCCTTCGTCTGCTGGTCTTCATCAAACTGTTTGTGGGCTTTTTTGTGCATCAACTTTAGAAGAGGCTTCCTTCTGGAACGACAGCCATGCAGACCAATTTGATGGAGTGCGTGGCGTATGGTCTGAGCACTGACAGGCTGACCCCCACCCCTTCAACCTCTGAAGCAATGCTGCAGCACTCAGACGTCTATTTTCCAAAGACAACCTTTGGGTATGACGCTGAGCATGTGCACTCAACTTCTTCGGTCGTCCATGGCGAGGCCTGTTCTGAGTGGAACCTGTCCTGTTAAACCACTGTATGGTTGTCACAAAAACAGTCATGTCAGACAGCTTACTGGTGTGCGCCGGCGCGCGCAGACGCACGCTGGTGTGCGCGTTTCCGCGGGTGCGGACTTGCTTGCGTGCACGCATCCGGGGGCGCGCACGGTGGTTTGGGTGCACCTGTGCGCGCTGTTGGCGCCAACCAGCCTATTTAATCAGGCAGCACCTGTTGGCCAGTGCTGCCTGATCTTCAGCTTCCCAGAGACCTTGCTCTTGTGTTTGAATCCTGTTATACCTTGTCTGATCCTGTGACCCGGCTTGCCCTTTGGAATTCCTTGACCTCTGCCTGCCTAAAGACCTCTGCCTGCCTGATGACTCTTCTGCCTGCTCCTTTGTACCTCGCCATCTGAACGCTGCCGAACCCTGCATGTATCTGGATTATCCCACTTTCTGCTGAGATACTTGTGCCTGCTTTCAATACCGCACCTTCTCCCCAGTGAGCCTTTGCTATCTGCATCCGGGACTCTTAACTATCTCTCCTGCCCAGTGCACCAACATACCTGGACTTTACCACACCCTCTGCATATCCCTACCCATCTTGCCACCAGTGGAATCACCATCTGTGTATCCTGCATACCTGTACCCCATCTTGCCACCAGTGGAATCACCATCTGTGTATCCTGCATACCTGTACCCCATCTTGCCACCAGTGGACTCTCACCACCAACGCCCGGAAACCCTGCACCAGGCTCTCATACCCTTCCTGACTCTCGTGCCTCCTGTACCCATCTCCAGGGGCCGTGAGTGGGACCCGTACGGGAGACCTCCCTCTGCCCAAGTGGACTCACCGGTCAGGTACGTACCAGCGTGATAGTATCAGGCAGCCATGACCGAGTCCGGGCAGGGGGCCTCCCCCATGGAGGAGATGTGCAGACACCTAGCGGGTCTAACCCAAGCTGTGAAAGGCCTACAGGAAGGCTATTCTCGATTGGAAGAACAGGTCCAAGCCATGTCTGCATCTTCTGTCCCTCAGGTTGCATCTTCTGTTGGGTACCCCCAAGCACCCTCTGTGGTCATGCTACCACCAGAACCCAAGGTACCCATACCGGAAAAATTCTCTGGGGAATGAAGTAAGTAATGTGCTTTTCGCAATGCCTGTGAACTTTACTTCGCTCTGCAACCACGGACTTTTTCATTGGAAGCTACAAAAGTGGGGTTCATCATCTCCCTTCTGACCGGTGAACCTCAAACCTGGGCCCACCGTCTGTTGGAGCAGAAGTCTGTATCCTTGGATTCCCTTGATCATTTCTTCACCGCAATGGCTCAGCTGTATGAGGACCCTCAACCCGCTGCCACGGCTGAAACCGCATTACAATCTCTACAGCAAGGTCGCAGAACGGCCGAGGATTATGCCGTTGAATTCAAATGCTAGAGCTATGATACAGAGTGGAATGATGCGGCACTACGACACCAATTTCGCAGAGGACTGTCGGACTCCCTAAAGGATGAGTTGGCTCGTGTAGGGATCCCTCAGTCCTTAGATGAACCTATTAATCTGTCGGTTCAAATTGACCACCGCCTCAGGGAAAGACGGGCCGAAAGATCTTCTGGTCCATCTCGCCCCTTCTGGATGCTTCCCAAAGTACCTGGTCCTTCCAACCTAGTCCCCTCGGCTTCATCTACCCCGGTTCCAGGGGCTCCTGAACCAATGCAGATCGGACTACTTCGGCCTTCCTTGACCCCAGAGGAAAAGATGCGCAGACGGGCCCATAACCTATGTTTATATTGTGGGGAACCTGGACACTATGCAAGAATGTGCCCCAACAAGACACGTAAGTGTTTGTCTGCTTCTTCCTTATGTGCACCTGTCTTACTCCCAACCGGCACTCACCTGGCTCTCACTATTGTTTTGCAGCTCTCCGGTCGGAGCATTCCAGTATCAGTCATCATTGACTCAGGGGCATGCAGCTGCTTCATTGACCAAGTTTTTGCAACCAACCATGGCATTCCTCTTGAACCCAAGGTCCGGGGCCTTGCGGTCCACCTGGCGGATGGTTCCACACTTAGTTCCGGTCCGGTTACCCAGGAAACGGAACCCCTATTGACCACCAGGAGCTCTTACGGTTGGATGTCATACCTTCTCCTCTCTTCCCGATCATATTAGGAATGCCCTGGTTGCGTGCTCACAACCCCAGTATCAACTGGGCTACGGGTGAAGTCCAGTTTCCTTCTAGACATTGCCGTCAGAACTGTTACTGTGGGACACCCGATCAACCGGCTTCACTTCTATGTCTGGATACTGACTCTGAACTCCACCAGTCCATCCCTGAACCCTACTGGGACTTTGTAGATGTGTTCAGCAAAAAGGGGGCAGAGACACTTCCGCCACACAGGCCTTATGATTGTCCCATAGAACTTCTACCCGGAACAGAAGTACCCTTCGGAAGAATCTTTCCACTTACTGAACAGGAATTGGGCACTCTAAAAGACTACATAGACGAGAATCTGGCAAAAGGGTTCATTCGTCCTTCCACATCCCCGGCCGATGCAGGTATCTTTTTCGTCGAAAAAAAGGATCACTCTTTACGCCCCTGCATTGATTACCGCGAATTAAACAAAATCACCATTAAAAACAGATACCCCCTTCCATTGGTGCCAGAACTCTTTCAAAGGCTAGGTACAGCCAAAATCTTCACAAAACTGGATCTTCGTGGGGCTTACAACCTGATCCGCATCCGAAAAGGGGACGAGTGGAAAACGGCCTTCTGTACTCGATTCGGGCACTACGAGTACCTCGTCATGCCATTTGGTTTATGCAATGCCCCAGCAACTTTCCAGCACTTCGTTAATAACATCTTCCACGACTATTTGGATTTGTACGTCATTGTCTATTTGGACGATATTCTAATTTTCTCTTCCTCCCTGGCTGACCACCGCAGGTACGTCCGAAACGTCCTTACCCGTCTAAGACAACATGGACTGTATGCTAAATTTGAAAAAATTAATTTCGAGATCCGGAGTGTACAATTTTTGGGGCTAATCATATCGGCAGAAGGAATCTGAATGGATCCCGAAAAATTATCCGCCATCTTGGATTGGCCAGCACCCATAGACAGAAAGGGAGAGCAACGCTTCATTGGCTTTGCTAATTTCTATAGGAAATTTATTAAAGGATTCTCCTCTATTATTTCACCCATCACTGAACTTACCCGACAAGGAATTCGGTTTCATTGGACCCCCAAAGCACAACTGGCCTTTGAGAAACTTAAAGAACTTTTCACTTCAGCCTCTATTCTTAAACATCCGAACCCAGCCTTGCCCTTTGTTTTAGAAGTCGATGCCTCGGAGATTGCAGTGGGAGCTGTGCTATCTCAGCGACAGGGTGCCAAGGCTCTTCTCTTTCCAGTAGGCTTCTTCTCCCGCAAACTAACCTCTTCGGAACGTAATTACGATGTGGGCGGTAGGGAACTTCTCGCCATCAAGGTAGCTTTGGAAGAATGGCGCTACCTATTGGAGGGTGCTGTACATCCTGTTCTGGTGTACACCGATCACAAAAACTTGGAGTACCTGAGAACAGCTAAAAGATTAAGACCTCGACAAGCCAGGTGGGCTCTATTCTTCTCACGTTTCCAACTCCATATAACCTATCGGCCTGGCTCTAAGAACATCAAGCCAGATGCTCTTTCTCGGATGTTTCTGGATATCGAGCACGACATTCCCCCCGATACCATTCTACCCGCCGGGAATTTCCTGCTTTTGCAAGAGGATCTCATGTCTCGGATCAAACAAGCCTCCATTGGGATGCCTCCCCTGGATGGAGTTTCCAGTAAGGACGGATTGTTCTGGCATGAAGGCAAGATTGTGGTTCCAGAAAAATTGAGGTTACATGTATTAGAATTATGCCATGACCACAAGCTGGCCGGACACTTTGGTACCTCAAAAACAATTGACCTACTACTACCTACCTTCTGGTGGCCCCATCTGACCAGGGATTGTAGAAAATATGTTGAATCATGCTGTGTCTGTGCCCGAAATAAGACTAGCCGAACAAGAGCCTGGGGTCTATTAAAGCCTTTACCAGTCCCAGAAAGACCGTGGAGTATGGTTTCAATAGACTTTATTGTCGAACTCCCACCATCAGAAGGTTTTTCCTCTATCTTTGTCATAGTGGACAGACTGTCAAAAATGGCACATTTTCTGCTCATGAAGGGCACTCCTTCAGCTCTGGAAACAGCACAAACATTCATTAAAGAAGTGGTAAGGTTACATGGAGTTCCAGCAAATATCGTTTCGGATCGTGGTGTCCAGTTCACCTCGAGATTCTGGAAGGCTCTCTGTGGATCTCTGGAAATCGAGTTAGCGTTCTCATCTGCATACCGTCCACAGACAAACGGCCAGACTGAGAGAACCAATCAGACGTTGGAACAATATTTACGGTGCTTTTCTACCTTTTCCCAAAACGATTGGGCCTCCTTGCTTCCCATTGCTGAATTCTCATATAAGAACTCTCTGCACTCAGCTATTAACCAAACACCGTTCTTCGCCAATTATGGGTACCATCCATCCTTTCTACCTAGGTCAATTCTGGAAGACACTGGACTTCTTCTCCACTAACAACAAGCTACTACAGGAGACCATAACTAAGGCACAGGAGAATTACAAAAGAATCTTTGATGGAAAGAAGCGCGGAGAACTTATCCTGGAACCTGGTGATCAGGTCTGGTTGTCCACTACCAATTTGAAGATGGCCTGCCCTTCCAGGAAATTAGGTCCTAAATTTTTAGGTCCTTTTTCTGTGAAGAGAAAAATTAATAATGTCGCCTACGAATTGGATTTACCTACTTCCCTGAGAATACATCCAGTCTTCCATGTTACTCTTTTGAAGCCGGTGACTCCAAATCCCTTTGCTGGCCGCAGGGTTGGTCCCTCCAAACCTATCATTGTCAATGACGAAGAGGAATTCGAGGTGGAAGCAATTCTGGATTGTAGAAAACGGCGTAACCAAATTCAGTTTCTCATCAAATGGAAGGGGTACGGGCCTGAAGATAATTCATGGGAACCTGAGGACAACCTGCATGCGGGTGAGTTGTTACGAACTTTCAAAAACTCACATGCCTCCAAGTTAGCTCAACTGGGCATCCGGAGGCTGCCCTTAAGGAGGGGGCACTGTCACAAAAACCGTCATGTCAGACAGCTTACTGGTGTGCGCCGGCGCGTTCCCGCGGGTGCGGGCTTGCGCGCGTGCACGCATCCGGGGGCGCGCGCGGTGGTTTGGGTGCACCTGTGCGCGCTGTTGGCGCTAACCAGCCTATTTAATCAGGCAGCACATGTTGGCCAGTGCTGCCTGATCTTCAGCTTCCCAGAGACCTTGCTCTTGTTTTTGAATCCTGTTATACCTTGTCTGATCCTGTGACCCAGCTTTCCCTTTGGAATTCCTTGACCTCTGCCTGCCTAAAGACCTCTGCCTGCCTGGCGACTCTTCTGCCTGCTCCTTTGTACCTCGCCATCTGAACGCTGCCGAACCCTGCATGTATCTGGATTATCCCACTTTCTGCTGAGAGACTTGTGCCTGCTTTCAATACCGCACCTTCTCCCCAGTGAGCCTTTGCTATCTGCATCCGGGACTCTTAACTATCTCTCCTGCCCAGTGTACCAACATACCTGGACTTTACCACACCCTCTGGATACCCTGCATATCCCTACCCATCTTGCCACCAGTGGAATCACCATCTGTGTATCCTGCATACCTGTACCCCATCTTGCCACCAGTGGAATCACCATCTGTGTATCCTGCATACCTGTACCCCATCTTGCCACCAGTGGACTCTCACCATCAACGCCCGGAAACCCTGCACCAGGCTCTCATACCCTTCCTGACTCTCGTGCCTCCTGGACCCCTCTCCAGGGGCCGTGAGTGGGACCCGTACGGGAGACCTCCCTCTGCCCAAGTGGACTCACCGGTCAGGTACGTACCAGCGTGATAATGGTCTTGGCCACCATGCTGCAGCTCAGTTTCAGGGTCTTGACAATCTTCTTATAGCCTAGTCCATCTTTATATAGAGCAGCAATTCTTTTTTTCAGATCCTCAGAGAGTTCTTTGCCATGGGATGCCATGTTTAACTTCCAGTGACCAGTATGAGAGAGTGAGAGCGATACCAAATTTAACACACCTGCTCCCCATTCACACCTGAGACCTTGTAACACTAATGAGTCGCATGACACCGGGAGGGAAAATGGTTAACTAGACCCAATTTGGACATTTCCACTTAGGGGTGTACTCACTTTTGTTGCCAGCGGTTTAGACATTAATGGCTGTGTGTTGAGTTATTTTGAGGGGACAGCAAATTTACACTGTTATACAAGCTGTACACTCACTACTTTACATTGTATCAAAGTTGTCACATGAAACAATATAATAAAATATTTACATAAAATGTGAGGGGTGTACTCACTTTTGTGAGATACTGTGTGTGTATATATATATATATATATATATATATATATATATATATATATATATATATATATATATATATTTAGGCCCTTTTTTTAGCAGGAACTTGGGGGAACGCAGTTCCGGCACCTCCAGAACTAAGACCCCTTGCTTGCACACCTAAGCGTTTTTCAGGCGCTACAGCGCACAAAATAGCGCCTGTAATGCACCTGAAAAAAGCGGGTCCTTTAGCTCCAGTGTGAAAGCCGCCAGGCTTTCACACTGGAGCGGTGCACTAGCAGGACGGTAAAAAAAAGTCCTGCTAGCAGCATCTTTGGAGCGGTGAAGGAGCGGTGTATTCACCCATCCTATACCGCTCCTACCCATTGAAATAAATGGGACACCGCGGGGATACCGTGGTAATACCGCCGGCAAAGCGCCGCTGCAGCGGCGCTTTGTGGGGGGTTTTAACCCTTTTTCGGCTGCTAGCGGGGGTTTAAAACCACCCGCTATCGGCCGAATACCGCAGGTAAAACGACGGTAAAGCAGCTCTAAATATAGCGCTGCTTTACCGCCGCTGCCCCCACCGCCCCAGTGTGAAACAGGCCTAAATGTATATTAGGGGCGTTTCGGGTATGCTGGTTGCAGGGTGATCTAGTGTCACTGGTGGGATCTGCTTTTGTGTGAGGGTCTATTGTTGCTGGTGAGGGATCTCAGAAGGGGGAATTCTATGAGAAAAAAGCCCTGTGTGTATATATGTATGTGTATATATGTGTGTGTTGTGTGTGTTTGTGTGTGTGTATATATATATATATATATATATATATATATACATAATCTTTACCATTTCCAGCTTTCATTTTCAAACAGGATTGCTGAAAACTGGGACATAGTTGGGAAGATGGAAAATGTTTTCAATATTTCTTCAATTCCTTACATTACTAATATTTCTATGTCTATGTGTGTACATAAAACCAAAATACATGTGTGCATGAAATTCTCATAAGGTATTACATTCAAAGAAGAATTGCAGGTATTTCTATTTTTACATGGTTACATAAATCCAAACTTGTGTGAATCACAAGACTAGCTAAACAAAATTATAAACCCTTGTGTAACACCGTTCACATTATTGTATTTAAACTATGTCTTTAGTTGTTTGACAAGAGTTCAAGAGTTTGGCTTTTAAGCACTGCCCAACATGTTACAAAGTACATGTTATAACACTATGCACCCTCTTCCTTTTCCACTGTTGTCCTACTCATCCCCCTCTGCCTCTCTCCAACACCCACTTACAGGATGAATTTTGGGGCATCGCACCAAGCCAGGGATCACAGTACTACTGCACTCAACAGCACTTCCTTGTCTCTTCATGTGCGCCATTTAGTGCAGTAAGGACCCGTGAGTTCAAACAATGAGCATGATGTCATGTGCCTGTCCCTAACTAAGGCATGCAGCCGCATAGGGCTGTACACAGATTGCATCCATGATACTTTGTGGCAAAAATGAAATGACGTATCACTTTTGGCAGGTAGTGTTGTTGAACGTGACCCATTCAAGTGAAGGGGCCATGCCGCAACTGCCCTACAGGTTTTTAAGCGCCCTTTTAAAAGTGTAGATCACTTTTCAGAGGGGGGGGGGGGGGGGGGGATATAGCCACACATTAGAATTAGCCCTAATTTACACTTTTTCTGGACAGCTTGCTCTGTTACAGCAAGTTGAAAAATAACAGACTTGTTGGCTGGATCAACAAGTGAAAATAAAGGCAAAAAGCCTACAAAAATAACTAAAGCAGCCACCACACACCAAAATGTCATTCTCTGCTGCAGAAAAGTGCTTGACATTTTCCGAACATTTGCAAACCCCAAATTTGGTGTGCAAACCCATTGGAACCAACACTAAAACATATCCAAAGTTGGGGTTCCTAACACCAAGTGGCCCTGAGATACAGTGCCCCAAAGTCGGTCAACTGTGTCCATCTGCAGCAATGTCATTTCAGAGACCCCAAATTATGGCTGCAGCTAGGGTTCATCTAGGAACCCTTAACTACCAAGTTTGAAGTTCAGGGGACCTATGGCTGAAAATGGGCACAGTGAGGCTGCAAATGGGCATTGTTGACCCTCTTTTCCACTTACAGTAGCTGCACATTTCTCACCCTAGGCTTATACTCGAGTCAATACGTTTTTCCATTTTTTTGTGGTAAAATTAGGTGCCTCGGCTTATATTCGGGTCGGCTTATACTCGAGTATATACGGTATAGTATCTACTAAAATCCATATGACAATGATACATTTAAACTCCCTATTTACATCCGAATAAAGGTTAATATGCCCTGTTCATAAGATTGGACTGGAATGGCCATGTCAGTTTTACTAAAACAGCATGCCTGTTTGACTTTAATCTAGTAATTGATTAACTCTGAAACTATAGCCTGTGCCGTGATACCGTTGTTTAATGACAGTTAATCAACCAACTAAGTAAGGATGATATTAGCTATAGATTTCACAGATCGTAACCAGCCAAGTACATCAATCAAGTATGATTCTCCAGGGGCACGGGTAGTAGAGAATTGACAAGTCAGTGAGGTGGTGATAGATTTTTGAAACTTTGTAGCTGTACACATTCACAATAGCTATGTGACAGTCAGACTTACACTGTAGAATGGCATGCCTCCCATCTTTATAAATAGAATGGGATAAATGTGATTGTATGGTTGTGTATAAATTTACATAAAAAATGTTAATGTGAAAAAATTCCTCCTCTTGGTACTTACTTAAGCAGCTGAATTGTCCCTCATTTTATAGTGATAGCAATATATTCTTCTTTTTGAAACTGGATTTTTTTTTTTTATATTGTGATGAGAAATAGTGTTGGGAGTCTGTTCTTTTAAAAATAACATTTTAATTTTTTTTTTAAATCTCTGATGGTATTATATGTGGTCCAGCTGCATCAGATTTGCTACCTTTACTGGGAGTAAATAAAAATAAAATAGATTGACATTCTTTAAAAAAAAAAATGTGATTTGGTGTTTATACATTCTGATAAATCTTTATAGTGTTTGAAACAAATTATTATTTGAAAATGAAAGGTGCTATGCTCTTATGTGTAATGTAACTGTCCGCTTGTCACTTTAAACCTTTATTCAGCACTGACTGACAGGTGGAACCTTTATTGACTTCCTCTTGTTTCTCTGGGGAATGTTTTAATCATCATACACTTCCTGCTTCCTCTAGTTTTGGAGAAAGGGGCTCTCATTAATTCAGCATTCACAGGCAAGTTATGGAAGTTTTCTAAAGTTTAAAGTTTGCACCCCTTGGCAAGTGGAGCAAGGTATGCAGTAAAGGTGCATTGTCATTGTCAGTATATATGTTTTTAGGCACAAATTGAGTCCATGCTGTTAGTTAAAAGATATGCTGTAGACAATCTACATGTTTGAACATATAGTCATGTTTCCTTAAATGTTTAATGTTAATTTAGATATATGTGTGTAGATAATGGAACACCACTTTGTAACTCCACATTTGTAATTCTGTTTTAACCCTCTTTTGGTGATCTCTGTAAACTAATGTATTGTATGTCATATATTGTGTAATCCTAAATAATTTGTGTTATCCTAATGATTGGAGGGTGCTGCTCTCATACATATGCATTCCCACAAGTAGACTAAATATTCATTGGTAACTGAGGATGTCACGAGGGCAGTGATGTATTGCGTGGGAGGAGTCAGGTGGCACCGAAGCCGCAAAGTGCTGAATCGCGGATGTGCATTGAGTTTTGAAGGCAATTTTTAAAATAAATCTGCATTTTATTATATACTACACTATGAGAGCCCACCCTGTGTCCTTTTGAGTGAACTGGGAGCAGAAGCGACAAAGGTTGAGGGCCTCTTAATGACATACCTACCAAGCATTACCACTGAGCTAATACCCCTTAAGGATATCTAGGAAGATAGAGACCACCACATTTATACCCTAAAATGGTAAAAGCGCATTAGACCTAACGCCCCATACACACGCTCGGACAATCCGCGGACCAGGTCAGTCGGACTTTGTCCGACGTACTTTGTCCGATGTTGGCGTTGCGTACACACGGTCGGACTACGTTGTCGGAATATCCGGTCCGGAAGAACGTCGTGACGTAAGTCGTCGTCCACGAGATTACAAAAGGGAAGTTCAGCACCACGTCAGGCACCCGTTGGGCTCCTTCTGCTGATCCCGTGTTTATCGAGAGTTAGTGGAAGTTTGGTGACTTAAGATTCGCGCTTCTCAGTTTTCTGACTCAGATCGTTACTGCTCTTCAGTTTGTGCTTGTCGTGCGTATCTGTTTATTAGTGCGTGTAGTCAGTTCGCATTTGTTGGTCATTGCGGCCTATATCTTGATATAGGACGCTTTGATTTGCACTGCTTATTGTCTGCTCGTTGCTGGTATTCACTTCGTTCTTTCAGGCCTTGCTGTTTATCGGTGCTTTCTGTTTGTCCGTTCTGACCAGCCGACCTTTTGTGACCTTCTGAGCGATGTTTCCCATGCGTACTCGTCGCCGAGTTCGTGCTGTACGCGGAATTGGTGTCGGGCTTTTAGCTTTGACCCAAGACCCGTCCATGAACAGAGTGACGAGGAGTATGTGGACCAAGAATTGGTTGCTTCAGCGTGACCAGTTCTCGCACATGCCTTTGCTTCGTGAGATCCGGGAGAATAATCCTGATGATTTCAGGAACTTTCTCAGGATGACGGACCCCGATTTTCACCGTCTTTTGGCTTTGCTGACCCCCTTTATCAGCCGGCAGGATACCTGCATGAGACAAGCCATTACTCCGGAGCAGAGGCTTGTTGCCACGTTGAGGTACTTGGCGACAGGGAGAAGTCTTCAGGATTTGAAGTTCTCTTCAGGTATCTCTCCCCAGGCCCTGGGAATCATTATTCCAGAGACCTGTTCTGCCATCATTCAGGTCCTGCAGGAGGACTATATTAAGGTAACATTTCTACTTTACTATTCCCTTCTATGTATGCTCTGTTTGCTAATGACTTGTATTTTTGACCTCCTTCCCTAATTACCATGATTGCAATATGTTCTAATATGCTGTGCCCCTTTTCTCCTTCATGCATTTTTCCCTTCACTTACCTCACCAGCATGCTCTTCTGCCCCAATAGACACCTATGGCCTAGTCACTTAAGCAATGTCTTTTGTCTGCTGCATAGTATTGTTTGCCCCAAAACACCCCCTAAAATATGCACAAATGTTTGCTGTGTGGTTTACTTCATGTAGAGCCCCCTTTTTTTGTTCTTTTGGTGGGGGGGGGGGGGGCAAACTCATTAGGAACCCCCTCCCCCAACTGCTCTGTCAGATGGTACCAATCCTCTATCTGCTGGCTTTCCCAAGGTCCATACACACTATATACCTACCTCTTTATAGTGCGCATCTTTAGGGATGAATTCAGCAAAGCATGTAGTGCAAGGGACTGCCTCCATACATTCCATTTCCTATTTTTTTGTCTTCTTTCCCTCCTATTAGCTTGCTTGGTAATTTAATAATGTCACACTGTGCCTGCCTTTTTTTGGGGGGGGGGGGGGGGGGGGTGAAATGTTATTTGATCTTTCCTGTGGCCTGCCAATAGTGTTAAGTACAGAGGGTCTGGCCAAACTAGCCCACATTATTGAGCCATTTGCCAATCAATGAAGTGCAGAGGGTTAGCTGTCCACCACCCCCCCCCCCCAAAACCCCTAGTTATTGCCAATGGCCCATCAGAAGTGGGGGGATTGATGGGGGGGTGAGTAATCTGTGAAGGGGAGCCTCTACTTTTCTGTGCAAATACTTTCCAGCCTCCAATTTTAGACAATGCTCTTGTTCCAAGATGTTGATTGTCTAATCTGCTTGCAATGTTTAGGTGCAAAGTGACTAATTTTTTTTTCTTGTTTCACTCCACAGTTCCCTTCCACGCCACAGGAATGGCAGACTGTGGCCTCCCACTTTGCCAGCCGTTGGGACTTTCCTAACTGCGGAGGGGCAATTGATGGGAAACACGTCCGCATCGTCCCACCGCCCAACTCGGGGTCCTACTATTATAATTATAAAGGGTTTAATAGTGTAGTGATGTTGGCGGTGGTGTCGGCAACATACGAGTTTATGTATGTGGACGTGGGGATGAACGGCCGGATATCGGATGGTGGGGCCATTACGCACACGGAGTTCTACTGGCGTCTCCAAAGTGGCAGTCTGTGCTTGCCACCTCCAGAGGAGAATGCCGAAGGACTCCCCTTCGTCTTTGTCGCAGATGAAGCGTTTGCGTTGACTCCCCATGTGATGAGGCCGTTCCCGATGAGGACCCTCACCCCGGACCAGAGGGTCTTCAACTACAGGCTGTCCAGAGCCAGAAGAGTTGTGGAGAACGCTTTTGGCATCCTGGCCAGCCGCTTCCGCCTGTTCCTGACGGCATTTAACTTGGCGGAATACAAACTGAACCACATAGTTCTTGCCTGTTGCATATTGCACAACTTCCTCAAAAGACATAACAGGAACTATGTGGTGCCCGTTGGCCCAGATGTGGAGGGCCCTCCAAATGCCGAACTCACAGCCCTTCGAGTGGCACGTCCAGGCTTGCCCCCTCTAAATGCCCGTGTGGTCCGGGACCAATATATGCAGTACTTTGTGGGTAGGGGGGCCATTGCTCTGCCTGACGATGTGTGAGAGGCATTTTTTAATAAATCTGATATTTTAACCAACCTATGATTTCATGTCATTTCAGTCTTCTTTTTAGCTTATTTTACTTTGACATTTTTTCCCTTTGCCTTCGACAGTGGGAATGCACTTTCTGGGCAAAAGGAGGTAACAGTCTCTTCTTCCCAAAAAGATTATTCTCATGTTGTGTGTTTGCTACCTAATCTTTGGTCTAGAGAAGGTTTGTACTGCATAACTGACACCCAAAATACTCCTTTTCATCACCAGGTCTGACATGTGTGTATTCTCCAAAATGCTGTGCTCCGTGTTTTCGTACAAAGCACTGTGGGTGTCATTTACATAAGTCAAATCCGCTATGCTCTACAAGTGCATTGAAAAAGTTCCCCGGGAAAGAAAATTGGAGTGCAAAGTGGATTTGCCTTTAGTAAATAACACCCATTGCCCCCCATATCCTTTTCATTTTACATACATAATGCATTGTGTTTTTTAAATAAGGAAGCCACACATTTAGAAAAATAAAAGTTTACTAGGAAAACATTCCCAAGTGCGTTTACAATCTTCACGCCAAAACTGACAACATCTTGGTTATTTACAACATTGTTTACAAACATTCCGCAATTGGTAAAACCAGGCATGGAGCAAAACAGAACCTAGGAACTTGGAAAGTTCAACTTTGTAAAGTGAAGACAAGATCAGACATGACTATATGTTCAAAGTGTGTTTGATCTTGCCTTCATCACATGGGGGGGTCACCCCCGAAAAGTGGAAATTTGGAACATGCACACAATTTGGGTCTGAAAATGGTCATTAGATGGGAAAACACATGCCTAGAAGCTTCAAAAGTGCCATTTTCCATCATGGGGATGAATGGACGTTTTTTGGGGGTGCAACCCCTTCACCACAACCACTTTCGTAGTTCGTAAAGTGTTTGCACCCCCAAAAAAACGTTGCCATTCATCCACCATGGTGGGAGCTAGCACATGTGGACACAATGTGTGCATGTTCCAAATTTCAGACAGTTTTTAAGTTGCAAATGTGTTCAGAAGCAGGCACAAATGTGTGTTAATTACTTGGTGCGTTTTCATATTTTTCCTAAAACATCAATGATGTTCTTCAATTTTTGTTGAACATCATTGATGTTTTGCTTTATGTAATCTAGATCTCGATTGCAGACCATTATCTCTCCGATGAGTACGTGGGCACTCTCTGTGGTAAAGTGCGATTTTTCTTCCACAACATCCACGTCACCTAAAAACCACAAACAAACAAAAATGGGGTGTTGGAAATGAGGCAGCCATACATGGATTAGCTTACCAGTAGCTGTGTTCTCCCACACTCACCTGTTGTGGTGACAATTTCTCCAAGTTCGATGATCTCTCCTTCCTCCTCCTCCTCCTCCTCTGCTTCTGCTCTTTCCCCTTTTTTGGTAGGTGTTGGTTTGGGGGTTTCCTCAGACGGCCCAAGTTTTCGCTCCCCTATGAGAATGTCCAAAAGGAAGATTTAGCAACACAAGCTATTGAGGGCAGAAATAGGAAATGACAAACATTGCTTGAAAGTGACGGACACTATTTTAGTTTGGCCAGTTACAAATGTCAACTACATGAATGAAGTCACTTTGTAAAGGTGCTAAACTGACTAGCTTTTTGGTAGAAGTTTGTGTGATGGAGACCCCCCTCTAGTATCCACTGGAGCACATGTGTGGAAAAGCATAATAAAAAGGGGGTTTGGGTGTCCCAGCACTAGTGCTCTAGAGTCCAGATGGGTAAACAGCTACTGAGTGACCTCTCCTTTACATTGAATAAATTGGCTTTACATTCTTGATGACATTTCTAGTGAGAACAAACTTCCTTTCCCCAAAAAAACACCAAACATCGTATTATAAGTGGCCGAACGATCGAGGTTGCGTACGATCGAATGCACACACACACGACCATGACAGTGGCAGAAAGATCGAGGCTGAGTACGATCGAATGCACAGACGAACCTGAAAGTGGCCATTTTGGAATGTACAACTTGGTAAAAATCAAAACACAATGGAGCAGTATGCAAGCAAGAAATCAAACACAAAACACAACTACTTACTTTTTTGAAGAATTCTCTTGATCTTTCTGTACTGATCGGCCTCCCTCAGTTTCAGGTCTGACCAGCGTTTCCTGAGTTGCTCCTTGGATCGTTGTACCCCAAAATTATTGTACAGCCTTCTCACAACTTTAGACATGATCTTGGCCTTGCGGACATTGGGGTTGAGGTAAGGCCCATACTTCCCATCATAGTCGCTCCTCTTTAATATGTCCACCATCTCCAACATTTCTCCAAATGACATATTGGAGGCCTTGAATTTCAGGTTCCGGGATCGGGACGTTTCTGCCTCCGGACTTTCCTCGTCCTCCTCCTCGTTGGTGGGATATTTGTGGCGCACCTGCTGTGTCCCCGCCATGTGCTCTCCCCACTACGCCGTAAAGAGAAGGGGTGGGGAATAGACGAGAAAGATCGTCAGGGGCGGGCGGAGTTTGAAGCATGCGCAGTGTATATAAAACGTCACACGCCTGTGTCGTAGCCACGATCTGGGAGACGAGGGGAGAGAAAACTCACACGAGACGATCGCTACAAACGAAGGTACAATTTAACGTTGGTACATAACTAGCCTAGACTGATTTGAACTTGAGGCTTCTTTATGGAGAAGATTAGGAGAGTTTAGCCTGACATAATTTATAGGGTTTGGTGTGTTGTTGTGTCTTGCAGAGATTGATATGAAGGGATTCAACGACATGAGTTTTCTCCCCCTCTTCATTGCCAAATACAGGGATTTTCCCATATTGTGGCAGGGTATACACCCACATTACACCAACAAACCAAAGAGGCACGCAGCCCTGGAGGAACTTGTGAAATTTGTCAAGCCAAGGTTCCCCACGGCAACTGTTGATGATATTAGAAAGAAAATTGGCAGCCTGAGGAGTGCGTATATCAGGGAGCGGAAGAAGGTCGTGAAGTCTGAGGAAACTGCAACTTCAGCAGATGAGGTCTATGTCCCCAAGCTCTGGTACTATCAGAGTCTCCATTTTCTGAAGGACCAGGCTGATGTCACGGAGCCAACCTCAACTCCTCCTTCCACGCTTCCTTGCGCGCAGCCCACCCCTGATGAGGCTTCCGAGGAGCAACCTGGGCCTTCCAGTCTGGAAGAGGTGGAGGAGCCCAGCTTGTTCCAGGTATAGTAGTTTTGTTACCATTTATGGGAATAATGAATGATGGTCACTTAATTCAGGATCGCCAATTGCTTAGTTCCTAACGTGTTTGACATATCAACTGACAGTGGTGTGGGAGACATTTGGGGCCAGAATCTAAACTGCAGGGCTGAGAATTGTATGGTTTTCTATTTGTAAACATTTTGCACCAGTCACTAGATGAGAATTGTGTGTGTTTGATGAACAAATAACTGAAACTATGTCCCTTTTTCATACACAGGAAGACCTCAGCCAGGAGGAAGCTGTGGAAGGTGGCAGTCAGGAGGAGGCAGGGGTTAGTGGCAGCCACCAGCTGGGTAGTGGCAGCCAAGAGGGGGCTAGGCCTCGGAGCCTGACTGACTCCCAAATCCCTCTCCTCCGCCTTCCGTACAAAAGGGCGAGAAGGGGGGGTTATGCGGCACAGTCAGCGCTCCGGATGATCAGAGAGGCTTCAGACTCCCTACATGCCACACCCGCCGACGAGGAGACCTTTGGCTCGGTGGTTGTCACAAAAATGATGGGTATGGAGGTGAGGCAACGCAACATGTGTGAGGGGCTCATCCTCCATGTCCTAAATAAGGGTAGGGCTGGGGAGATGACCCCAGTCACACATGTTTGCCATAGCTACCATGCTCCACCTCCTCCTCCTCCTCCTCCTCCTTCTGCCACCCCACCAGCACGACAGCCACAGCGTGGAAGGAAGCGTGGAAGGAAGACCTGAGAGTGACAACCTGGAATCAGTCTGGTCTGAGAGAAGATGGAGCCTCTTGTAGTACCAGAGCCTGGGGACCTAGATGGCATCTGCTGCAGTTCCGGATACTTTGGACTTCACGACCAGATTGCACTCCCCTTAATATACGTACTCCTCAGGCCCCCAATTTTCTACGCTTGAACAATGATGGTTGCCGTGGGGGGCCAAGACTTTGCAAATTCCCCAAGTTTCACCATGGCTGCGTTCCTCTTTGGTTTGTTGGTGTGACCTAAATAAAGGTTTTTTTGATTTGAAATAATCATTGACTATTGTGTTTTACTTTGCTACAATGACAGTTTTTCTTTGAGTAAGCAGGTACATTTCACTAATCCTAAAGTAGAATTAACAAGGGGCACCAACAACAAACAAACTCCTAGTAAATGTAAGCAAGAAATACAAATGTAAATAATGTGTTTTTGGTAATTTGAGACACACAACCCCCCTCCAAAAAAAAAAAAAAAAAAACATTAAAATATGTATTCCCCAAAAAAAAAAAAAAACAAGACAAATCATGGTAAAAAAATAACAAAGATTCTTTTCCGTTCACAGTCAAAATAAACATGTAGTGTATAAATGCTGCAAAGTAATAAAGAAGTAAGTTTGTGAGAAGTGCGGGTGAATAGGAGCAGCTAAAACATGTCATTCTTGTTGCATTGTAAAGAAAAAGAGAATGCGCTGCATTAAAGACATTTTAACATTGCAGCGTGACGAATGTGCTGTGTCGATTAGGAAAGGTAGTTTTACCTGACCGAGCGCTTCCGTCACAGAATTTCTTCTGAGCATGCGTAGCACTTTGTCCGTCGGACAAGCGTACACACGCTCGGATTTGGTGTGATCGGACCGGGTTGACGGGAAATCTTTCCAGCAGGAGATAAGACTTTGTCCGACGGACAAACCGACGAACACTGTCCGATGGTGCATACACACGGTCTGATTTTTCAACAACCTTGTCCGATCGGACCAAATTGATGAAAAAGTCCGACCGTGTGTATGGGGCTTTAGCTCTATATGGAATGAAAGCTGTCAGATAGAGGAGTCCCAGGGCTGCTGTTCTCCTGCAGCCTCTTATTTCCTTGTCTACATGCATGTACTCTAGCAATTGTTGCAATCTCAGGGCTGCATTTCCTTATGCTGACCATGCCTGCACAATGTATGCTAAAACAGCCACTTATTGTATACATTTAAAGCCCACATGACAGGTTGACAATGCAAGAGCACAACTTTTGGGGGGGGGGGGACAAACAATCCATCCCTGACACCCCCCAGTCAGTCGGGTCACAGGCAACAACCCCTCTCCGGTTGGTCACCAGCCCCACACTTACACCATCCAGGTCACAGGCTGCGCTTTTTCCGGGCGGCGGCTTCCCCTGCGTCTCCTCCCTTCTCCTCGGTGGCCAAAAGAATCACTTCTCCTCTTGGCCAATCTGGTAATGGGTCTCAGGACCTGCTTCCAGATTGGCTGAGAGGAGAATCAGGAAGACAATAATGAATATTAATTCGCTATTGTCACAAAACTGGGTGGGTTCGGGGTGCTGTGCCCTGTGCCCCAAGCCCACCCTTTTTTGAAGCCAATTAGAGCCACAGGTTCTAATCATGTGCTTCTAAAAAAAAAAAAAAACATTGTAATCCATGCTTCCGGAGCCCTGAATGTAGATTAGGGGCTGGATGTATGGACGTCCCGCCACTGGTTGTTACCCTATAACATGAAGAGCCTGAACTAGGGTGTATTTTTAACCACGTCCGGACCGCCGTACACCAATATACGTCCTCTCTTTGAAGAGGGATATCTTTGTAATGGCAGTAGCTAGCTGCCATAACCCTGGTATCCTCTACTTTATCGGGCGGTCCGGTTTTCCAATAATAGTGGTCTCTGCGGTGGATTCGCAGTGAGATCACTCTTATCGGCGGTGGGAGAGGGGCCCCCCTCCCGTCGCTCTACGGTGCCCTCCGGCACTTACCGGAGCCATCGGTAGTGGTGGAGGCGATCGGATCCTTCTCCTTCCTGGGTATGGAGATGAGTGAGGGGAAGATGGCCCCCACCCATCTTCAAACCATTGCAGGGTGGAAGCAACGTCAAAATTTAACTTCTGCCCATAGCTCTTAAAGGGATTTTTTTTTAATTATTTTTTATTTTTTTCAAATGACACAATTTTTTATTTTTTATTGCATTTTAGTGTAAATATGAGATCTGAGGTCTTTTTGACCCCAGATCTCATATTTAAGAGGTTCTGTCATGCTTTTTTTTCTATTACAAGGGATGTTTACATTCCTTGTAATAAGAATAAAAGTGACACAATTTTTTATTTTTTTTAAAAGAACAGTGTAAAAATAAAAAATAAAAGGAAAAATAAATAAGAAAAAATATATATTTTAAACGCGCCCCATCCAGCTGAGCTTGCATGCAGAAGCGAACGCATACGTGAGTAGCGCCCGCATATGAAAACGGTGTTCAAACCACACACATGAGGTATTGTCGCGATCAGTAGAGCGAGAGCAATAATTCTAGTCCTAGACCTCCTCTGTAACTCAAAACGTGCAACCTGCAGAATTTTTTAAACATCGCCCATGGAGATTTTTAAGGGTAAAAGTTTGTCGCCATTCCACGAGCGTGCACAATTTTGAAGTGTGACATGTTGGGTATCAATTTACTCGGCGTAACATTATCTATAACAATATAAAAAAAATGGGTTAACTTTACTGTTGTCTTATTTTTTTTATTCAAAAAAGTGTATTTTTTCCCAAAAAGTGCGCTTGTAAGACCGCCATTTTATTCTCTAGGGTGTTAGAAACCCCAAACATTCTACATTTTTCTAAAAGTAATTTTCTAGGGAAAAAAAAAAAAAATGTTTTTAACTTGTAAACAACAAATCTCAGAAAGAGGCTCGGTCCTGAAGTGGTTAAATGAAAGCTACAGATTTAAAAATATTGACTTTTTAGATATCAATAACATGCTAAAGTTTGTATGAAAGTTTACTGATTGGGTTTACATATATTTTAAGGCTAAAACATATGTCATATTAAACTATCATAGGACTTACTGGGATGTGGCTGATATCACTCTTTTCCTATTGAGACTTGTGGACTTTATGAACTATGTGATGTGCATCCAGTTCAGAAGGCTGCCAATTTTAATTTGGCCTAGCAGCTGTGAAATCCTATGAACAACAGCGCTAAGCAGGTGCACCGCTACAACAATTCTCATTCTTTAGAATTGTAGCACCCTCTAGTGTGTGATAGTTGGTAGCGTAGGTTTGTTAGTGTAGGAAAATTTAGTTTAGCTCAGGGCTAAGCCTGAGCTGTGAATCTGGGTCGGGGTTTAGTGAGTTAGGTCTGGGTGACTCATCCTTTAGTTAGTGCGTGGAGGTTAGGAGGAGCTGTTTGGAATATTTATGAGGGCCTTAGCCAATCCCCAGTAAAGGGCTGGCACGGGGCTGTTGTCTTCCTGCTTCTCCTACCGGCCAATCAGGAGGCAGGTCCTGTGACCCGATTGGCCTGGAGGAGAAGCGATCGTATTGGCTGGGCAGGGGGGAGGATATATGGGGAGATTCCGAAAGCACCAGATACCACTGGCTTCCAGCACACTTCTCCAATGAAGATGTGACTGCCGCTCATCTCTCTCCCTCCATCTCTGCACCACCGACCCGGGTCGGGTCTCCTGTCTGGTAATCAGTCCTATTCCCGGCAAGAAGACCCTGTGACATTGTATCTTTATATCTGCAACTCCTCTATCTGATCTCTATAGATAGGAAGGACTGCATGTATTATGTATTAGGAAGGTGCACACTCCATGTAGATCAGGCTGGCTGGAGGAGGCATGCAAAAAGATCAGGCGGCGGTGAAAATGAGGGGGGGGGGGGTGGCGACTGTACGAGTGAGGGGGGGGGGGTTTGCAACTTCAAAAATGTGAAGATTATCTTTAAAGTGGCTGTGAAGTCACATATATCGGATACTTGTACCTCTCTGTTTTATATAGCTATAAAGTAATGTGTATCAGTTTTTTTTATTCTAATCCCAAATACCTTTTTTCACAGTGCCGTGCTGTGGTCACGCGACCTCCCTCTGCTCTCCTTCCCTGATCTCAGGAGAGCCGCAGGAGGGGCTGAGATTACCCACCGATGTCAGCCAATCAGCAGAGGGGGTCACGTGACCGCAGATAGGTGCTGTGAAAGAAGATATTTAGGATTAGAATTTTAAAACGGACACAGAGTATCAGGGATATGTATTGCATCGGTATAGAGGCAGGAGGAGAAGAGGGATGGGGAGCAGATCGGCTCTCACACACAGACTGGAGGGAGGGAGGGGGAGAGGGGGGAAAGGGGAGACACTCAGAACACAGTGGGATGATGGAGGCAGGTAAACTGACTATGGTATCATGGATTAGCAGCCATGATTACTGTGGTCGATTCACATATGGGGGACACAGGAACAGGCAGGATCATATTTTAGAACATAGAAAGGGGCAAATTACACCGCAACAGCACTATGCTGTTATTTATGCTTTAAAGGAACAGGAGCATTATTTATTTATTTTTATTTTTTAGGGTTAGAAACGCTTTATAGACGAGACTCAAAGACTTTTGTTCTTGCGTAAACATCAAAAATGTGTTTAATAACAAATGATTACAGAAAAAATAGTATAATTCAGAATATAAAATATTAATGTATAAACAAATAGAAGTGTTTTACCTTGTGTATAAAAGGTGTGTGCAAATGTATTTATCCTAGTATAAAGCGGTTTTAGGTAACATGATGTATTCTAAATCTTTGTTCGGTTGACTAGTAGAAAATGGAGATGGGGGGAAAAAGGGATGTTCCATCCTTCTACATAGTAACATTTTAATTCTAAGTAGCAACCTTTTAGCATAGGATTCTAGGTAAATTTAGTTTGGATCCTTCTGTAAGGGAGCAGTAATTGTTTGGCCTGGTTTTCTCAGGGTTTCACTGGCTGGGAGTTTGATGACTTCTCCCTGCATTTGGAACGTATGGCAGGAGATTCAAAACAACCAGAATGGTGATAAATATAGGTGCAGCACTAGGAAATGTCCATAAACCCTCTGATCATCAATTTTTAAATTATAAAAAAAAGAGGAAAACCTCAATCAGCCATTCATGACCAGACACTAGCAGATATAGCAGGATGCATAACACTCTCCACACTCGATCCCCCATTTTCACAACATTGAATCCATGTACAAAGTTTGGCCCATGTAATAGAAGTAAATGCGCCTCATAGCGCAGTCATTTTTTGTAAAAAACGCTATATATTGCACTCACATGCTCTAGGTAAAAAGTAGGCACTGAATAATGGCTTAGACCGCCAGCAAGATGGTGGCTGCATCATGGCATACCCTCTCGTCACATTATGTCACAAGCTCCTTCCTATGTGTTTTGTCATAGGGTGACGTCAGAGGCATGGCTTAGTGAACATAGAGGTGCATTATATAGGCAGGATGTCAAAATCAGGGCGGAAATTGAATGTGTTCCATGCACCAGAGGCAGCCAGCGGAAGTGAAACCACTTGGACCAACCCCTGACTGGAACATCACTTTAGCTTCAATAATCAAATTGCCTGAGTGAGCAAACATATGTTTGCATAGTTAGATTACTAACTTACTATCAGACACCCATTGGGACATACTGATAGCAACCGGTTTGGGAACAATTGTAATTTAAAATAAAACAGTATTAGAAACAGTATGCCGGACAGAGCCATCTTGTGGACTAAGGCCGAATTACAAGTTCAAAACAATAAATTACATTAGAATTAGTACATGTATAATAAACAGACTATATAAATATCATTCAAGAATACAATAACTTAAAAATAAATCTAGGGAGACACACAGGGCCGGACTGGAAATAAAAACCAGCCCTGGAAATAATTTCATACCAGCCCAACGTCATTATTATACCAGCCCAACGGCATAACAGCATTTTTTTCTTGTTCATGAAAGGGAAAACCATGCATTTTAAAGCACATTTGGAGAGTGTATTATATATAGATAAGACAGATATGAAAGCACGTAGGGCTAGGGATATATATATATATATATATATATATATATATATATATATATATATATGTATATAGCAAATTTCAGTTAAAAGTAATAAAAGTGGAGCAATCATCAAGGGGGACAACTGGGAATGTGGGGTGGGGGGGGACTCTGGTGCAGCCTCACTGTGCCCATCATTTCAGCCTCACTATGCCCATCATTGCAGCCTCACTGTGCTCATCATTGCCCCCTCACCGTGCCCATCATTGCAGCCTTACTGTGCCCCTCATTGCCACCTCACCGTGCCCATCATTGCCACCTCACGTGCCCATCATTGCCGCCTCACCATGCCCATCACTGCCGCCTCACCGTGCCCATAATTGCCGCCTCAACGTGCCCATCATTGCAGCTATACCATGCCCATCATTGCCGCCTCATTTTGTCTATCATTGCCGCCTCACCACGTCCATCATTGCAGCTATACCGTGCCCATCATTGCAGCTATACCATGCCCATCATTGTCGCCTCACCGTGCCCATCATTGCAGCTATACTGTGCCCATCATTGCCACCTCATTGTGTCCATCATTACCGCCTCACGTGCCCATCATTGCAGCTATACCGTGCCCATCATTGCAGCCTCATTGTGTCCATCGTTGCCGCCTCACCGCATCCATCACGTCACCTCACCGTGCCCATCATAGCCAACTTGCCGTGCCCATCATTGCAGCTATACCGTGCCCATCATTGCTGCCTCACCGTGCCCATCATTGCCGCCTCACCGCATCCATCACTGTCACCTCACCATGCCCCTCATAGCCAACTTGCCATGCCCATCATTGCAGCTATACTGTGCCCATCATTGCAGCTATACAGTGCCCATCATTGCCGCCTCACCATGCCCATCACTGCCAAATCACTGTGCCCATCATTGCAGCTATACTACTGTGCCCATCACTGCTGCCTTACCTTGTCAAACATTGCCGCCTCACCAGTCAGTGCCTGTGCCAGTGGAGCCCGCATCTCCCGCTGTGTCACGGAGCTCAGTCGGAATTTTTCGGCCGTGCTGTTACAAAAGTCCCGCCCTCCTCCTAGACCAGCTTGTGTGATAGACAGAACACTGCGTCTATCACATGAGCTGGTCTAGTGGAAGGGCGGACTTTTGTAATAGCGCGGCCGAACATTTCCGACTGAGCTCCGTGACACAGTGTGACTCTGCTTTGAGCTATGCTGCAGCCACAGCGTAGCTCAAAGCGGCCCCAGGGCAGGCAGCCTACCGGGAAATGTCCCGGTATCCTGGTAGGCCAGTCCGGCCCTGGAGACACAACCCATAAAAGAATAAAAAACAGCAGGAACTGTACCAAAAACTAAATATAAACAAAATGATAAATTTAAAATCATGATGAGGAAACCCTATTCATTACTAATGAATGACAATACAACATTAATAATAACAATCCACAAGACCAGTGAATTCTAAGGAGTTTGAGATGAAGAAATGTATCACGTGCAACGTCAAGCATGCGGTATATGTATTGACGTGTCCATGTGGTCTAATGTATGTGGGCCGCACAAAAAGAGCATTGAAGGTCTGGATTGCGGAACACATACAAAATATAAAATTGGGTTTCAAAGACCACAATGTATCACTACATTTTAAACTCATCATAATCAAGATCCCACCGGATTGAGGTTTTGGGGAGTTGACCATATTAAACCTACATGGAGGGGGTCGAATCGAGTTAGGAAACTCTTAAAACATGAGACTAACTGGATTTTTTTGATCGACACTCTCTCGCTTAAGGGGTTAAATGTCGAGTTAGACATTAACGGCTTTATAAGTGAGTACTGAGGATATATATTCTAGATAATGGATCTGATTTTAAATATGATCTAATATCTTCCAAAATAATACTGATAGAATATTATATCTTGAGTCTCTTTCTATGCTTGCAATTAGTCACATTTATTCATTTATGGATACGTAGTAGATATGGGTATTCTACTGCGTGCTATTATACTAGTATGTAGTCTTATAGTAATATTAAAGTATATTTTATGACATAATGATGTAGTACTTTATTTTAGTATATTATATTTGATCAGGCAGGGCTTTTGTAGTAATATTAGTGTACCTGCAGTAAATGTGAATCACATCATATTTAATTTAAATTAAATTCTTATGATAATCTATATTTGTGGTCTCAATATGGGATCTCATTTTAACCACTTGCCGACCAAGGACGTCATATGACGTGCTTGACTTTGAGTGGTGATATCTGAATGATGCGTGCAGCTATTGGCATCATTCAGATATCATTCTTTCCGGCCGGCGATTCTGTGCACCATAAGAACGATCATAGCGGCAGTTCCGCCGTCTGATCGTTCTTATAGGCAGCGGGAGGGGACGTCCCCCCCCTCCCGCCGCCATCCGGTGCTTCTCCGGGCTCTCCCGTGCCATCGGGGGCCCGGAGAAAGAATCGCTCGCCGCCGGATGACGAGCATAGAGATTTCCGGTGACCAGATGGTCACCAGTCATCTCTATGACCGTCGGAGGCCGGGCGCGACGTTATGACGTCGGAAGTAAACAAAGCCGCGATCGCGGCTGTCAGCATGAGATCGGTAAAAAATTTTTTACCGATCTCATGCTTTCCAGCCTGGAGGAGAGATGTGGGGTCTTATTGACCCCACATCTCTCCATAAAGAGGACCTGTCACATACATTCCTATTACAAGGGATGTTTACATTCCTTGTAATAGGAATAAAAGTGATTCAAAAATTTTTTTTTTTTTTAAAAATAAAAAAAATTAAAGTAAAATAAAAATAAATAAATAAAAAAAAAAAAATTAAAACGCTCCTGTCCCCTGTAGCTCGCGATCAGAAGCTAACGCACACGCAAGTCCCGCCCGCATATGTAAACGCCGCTCAAACCACACATGTGAGGTATCGCCGCGTGCGTTAGAGCACGTGCAACAATTCTAGCACTAGACCTCCTCTGTAACTCTAAACTGGTAACCAGTAAAAAATATTAAAGCGTCGCCTATGGAGATTATTAAGTACCGAAGTTTGGCGCCATTCCACGGTTGTGCGCAATTTTAAAGCGTGACATGTTCGGTATCTATTTACTTGGCGTAACATCATCTTTCATATTCTATAAAAAAATTGGGCTAACTTTACTGTTTTGTTATTTTTTAATTCGTGAAACCGTTTTTTTTTCCAAAAAAAAAGGCGTTTGAAAAATTATTGCGCAAATACCGTGTGAGATAAAAAGTTGCAATGACCGCCATTTTATTCCCTAGGGTGTCTGCTAAAAAAAACGTACTCAATGTTTGGGGGTTCTGAGTAATTTTCTAGCAAAAAAATGATGATGTTTACATGAAGGAAAATAGGCCAAAATAGGCCCGGTAAGCAAGTGGTTAAACATTGTATGCTGCTTTTGTTTTTTATGAAAGTGGAGTGTAACAGCTCAGTTTAGTTATTTGACTTTTAGATAGTATGTCTATTTTACTATGAGGTATTGTTTCCTATTAATGTATGCAGATGGTTTTGTAAGGTCCTTAATATGTAGTCCTGTTTAAGATGCCTCTGGTGACCAGTAACCGAGCACCGGCAGTGTCAGCTGGAGGGACGAACAGCCAGTGTGCATTTGCAAGGTTGCCGGTGCGCAGGACTTGCTATTATTTACAGGCTCATGGGTATATAAGGTCCCAGCGTTGTGTCGTGAGGCCATGCCCTCAGAGGAAGTCACATTATGTGTCACTTACCTGACACAGGAGCCAGCGAAGTCACCGCTGTCCCCTTGTGTACGGAGCCTCCATCTTCTTCGTGGGTCTCGCTGCTCCGGCGCTGTCATTTGACGGAGCCGCAATGACGTTACTCCTGTGCGCACGGGAGCCGACACTCGTGGCATAGCGCCGTGAACACCGGCGCATTTAGTGCGCCTGTGCGCCGCTGTCTACGGCGCATGCGGTAAAGAGCGGTAAAGAGCAGAAAAACCAAGTGATTTGGTGAAAGTTGGCTGAAAAAGTCCTGCCGTGTGTATGCAATACCAACTTGGGGCCAACGCCCTTTGGACAAAAATCCACAGGAAAGTTGGTCCACGGTCCGATCGTGTGTATGAGGCTTGAGGATGACATGATCCACAGCCACCTCCTCCCAGCCATGTACAAGTCCATGGGGTTCTGGGGACTGAAAACGATCCCTTGAAGACTGCTGCTGATGCTGAGTGCAAGGCTCCACCTCCATGCTGACACAATCCTCCTCCTCCTCTTCCTGTGTGATTGGCGGGCCCGCAGGAATACTGTCAGGATAAAGGGGGCCTTGAGAGGTAAGGAAGTCCTCCTTTTCCTCCCTCCGTTCTGCCTCAAGTGCCCTGTCCATTATTCCATGAAGCGTGTGCGCCAACAGGAAGACAAGAGGGACAGTATCACTGATGCATGCACTGTCACTGCTCACTATCCTCGTGGCCTCCTCAAATGGTGACAGGACAGTGCATGCATCCTTGATCAGTAGCCACAGGCGTGGCAAAAAAAGCCAAGCTCCCCTGACCCTGTCTTGGTGCCATACTCACACAGGTACTCATTGATGGCCCTCTGCTGCATGTGCAGCCGCTGCAGCATTGCCAACGTTGAGTTCCACCTGGTGGGCATGTCACAAATGAGGCGGCTCTTGGGCAGGTTGCATTCCTTTTGAAGGTCAGCCAGCCGAGCACTGGCATTATATGACCGGCGGAAATGCCCACAGACTTTCCTGGCCTGCCTTTCCTGGCCTGAGATCCTGTAAGCCCGGGTACCTGCACAAGAATCGCTGCACCACCAAATTAAGGATGTGAGCCAAACAGGGAACATGGGTCAAGTGTCCCTGTGGGAGGGCGGAGAGGAGGTTGGTGCCATTGTCGCAAACCACCATTCATGCCCTGAAGCTGGCGTGGCGTCAACCACCCCTGCAGAGCTGACAGAATCTCTGCCCCAGCGTGGCTCCTGTCCCCTAAGCAGACCAACTCAAGCACCACATGGCATCTTTTTACCTGAGTGCTTGCGTAGCCCCTTGAAGGTCTACGGAGTGAAGCAGATTGCCTGCAAGTACTTGGCACACCTAATTCTACACCTTCATTCCTCTCAGTGCAGTTTTCTGAGAGGATTGAAGGTATAGTGGGGTTGGAGATCCCAGCTGATGGGGAGCAAGGAGAGGTCTGCCTTGTTCTTTGTTGTGGGTCTTTTAAGTACTGTTGCCAACGATTGTGGTGCCCAAGTGGCTGCTGTTTTGGCCACGCTTAATACACTTCAGACATATGTTGCAAACAGCAACGGTGCGATCTGCTGCTCATGTATCAAAAAAGGCCCACACCAAAGAACTTTTCAAAATACGCGGGGAGTCAGCAGCACCCTGCACATGTGGAGCTCTGCAGTGTGATGCAGTTGGGTGGCTGCCCTTAAGCTGGCTCCTGGAGGGCATCCTGCCTCGTTGGAGATGTGCCTCCTCCTCCTCTCTTCTATCAGGCACCCACGTAGAGTCAGTGACCTCATCATCCCCTCCCTCCTCGTTACTGGTGCAAACCTGGTCGTATGGTGCAGCTGGGGGAACATGACTGCCAGTTTCTTGTCCTTCTTGGGCACCCCCTCTCTCTGGGCTCACATTACTGCCTTCCTCAACCTGGGTACCATCATCGGAGCCTGCAGCATGTACCCGACACTGTGTTCGAACAGTTCGGGGGACTCCTCCGTGCATGATGGTGGGGCTAGTAAAGGAGTGACTGATGACATTGAGCCGATGGAATAGGCCGCTTTGGCAGCTGCATTGGCAGGCAATGTGCTCTGAGCCTGGGTGACGGAGGATGAGGACCGCTTAGTTATCCACTCTACCAAATCTTCTGCATGTTGTGGATCAACACAGCCAGCTACCGAAAAAAAAAGGACAAGCGTGCCCCACGGCCACGTGCTAAGGATGCACCGTGTCCACAAACAGCACTGTTGGCTGTAGATACAGAGCCTGCTTGCCCTCTATTAGTGGCCTGTGAGCGTCTGCCTCTCCTTAGTGGCCTTCCAGAAATGCTGTAAAATTTTATTAGCAAAACACTGCTTGAAGTTTACTAGAAAAAGTACACCAGGAACGGCCTGCAGTCAGATATAGGTTTGGCTAGACTAGAATGCAGTGGATATATATATGTAGGAGACTGTGTGTGTGTGTGTATATATATATATTTATGCACTGCAGATCACAGAATCACCTGCCTGCCAGAAGTATAGTAGAAACAGTACACCACCAGGAACGGACTGCAGTGAGATCTAGCTAAACTGTATGCAGTGGATATATATATATACCGTATTTATCGGCGTATAACACGCACCCCAAGTTTAGGAGGGCATTTAAAAAAAAAAAAAGTTTTAGGAGGGAAGTTTAGGGGGAAAAAAAAACTTACATTTAAGCGTCATTTGCAGCTTGCCCAGCTTCATTTGCAGCCTTGCCCAGTGTCATTGCAGCTTGCCCAGCGTCATTGCAGCCTTGCCCAGCGTCATTGCAGCCTTGCCCAGCGTCATTGCAGCCTTGCCCAGTGTCATTGCAGCCTTGCCCAGCGTCATTGCAGCCTTGCCCAGCGTCATTGCAGCCTTGCCCAGCGTCATTTGCAGCCTTTCCCAGTGTCATTGTAGCTTGCCCAGTGTCATTGTAGCTTGCCCAGCGTCATTGCAGCTTGCCCAGCGTCATTGCAGCTTGCCCAGCTTCATTGCAGCTTGCCCAGCATCATTGCAGCCATGCCCAGTTTCTTTGTAACTTGCCAGCGTCATTTAAAGTACGGTGCGTGGCTGAAAAAGACCGAAGCGCCCCCGAGAAAGGCCGAGCCGACTGTTCAGCTCCGCTCACGGTCCCGCCTCCCTGCTGTTTCCGGAGCGAGCGCAGGGAGGCGGGACTACGAGCAGAGCCGAACAGTCTGCTCGGTCTATTCCGGCGCCGCTTCGGGTTTTTTCAGCCGCGATTCGGTCTTTTTTGGCAGCGCTCGCTAATTTTCGGCGGCGCTTGCCATTTTTGTCACTTTTTTGGGGGTATCGGCGTATAACACGCACCCACGACTTTCCCCCGATTTTAAGGGGGAAAAAGTGCGTGTTATACGCCGATAAATACGGTATATATATGTATATGTATATGTATATATATATATATATATATATATATATATATATATATATATATATATATGTATATATATTAGACTGACTGTGTGTGTGTGTGTGTGTGTGTGTGTATGTATGTATATATATATAATACACTGCAGCTAACTGAATAATCTGCCTGCCTACTCAATCTCAATGACACTCTCTCTCCGTCCACGCCGGCAACGACACACTACACGAGGCCGATGTGCAGTCAGCCTTATATAGTGTGGGCATGGACTTAGTCCCCCTGAGCCCTGAGCCGAAAGGCACCCTGCCTTTGGCCAATTATGGCTTTCTTAGCTGAGGGCACTGTGATTGGCCAAAGCATGAGGTCATGGTGCATGCTCTGGCCAATCATCATACAGCAATGCACTGCGCTCCCCCCCATAATGTTCGGTTTTCCTTGTAATTGCTCAAGATCTTTGGTAACCAAATCCTTGAATACAGAAACAGATGGAGCCAGATGGCCCGGAGGATTAAAAACAACGGCCGAGGAGGAAAAAACTTGAGACCATGATTAAGCACATATTTCTCTTCATTAGCCATCACTGCTGTGCTCAAATTGAACTGACCAGAATCTCTTAAACATGCCTCCTTTTTTGAGCAGACCCCCTTCTGGAGCCTTTTTTGGGTCTATCACTCTTTTTATGTTTTGTGGCCCCCTGGGAAAAAAATTATTGCTATTGGGATAGCCATAGTTCGAGCCTCCCCTACCAGGATTTGCATGTCCTGGAGGGTATCTATGTAATATTAATATACAGGGGAGAAGGGAAATGGAAACTTTCCAGTCCAATTCTACTCTGGAGGTTTTTTCCCATTAAACTGTTCATCACTTGTACTACCAAACATGTAGTCTATCTCATTAGGTGTCCATGTGGGCTGGAATATATAGGCTGGATGGTCCGTATGCTCCAGGTCTGGCTGAAGGAACACATTGCGAATATAAAAAATGGTTTCCCCAAGCACAGCCTCTCCAAACATTATGAAGGGAACTTTGTTTCTGGGGGTTGACACATTTACGGGTAATTGGAGAGAGAGTTACATGACTAGGGGTGTGTCCAGGCTTGAAACCGAGTAGATCTATAAGGCCTTTAGTCCATTTGGTTTGAATGTAGAGTGGGATGTTAATGCATTCATTAGTAATGCATATGGTTTCCTCGTCATGTTTTTAAATTTATAATTTTGTTTATATTTAGTTTTTGGTGGTTTTGCTGTTTTTTCTTCTATTATGGGGTGTTTCTCCCTAGATTTATTTTTAAGTTATTGTATTCTTGAATGATATTTATATAGTCTGTTTATATATTATACATGTACTAATTCTAATGTAATTTATTGTTTTGTACTTGTAATTTGGCCTTAGTCCACAAGATGGTGCTGTCTTACGGCATACTGTTTCTAATACTGTTTTTTGTTGTTCCCAAACCGGATGCTATCAGTATGTTCCAATCGGTGTCTAATAGTATGTTAGTAATCTAACTATCCAAACATATGTTTGCTCACTCAGGCAATTTGATTATTAAAGCTGAACTGATGTTCCAGTCAGGGGCTGGTCTGAGTGGTTTCGCTTCCGCCGGCTGCCTCTGGTACGTGGAACGCATTAAATTTCTGCCCTGATTTTGATGTCCCACCCATATAATGCACCTCTATGTACGCTAAGCCACGCCCCTGGTGATGTTAACCTATTGCAAAACGCCTAGGGAGGAGCTTGTGACATAACGTTACAGGAGTTTATGCCGGGACTCAGTGGCTATCTTGCTGGTGGTCTAAACCATTATTCAGTCCCTCCTTATCACCTAGAGCATGTGAGTGCAATTTAGCGTTTTTTACAAATAAAATATTTTATAAGGCTTACTGCACTATGAGGCACATTTACTTCAGCCAAACTATGTACATGGATTCAACGTTGTGAAAACGGGGATCGAGTGTGGAGAGTGTTATCCATCCTGCTTCCAGTCTTCTATATCTGCTGATGTCTGGTCATTTATGGCTGATTGAGTTTTTCCTCATCTATGCAATGCTTATTTGACCCCTGTTACAAGGGTCCAAAGAGGTGGGTAAGAGGCAGTGTGTCTGGGTGCCGGTGGTGGTGATCCTTTCTTATACGCTTTCCTGCTATATCCTATGGACTATACCATTATCATTTACAATTGATGATCAGAGGGTTTATGGACATTTCCTAGCACTGCACCTATTCTATATACATTGCATTATTGTTGTTCACCAATATTGTGCTGGTCGCTTGTCCTTTTTATTGTTGTTTTAGTTTTAATGTTAGTTAGCGGAGCAGACACCTATTTTTATTAATGGTGATAAATAGTCTAAGACACCGGAGAGCAGGGTTCTTTCTCCACAGGAGGGTTCCAGAGCTAGAGGGGCTGCTGTCCTCAGACTGCCCATGGACAGTATGGCTGCTCTTAAGGCCTTAGTGGTGCCAGGGCTGAGAGCCTGGATGGACTTTGGAGCTGATTAAAGAACCTCATCACAGGGGATCTGGTCTGGAGAGGTGCTGTCTCAGTCACTGGGCCATGTCCGGAGGAAGCTGGAAAATGGTTATCGGGGACTTGTGAGTAAAGACCCTAAACCGACCTCTGTAAATGTGTAGTGATTTAAAAGCTGCACTGGGTACTGGCAGTTGTGTATCTTGTTAGTTTCAAGCAATAAACTACAAAAAGACATCTTCTAGACTGTATTATTAAAGCTGGTGTGAATGGACTGCTGCTTGCGGGGACGGGCAGCCTCTATACTTGTTGGGGAAGAACCAACTAAAACCAGTGGGCCCTATGGGGTTAGTACTACATATGTTTGATGCATTCTTATATCTATCATTTGAATCAAATATCATAAAAATGAATATGGCTATACATAAGGTAATGTTAAGCTAATCAGGAAATATTGCAATCGAAAGATAGCATTCATAACATACTCCTTATAAACTTTTCACATAATCTTAATAGTCTCGTAGTCTGACTTGCATGTCTTTAACTTGATTGATGAAGATAATTTGTAAAGTCTTGCTTGTAACATTTACACATATACACTTACAACGCCCTAGAAGTAACGAAAATAATTTATATTTACACAAATGCTTCATATACAGTAGTGTGGTTATCCAGCCTGGACAAATAAATTTTAGAGATCCAACAGTTAGGGTCCTTCTCATTCAAACAAAATCCACATGGAAATAATATCCTATATACATGACTATTATTATTATTATTATTATTATTATTATTATTATGTAGCAGGACCCCCCTGAATGGGACCTGCTGAATAGATGATGATCATCATCATCATGACTTGAATTCTCCCCTATTTGTACAGAGACTGCCAGCACACCAACAGTCCTAAGCTATTGCTAGAAGTTGAACAAATGGAGAGGTTGCAGGGTTTGGGATATTGTAAAATTCAGTTGGAGTACTACACTCCTTAGTGACAGATCTCTTGCTAAATGTCCGAATACAGTTCCCCTTGAAAGGCCAGAGGTGAGCACCCCATGAAAGAATAACTACTGTGCTCAAACATCTCATCCCAGTAGTACACAGTCACCAGGATCTTGCAACACAGTCAGTATTCACTGAGCCAGGGAGCAGCTATACCCATTCGACTTCCTCCAGATGCCTTCTGGTGAGGCTTTGTATACTGAACCGGTCAAGTGAAGTCTCAGGGTGTTAAAGATAACTTTAGGTGCAGGCCCCCAAACTCTGCTACAGCTGGGACCTCAAAGAACAGCAACTTGATTAAGTAGAACCCTCTATTTATATTGAAGAAATCCCTTTAATTTGAAGACCCTGCTGCTCTGGGGGTTCACATTTTTGTTTTATTCGGCTGTCCAGCCACCTACTGGGCCACCCCTCCCCAAGGATTGGCTGGCACTCAATAAATATTAAGCTACCTGTTTTACTCTCCCCTCCCTATGTTCCACACATTTCTAGAAAGCAGGGGGGGAATAGTCAAACCTTCAACCCGTGAGACCCAGATCAGCCCAATGAAATCAATAGCCGCTCACATCACCCCAGACAGAATGGAGTGGGAACAAGTAAGCAGTATAAAGCACAGCATGCAGATTGTGGTGGTCTTAAGTATGCAATGTACAGGACACCACAGAGCTTGCTATTCAATACAGTGTAGAAATTTCCCAGGGCATGTAACATCCAGCATGATATTTACACTGGGTCTTTTAGAAGTACATAGAATAAAGAATACAGAGTGCAATGGACCAGAGCCTTTAACAAAAACACTGTATCTAGAGTACATTGGTCTGGAACAGGTAAGGTAGAGAACAGCATACAGAGTGCAATGACCTGGATTAAGTAACATATAGACCAGAATACAGAGTGCAGTGGTCAGTAGTATGTAATGTACATAAAACATGCAGAGTGGGAAAGTCTGGAAAATGTAACATACAGTACAATACACAGAGCGGCAAACTCTGGAGAGTGTATGGTACAGCACAGTGTAGTATGTGAGACAGTATAAAGGGTAATATATGCAACACTTCATAATTATTTAAGAGATGTGTAGAATACAACAACCAGCAGTCTTAAAAATCGTGCATAGTAGTCACTCAGCTTGTCATCCAGACATTGGTTTACAAAGCACTTCAAACCACTCCCTTTTGTCTGTAAAATGTACTTGCTGGAGACAATTGAATATTTTAATTGCTGCCCCTCTGACACAGAAAGCTTACTCTTCTCCTGTGCTAACTTCCTAGCTGTAATGTTGATACTTTGGCTTCAACGTTATCTGAGTTACTGAACAGGTAAAAGCATAGGGATCTTTCTTTTGCTGTATGTTTTGTACCTGGTGCATTCCAAGTATACAATCCTAATAATCAATTTTCAGAAAGAGTATTACCACAATACACCAGCACTAGAATCCACTACTTATAGGTCATCTGCTGTATTCTAACACTCTTAGCATGTGCTTCAATGAACATCATACCAAACTAAATATCCTAAAGTGTCCATGCATAAATAAAGTGTCCAGTGCCTCTTGAAAATGTCAGAACGACAAAACATGCCAGGCGGAGCAGGAAGTGACATCATCCTGCACAATAGGGAGCCACTTGCCACTTGTAGGCAGTGTTGGTCATCTTACTTTAAAAAAGTAATTTAGTTAAGTTACAAATTACTTCTCCCAAAAAGTAATTGCGTTAGTAACTCAGTTACTACATTGGAAAAGTAATTAGTTACGCAGCAAAGTAACTGACTTTTTTTTTTAAATATTCTATACGTGTAACTAAAGGGCGGGTCTAGTATTACTGTAACCAAGGGGCGCATTTATTATTGTTATATATCGTGTAACCAAGGGGCTGCTCTATTAATACTCTAACCAAGGGGCAGTTCTGTTATAGCGTGTAAGCAAGGGGCGGGTCTATTATTATTGTATCGTGTAA
>CM053027.1:362549179-362773442 GCA_028564925.1 Lithobates sylvaticus
AAACAAGCATGAAACAAGCTCCAAGCCAACATTCCTGGTTGTTTACCACTGACAAAGATGACACAAGGGCTCGTGCCTATCTATTGACCAGTGCCAAACCAGCAAACCTGCGTCCAATATAAATGTGCATTTTGATTAAGAAAATGCTGTTTACCAGACATGTTCTCCACTGACTTGGAAAGCCAGTAACATCCATACTATGGGGTGGATTTACTAAAGGCAAATAGAAAGTGCACTTTGCCCATAATAAAACCTATTACCTAATGGAACTGCTCATAACATTCACAATGTCATAAACATTTATTTGAAAGTTATAAAATTATAAAAAGTACATTTAGCCTATCATGAAACAACATAAACTATTTATGAATTGTTCATATTATTTTGTCAGGCAGCAAGTAGTTACACGTGCATACTGAGGCATACACAGTATTTACTAAAGATAAAGATATTTAAACAAAGGCCTACAAAGATATACATCTGACCTAAATTATTAACAGCAACAGTAGATTTATAATACTTAAAGTGACACTAAATCTTAATTTTTTTTTTTTTAAATAACAAAAATGTCATACTTACCACCACTGTGCAGCTCGTTTTGCACAGAGTGGCCCCAAACATCCTCTTCTGGGGTCCCTCTGTAGCTCTCGTGGCTCCTCTCCGCATTAGGTTACCCCCTAGGAGAAGCGATCTCTTCAGAGGGTTACCTTGCGGGCTCGCTCCCAAGTCCAGCATTTGGCGTCCATAGAAGCCAAATGTATGACTTGGCCCCACCCCCAGGCGCCCGGGTCATTGCATTTGATTGACAGCAGCGGGAGCCAATGGCTGTGCTGCTATCAATCCATCCAATCAGGAGCCGAGACACTGGCTTTTGCTGGTGTGCTCATCCCCGGGACAAGATAGAGGGGGTACAGGTAAGTAAAATGGGGGCTCGGGGGGGGCTGCAGCATTACAGAAGGTTTTTCACCTCAATGCATAGAATGCTTTGAGGTGAAAAACCTTGAAGGTTTACAACCCCTTTAAAGTGTCACTAAATCCACATCATAAAAAACTATCAATAAATGGTGTATTACATGATGATCATACTCACTCAGTCACTATGAGATTCATTTTCTGTATTCTGCAAAAAACCTAGTTGATCTTGCTTTTTTCTATCTCCCCCTTCTATTTATGTCCCCAATTCAGCTAGGGGATGGATTTTGCAGCTGTTGGGGAAACTCTGCACATGCTTAGTTTTCAGTGAGTTTCCATGCTGAGAATTTCCTCCCTATCACATCTGAAGACTATAGAGTCACATATGTGGGAGTATACACAGTGGTAAATGACAGCCCACTCCCTCCCTCCCTTCCTCCTCCGTGCCCACTAACCAGCTAAACGCAATGGGGGTGAGATATTAAATCTTGATTCACCTCCCTCTTATTCTAAGGCCGGCCATACATGGAGTAAATTTTTATTCCTGCAACCACAGCAAGAACACGGACAGTGTTGATGCAGAAATCCCTCCTGCCAAGCCATTGTCTGCTCCTGGTGGGGAGAAGACAGTGATTTTTGCTAGCGGCTTTAGCAGCCGCTAGCGATAATCGCATGTAAAACCCGGCATGCTGGTGTACCTCAGTCTGCCCATACATT
The DNA here is from genome assembly GCA_028564925.1 of Lithobates sylvaticus. NCBI lineage: Eukaryota > Metazoa > Chordata > Amphibia > Anura > Ranidae > Lithobates > Lithobates sylvaticus. The sequence continues at coordinate 362,550,809 of CM053027.1, forward strand.
CAATCTCAGCCAGTCAGCCGAGTATGGCCTGCCTAAGACACAGCTAGAGGGGCGTGGCACAGGCTGTGACTGACAGAAATCCACCCATACCATGGTATTGCCACAAAATAATATTTAATATTTAATTTGAAATACATGTTTGTATGCCAATTTAAGACAGTTTATTGATATTATTTATTTTTACTTTGTATTCCAAAGGCAATTTTTTTTTTTGTTTCAATTTTGTTTTATTAAAGTGGATGTAAACCCACATTCTGGCACAATATAGAGTATGGGATTTCAGGTCAGCTGTGCCCAGTCTTGCCACAAAGAGTTAATCCAGCTCTGAGCAATTCACATATCTTTTTTCAGTGAAATAAAATGGACAAACTGTGAAAACTTTGTCCGTTCTTCCCCCTTGCTGTGATTGACAGGTGATTTACATATCTCGTGCACTAGCCTAAGACATGCGTTATTTTTTAATTCGTACCCCCACTCCTTTCTTCAGCAGCTCTGCAAGGATTGGCTGTTCCACACCTCAGCATGATTTGGCATGCTGAAGTCATGTTGGGACTTTTCTGGGTTTTGACTGGATGTTAGTGATCGTAGCAGAAGTTCAGTGTAAGAAATACACAGGAGAAAATGCACGTTGATAAGGGGAGTGTAGAGGTGGGCGGGGAGTCTACTGACATCACAACTCCACCCACTAAGCCCTGGAAAACAGACCCACCCACAAAATCTGCAGTTTTTCGGGTCTCGTAGCAGACAGAGGGGAGACATTTGACAGATAAGTATACATGCAGGAGGCATGTATATCCTTCTAGATAACCAATATTACAGTAGTTTAGAAAGGATGAGAGTGGGTTTACATCCACTTTAAGGTTTTAAAAAAAAACAGAGCTTACATTTACAATAGACAAAGAAGTTCCATTATAAAAAAAAACAGTTGCATACATTTAAGATACAATGTCTACTTAATGATTGCCAAGAGTATACTTTACCAAAATACTGTCCAATTTAGGACATTATCCTTCATTCTACATCCAGCAAAATATTTTCCTACATCTAAAAAAAAAAATAAGTTGAGAGTCATTTCAAACCTAATTTTTGCATCTAACAACACCTATTGTCACCTATTGTCTCACTAAACTTTTATATGTCAGATGAAATCTCACTGCAAAAAACTTTATCAGATAGTGCACACACACAGCATTATAAAAAAATCTTAAATCCAACAAAGCATCAGCACGCATTGGAAAAAAAATATATATATTTTTTCTGCTGACCTCATGCAACAAACCTCATCCTGAAGAACACAAATATTTGAAAAAAGACTCTAAAGCCCCATACACACGGTCGGAAAATCCGACCACCAAATCCATCGGATTTGGTCCGACGGATTTAGTCCGACACTGGTGTTGCATACACACGGTCGGACAAAGTTGTCGGAAAATCCGATCATTCTGAACGTGGTGACGTTTGTTGCCTACAACGGGACTACGTAGAGGCTAGTAGCCAATAGCTTTGGTCTTGTAATGTGATCTGAGCATGCGTGGCACTTTGTCCGTCGGAATTCGCTACACACGATCGGAATTGGTGTGATCGGACTTTGTTGTCGGAAAATTTTTAGAGCAGGAGATACAACTTTGTCCGTCGGACAATCCGATGGAAAATGTCCAATGGTGCCTACACATGGTCGGAATTTCTGACAACATTGTCCGATAGGACAGAATCCATCGGAAAATCCGACCGTGTGTATGGGGCTTAAAACTACTTCCAATAAATGTAATCTAACTGATTAACAAAAATGAATATCACACTTATTTAAAACTAGTTTTTAGAGTTAGATGCACATGGAAGGGCTCCACACAGAGCAAACAAAACCACATTTTTCCCAGCACACTTACCAGTTAGTTATCAAAAAAAAAAAAAATTGCACAACACTTGCAAATATATGTAGAAGCCACACTACCTCCTCAAGGCTCTATAAAGTGTGGTCCAACAAATCCCCATTCTGCATGTGACAAAACCCTCATTCTTCATCCAACAAATCTTTCTTATGTGTCCAGCAAAATCTCATCTTATGCCAAACAAAGCCCTATTGCACATCAAGCAAAAGCCTGTAACTCATTCAGCATAAATGTTATCCTATACAGTATCTGACAAAACCACTACCTTGTGTAGCCAAACCTCATCCTACATCCAACCAGACTTTATCTTACTGAACTAACTAACTGAAAAATATCACCAATATTGTTAAGCTCCTATTCGCAGCTCCGTGAACTGCTGAATCAACAGGCCTAAATTGGCCAGTTTGACGGCTATAATCCCCAGCTATTATTCCTATACAAACCAGCCTAGGATCCGCCATTTAACAACAGTAGCACTACTGCCACTAAGTGACAGATCTCTGGCCTTTTTATGTCTGTAAACAAGCCAGCTGGGAATATTGATTTTGTATGATGTCATTGAGAAAAGTCATAGAATTGGTAAAAGACATAAAGGAATATTTGAAAACGGTTTAATCATATTTTGCACTAAGCACATTATTTCTAAGGACACTATTTTAGAAGATAAGGAATTGTTTCAGAGTAGACTCCTTTTTAAGATATGCAGAATTTTATTTGTACTTACAGTATATTAGGTTTAAGCGGATTATGTTTTTTACAATTACAATGCATCACTTAATGTATCGATAATAGTTGTTTGATGGTTTAGATACTTTAAACACATAGGGGTTGATTTACTAAAGGCAAATAGACTATGCACTTTGCAAGTGCAGTTACACTCTGCAAGGGAATTTGCTTCAAAACTTAGTAAACGAGGAGAAGCACTGCTGACTTCCATTATCCAATCATGTAAACGAAAAAAAAATCTATTTTTTTTATTTTCCTTGCATGTGATTGGGTATTCTTTGCAAATTGAAGCTTTGTCTCATTTACTAAACTCTGGAAAAACTGAATGTGAACAGTCTATTTGCCTTTAATAAATCCACCCTCTGTGGCACCAGTTAGTGTTCTCTATAAAATCTTGTGACAAAATAAAATAATCTAAGCTGATTCCCAAACAACACAGAAAACTACGACAAAAATAACTCTATTTCGCTCTTCTAAAAGCTCTTAGACAGGTTTCAGCTGATGTTGGAGATTTTCTAAAGAAAATAATGCATTAATCAACCCATAACTAGGAAAATGGGTTGCCTGCACCAATATAATTGAAATGGCAAGGTTAATGGTATGAAAATATACCATGGGAAAATCAGACATTAACATGGTTGAGAAACAAGAAATGAGCAGTCGATTATTACCTGTACTATACTGCCAACAAACTGGTACCAGAAAATGATTACTAAACCTCCTTTAGCACAAATGAGCAACTGATATAATTAGCCGCATGCCAACATGTTCATCTCATAATGAAGATTCCCTCTGTATGATGTAACAATTGTTCTGTCAGTCATAAACTTTATTTTTTAAACAAAATACAGACAGATTTCTTTCCTATGCCTCTTCTCCGATGATGTGTAAACCGAAGGGCCCTTCTTAAGCATCTTCCTTTTCCTTTTCTCTGAAGATTTATAAACGGAAAAAAAAAAGGATAGAAAAGCGCTGCTACCTAACTGTGTTACTTATTAAACATTTCAAAAGTGAAAACAATAACTATACACTTACATGTACAAGGTATTGAAAAGCATATCAACAAGTCTCCAGTAGGTGGCAACTTTCCAGGTGGTCAATGATGCAGCCCTTTTTGCAGCCACTTACCATTTACATACTTCTTGCGATGGCTGCATGGCATTTATAGATAGACAGATAGATAGATAGATAGATAGATAGATAGATAGATAGATAGATATGTCATGGCAAGCCCTAATAGAAAAAATCATAAAGATCTACATCTGGTCTTTTAATTACCCACTACTCATTGTGCTCTTTTTATTTTGTAATTTGTATTTGCATGTGACATTATTCCTTTTAACTGATAAGTTATACTGTATGCAGTATAGTTTGCAATTGCACAGTGGCCGGTTTGCTGTAATCCTGTAGTTTACTAATGAGTTGCATGTATGTATAGTCTGCAATTGCACAGTGGCCATTTTCTAGTAGTCCTGTTATGTACTTTGTTGATGTGAAGCACAGTAGCCATTTTCCTGTAGTTCTGTAGTAATGTGTGCTGGCCCTCCCTCTACCTAAAAAAACAGACATTTTTCCTGAATGGAATATGCAATACCATACCACACCCATTCACATCACATATGACATCCTTACACCCATCTGATTGGCTTGTGACACTTCCTTGCTGTCCCCAGTGGTTCTCATCCATGTTATATACAGTACACACATAGTATGCTGCTTCTGTTGGCTCTTCCTGGTGTTCCCCTGGTTAACTTCCTGGTTCCAAGCACCTTACATCACATCCACCCAAAGGGGCTTGTTCACCATTGACCACCTGGAATTGTTAGCCTAGGCTATAAGATGGCTTAGGCTATAAGAAGATTGCTAAGACCCTGAAACTGAGCTGAATCATGGTGCCCAAGACCATACAGCGGTTTAACAGAGGTTGTCTTTGGGAAATAGACGTATGAGTGGTGCCAGAATTGCTGCAGAGGTTGAAGGGGTAGGGGGTAAGCATGTCAGTGCTCAGACCATACGCCGCACACTGCAATAAATTGGTTTGCATGGCTGTCATCCCAGAAGGAAGCCTCTTCTAAAGGTGATGCACAAGAAAGCCCACAAACAGTTTGCTGAAAACAAGCAGACTAAGGACATGGAATACTGGAACCATGTCCTGTGGTCTGATGAGACCAAGATAAACGTATTTTGTTCAGATGGCGTCAAGTGTGTGTGGCAGCAACCAGGTGAGGAGTACAAAGACAAGTGTGTCTTGCCTACAGTCAAGCATGGTGGTGGACCTGTCATGGTCTGGGCTGCATGAGTGCTGCCGGCACTGGGGAGCTACAGTTCATTGAGGGAACCATGAATGCCAACATGTACTGTGACATACTGAAGCAGAGCATGAGCCCCTTCCTTCAGAGACTGGGCCGCAGGGCAGTATTCCGACATGATAACGACCCTAAACATACCTTCAAGATGACCACTGTCTTGCTAAAGAAGCTGAGGGTAAAGATGATGGACTGGCCAAGCATGTCTCCAGGCCTAAACCCTATTGAGCATCTGTGGGGGATCCTCAAACGGAAGGCGGAGGAGCACAAGGACTCTAACATCTACCAGTGCTGTGATGTCATCATGGAGGAGTGGAAGAGGACTCCAGTGGCAACCTGTGAAGCTCTGGTGATCTCCATGGCCAAGAGTGTTAACGCAGTGCTGGAAAAAATGGTGGTCACAAAACATATTGACACTTTAGGCCCAATTTGGACATTTTCACTTAGGAGTGTACTAACTTTTGTTGCCAGCGGTTTAGACATTAATGGCTGTGTGTTGAATTATTTGGAGGGGACAGCAAATTTACACTGTTATGCAAGCTGTACACACACTACTTTACATTGTAGCAAAGTGTAATTTCTTCAATGTTGTCACATGAAAAGATATAATAAAATATTTACAAAAATGTAAGTGGTGTGCTCACTTTTGTGAGATACTGTATGTGGGCTTTTCTCATATGTTATTTATAATTTTATGTCAATTCTCATTATTGGTAGTTGCAGTAGTGCCCCCTCCCCCTTTTCTTACATTTGCCCTTTAATGCCCTTTGCAATTTTTTCAGTTACTGTTGCCTTTTTTTGACGATGCATGTCATTGTCACTGCAAATTCAATTGCCTGGCATTTTCCTCAGAAACATGACTCTCAGTATCCTTGAGTCAATCTTAATCTCAAATGAAACCCAAGAACTGCTAATACAATAGCTTTTTCTTGACCCACTAGAGCAGGCATCACTAAATGGCGGACCACAGGCCAAATGCAGACCGCGTAAGTCTCTTTAATGCGACCCACCGTGGTACCGCCATTTAGCAGCCTTTTCTTCTCCTTGCTGTCGCTCTGTAATCTTCAGTGAGCTGACAGCGGGAGGCGGGACAGTTCTGGCTGGAGGACGGAGCTGCCCGAGGTTAGCAAGCAGGTGATTGGCTGCTAGGATAAGAGCGGAAAGGGTTCACCTGCTGGTGGCAATGTGGCTCCCAGATCTATAGGCTGCATTTCCGGTGTCCACCAGCGGGTGTCCCTTAGCAGCAAGAAGCTGACATTATCTAATGCAATCAGTCATCACCTGATGCTGGTTACAGAAAGTGTATTTAAACCCTGTGCATGCTCTTCCTCCCTGCCTTGGTGTTGTCTCCATGTGCCCCTGACCTGCTTTCCCCTGTTCCCGTATCCTGCATCCAGTTCCTGGACCCTGATCCTGACCCTGCAGCCTGATCCCTTCCCATCTGCTCTCTCCGTCTCCTGTTACCGTCTCCCTGTCCTGTCTTGCTCCCTGCTCCCTCTGCTTGTTCTCCCGTGTGTGACCCTGGCTGTATTAGGATTATGCTTTGCATTCCCTGCTTGTTGTAAAAATTTTATTTAGGCAGTTGTTCATTGTGTATCACTAGTTGTTTGGTTATCTGGTTTGTTTTACACAGTTTGGTATTTTGGAGGTGCGTTTACATTTAAGTTGTTCACTTATCTTTTAAATAAATTATATTCTCTTACACAATATTTGTGCCTGGTATTCTCTGTGGCAGTCCACACATTTCTGGTCACACTGGTTCCTGACAGTGTGTCAGGACAGGTCTGATCATTGGAGGAGAGCAGGCTGAGTTCTTAGAACACTTAGAGAACTGTCCACGATGTGTTCCCCTGCTGTGGTCAGTTTTTAATAGGAAAGCAGAGGGACTGGCAGGAATGCCAAAGATTTCCCACAAATGAAGCAATACAAAGACAACAGGATACTTTCTCATACAAGTACATGGTACAGCAGACACATATCAGAAGCGTTATGGTGACAAATGCTTTAATAATGGCTGCTTAATTATAGACATGAGATTTAAACTGATACTAAGGCCCCTTTGAAGCGTTTTTCAGGCACTACAGCGCTAAAAATAGCGCCTGTATAGCGCCTGAGAAAAGCGGGTCCTTTCACTCCAGTGTGAAAGCCGGAGGACTTTCACACTGGAGCGGTGCGCTAGCAGGACGGTAAAAAAAGTCCTGCTAGCAGCATCTTTGGAGCGGTGAAGGAGCGGTGTATTCCTATACCGCTCCTACCCATTGAAATCAATAGGGCAGCGCGGCTATACCGCTGGCAATGCGTCGCTGCTGCCGCGCTTTGCGGGTGGTTTTAACCCTTTTTCGGATGCTAGCGGGGATTAAAACCACCTCGCTAGCGGCCGAATACCGTTGCTAAAATAACGGTAAAGCAGTGCTAAATATACAAATATTTACAGCCGACACCCGCACCGCCCCAGTGGGAAAGGGGCCTAAAGGATCGTTTTTTATTTATTTTAACCACTTTAAGATCAGCCTCGCTTTGGATTTTAGGTGTTTACATGTTTAAACATTTTTTTTTTGCTAGAAAATTACTTATGACCCCCAAACATTATATATATTGTTTTTTTTTCTAACACCCTAGAGAAAAAAAATGGTGGTCATTGCAATACTTTTTTTCACACTGTATTTGCACAGCGGTCTTACAAGCGCACTTTTTTTGGAAAAATTCACTTTTTTGAATAAAAAAATAAGACAACAGTAAAGTTAGTCCAATTTTTTTTATATATTGTGAAAGATAATGTTACGCCGAGTAAATTGATACCCAACATGTCACACTTCAAAATTGCGCCTGCTCGTGGAATGGCGTCAAAGTTTTACCCTCAGAAATCTCCATAGGAGACGTTTAAAAAATTCTACAGGTTGCATGTTTTGCGTTACAGAGGAGGTCTAGGGCTATAATTATTGCTCTCGCTCTACTGATCGCGGCGATACATCACATGTGTGGTTTGACCACCGTTTTCATATGCGGGCGCTACTTACGTATGCGTTCGCTTCTGCACGCAAGCTGGTCGGGAATGTTTTTCTTATTTATTTTACTTGATTTTATTAATTTTTACACTGTTTTTCAAAAAAAAAAAATTGGGTCACTTTTATTCCTATTACAAGGAATGTAAACATCCTTTGTAATAGAAAAAAAGCATGACAGGTCCTCTTAAATATGAGATCTGGGGTCAAAAAGTCCTCAGATCTCATATTTGGACTTAAATGCAAAAAAAAAAAAAAATTGTCATTTGAAAAAATGAAAACAAAACGTCGCTTCTGCCCTGCTATGGTATAGAGACCGGTGGGGGCCATCTTAGCCTCACTCATCTCCATACCCAGCAGAAGAAAGGACCCGATCGCCTCCGCCGCTACCGACGGCTCCGGTAAGCGGCGGAGGGCGCGGGAGAGCGGCGGGAGGGGTGGGGGCACCTCTCCTGCCGCCGATAATGGTGATCTTGCAGCGATTCTGCTGTGGAGACCACCATTATCATAAACATGACTGGCGTCTGAAGAGATGGATATCTCGGGTTGTGGCAGCAGCTGCTGCCGTTACCGAGATATCCCTCTTCAAAAAAGGGACGTACATCGTTGTGCGCTGGTTGGTTGGTTAAATAACAAACATGTCATACTTACCTCCACTCGTTTTGTGGCCCCAAACATCCATTTCTGGGGTCCCTCAGTGGCTCTTGCGGCTCCTCCTCGCATTAGATAACCCCCTTGGAGAAGTGCTCTCCCGAGGGGGTTACCTTGGGGGCGCGCTCTCGAGTCCAGCATTCAGCGTCCATAGATGCCGAATGCAGGACTCGGCCCCTCCCCCCTGTGCTCACGTCATTGGATTTGATTGACAGCAGTGGGAGCCAATGGCTGCACTGCTATCAATCTATCCAATCAAGAGCTGGAATCCCATGGAGAGAGGGACATCGGTGACGCGCCAACGGAAAATTCGGGGCTCAGGTAAGTAATACGGGGGGGGGGCTAGGGGGCCGGTGACTGCAAGGTGTTTTTTCACCTTAATGCATAGGATGCATTAAAGTGAAAAAACACAAGCCTTTACAACCCCTTTAAATCTGACTGTTTTAGTTGGTTTCGGGAAACAATAAGGGTGGCAGAGTATTCAGTATGCACTCTCGCTACATATTTTGGGGTTCATCAGACCTAAATATATCATTACAAGTAGTGCCAGTATAGTAGATCCCATGAGTGTTCTGTAGAGATTCCTGGCTAATAAATGTTACAAGTTATTTAGTCACCAATCTGTCCAGGTTGTGGAATGTGTTTGGCAAAGCTATACTCAATAAGGCATCAAGCTGTCTGGTGTTTTTGAAAGAGGTTAGGGCAGAAAAATGTAGAATGTAGGGAAGAGTGGGTAGTGGGTAATATGTGTTACTTATTTGGCAGGATGACCTATGAGACCAGTTCAGAATATTCCTGGTCCTGATGGCTTGACTGAGATGTGTAAAGAGGCTCCACACTAAGTTCTTTGGATTCAAGGATACAGTGTTCTTCCGGTTATGTAAAAAAAAATAGCTGCAATGGAATTCCCCACTAATGCTAACCTTTTCTAATGTTAATGCATCTTTATCCTCAATAAGAAGTGCTAAGTCTGTGAATATTTGGATCTTGTTGGAACACCAGAGGGGGAAAATAATATCATGCCTCTTGCATTAAGGTAGTAGATTACATATTTAGAAAATTCTGCATTTCTGGGTCCAGTCATAGCCCAGTGTATTTTGTCAGTTTAGAAGATAGATTAACCTGCCTGAGGAAGTAAGATTTTAAATATGTTTTATGCAGTCAATGATATTTTTAGGGAGCCCCAAATCCTGAGGTTAAATCTATGGGATTCTCTATGTTCTCCATCATATTTTCACATCATTTGCTCTAGTTTTCTTTCCTTTGACCCAGTTTGCGATCTGTGGGGGTGAGTCTACTGTAGGTGCTTTTGTGTTAGCAAGTAGGGAGAACAAAGTCAGCATAGCGGTCAATGAGTTTCCATCCCTTGGGTGCCATGCCACACATGTGCGCCTCATCTGTTGATTATTTGATTAATTACCCCTGACTTCAAAAAGGGAAGAAGTATTTTTAATTATTTTCATAAAGAATAAGTTATGTCCCAGTCTAAAGTTAAAAGATAATACTATGAAAACTATGTATGAATTACATTTGAAACGTAAAAGTTAATTACTTTATGTGCAATCTTTTTTGTTCGTAGTTTTATTAGCATACAATTCAGATTTTTTTCTCTACTTTACACTTTAGCAGAAGCAGTTTTTGCCAATGTGTCATCACTTTACCCACATTAGAAAAATGACAGTGACCCTTTCTGTGCTTACTTTGGCATTCTGCTGCTGTCTGTGAAGGTCTACACATTTTAATTACTTTGGCAAAGCATTCAGTACTTAAAACAATGGAGAAAAATGTGAGCTGCATAGCATGATATACATTTTACGTCATTTTTTTTCTTAAATGCAATTAACAATAAGTGTGCTGTCTGTCTTATTAAATACCTTCACATGTAAATGATGAAATGGCATTTTTTTTAATGGTTTCTACCTGCAACAATTTTAGTTCCAAGTGCTGTGAACGTTTTTGCCCTTGAAAGTCATTTTCTTTCTAAATACATTTTTCCATGTGACAAAGATGAACTGAAATCAATTAGCAATGTAGTATTAGGCATAGCTTAAAATAATACTAAAGTCTCATTTTTTTTTTCATTTAAAAATAACAAACATGTTATACTTACATACTGTCCAGTGGTTTTGCATAGAGCAGCCCAGATCCTCCTCTTTTCTGGTCCCTCACTGGCACTCCTGGCTCCTCCCTCCTGCCTAGTGCCCCCTCAAAAAGCAGCTTGCTGTGGGGGCACCCGAGCCAAGCCACTGCTCTGTGTGTCCATTCAGACACTGAGCCGCTGCTCGAGCCCAGCCCCTTCTCTCTCTCCTCATTGGCTCACTGACTTTGATTGACAGCAGTGGGAGCCAAATGCGCACCGTTGCTGTCTCAGCCAGTGAGGAGGGGGAGTCTCTTGTGCAACATCACTGGATCGAGAGGGGGCTCAGGTAAGTATTAGGGGGACTGAGGGGGGCTGCTGCACACAGAATGTTTTTGATTTTAATGCACCTGACCTGCATGCTTTGGCCACTCACAGCACCCTCTGCTAAGAGAGCCATAATTGGCCAAAGGCAGGGTGACTAAGTCCACGCCCCACACTATGTAAGGCAGCTTACACAGTGGCTGTGTGTAGTGTTGTTGGTGTGGACAGAGAGATAGCTTGAGTTACATTAGGCAGACGGGTTATTCAGTTAGTGGCAGTGTATTTGATATACAAAATCTCACAGAAGTGAGTACACCCCTCACATTTTTGTAAATATTCTATTCTATCTTTTTATGTGACAACTCTGAAGAAATTACACTTTGCTACAATGTAAAGCAGTGAATGTACAGCTTGTATAACAATGTAAATTTGCTGTCCCCTCAAAATAACTCAACACAGCCATTAATGTCTAAACCACTGGCAACAAAAGTGAGTACACCTCTAAGTGAAAATTTCCAAATTGGCCCAATTAGCCATTTTCCCTCCCCAGTGTCATGTGACTCATTAGTGTTACAAGGTCTCAGGTGTGAATGGAGAGCAAGTGTGTTAAAGTTGGTGTTATCGCTCTCACTCTCTCATACTGGTCACTGGAAGTTCAGCGTGGCGCCTCATGGCAAAGAACGCTCTGAGGGTCTGAAAAAAAGAATTGTTGCTCTACATAAAGATGGCCTAGGCTATAAGAAGATTGCCAAGACCCTGAAACTGAGCTGCAGCACGATGGCCAAGACCATACAGCGGTTTAACAGGACAGGTTCCACTCAGAACAGGCCTTGCCATGGTGGACCAAAGTAGTTGAGTGTGCGTGCCCAGCGTCATATCCAGAGGTTGTCTTTTGGAAATAGACGTATGAGTGCTGCCAGCATTGCTGCAGAGGTTGAAGGAGTGGGGGGGTCAGCCTGTCAGTGCTCAGACCATACACTGCGCACTGCATCAAATTGGTCTGCATGGCTGTTGTCCCATAAGGAAGCCTCTTCTAAAGATGATGCACAAGAAAGCCCGCAAACAGTTTGCTTTAGACAAGCAGACTAATGACATGGATTACTGGAACCATGTCCTGTGGTCTGATGAGACCAAGATAAACTTATTTGGTTCAGATGGTGTCAAGCGTGTGTGGCAGCAACCAGGTGAGGAGTACAAAGACAAGTGTGTCTTGCCTACAGTCAAGCATGGTGGTAGGAGTGTCATGGTCTGGGGCTGCATAAGTGCTGTTGGCACTAGGGAGTTACAGTTCATTGAGGGAACCATGAATGCCAACATGTACTGTGACATACTGAAGCAGAGCATGATCCCCTCCCTTCGGAGACTGGGCCGCAGGGCAGTATTCCAACATAAACACCCCAAACACACCTCCAAGATGACCACTGCCTTGCTAATGAAGCTGAGGGTAAAGGTGATGGACTGGCATGTCTCCAGACCTAAACCCTATTGAACATCTGTGGGGAATCGTCAAACAGAAGGTGGAAGAGCACAAGGTCTCTAATATCCACCAGCTTCGTGATGCCGTCATGGAGGCGTGGAAGAGGACTCCAGTGGCAACCTGTGAAGCTCTGGTGAACTCCATGCCCAAGAGGGTTAAGACAGTTCTGGAAAATAATGGTGGCTACACAAAATATTGACACTTTGGGCCCAATTTGGACATTTTCACTTCGGGGTGTACTCACTTTTGTTGCCAGCGGTTTAGACATTAATGGCTGTGTGTTAAGTTATTTTGAGGGGACAGCACATTTACACTGTCATACAAGCTGTCCACTCAGTTCTTTACATTGTAGCAAAGTGTGTACAGTTTCTACTACACTTGTTGTGGTGTACACAGTATCTAACACAGTGTGTACATTTTCTAGTACACTTCTGATGGTGTACACAATACAGTGCAGCCATAGTACAGCTGCTAATACTTTTCTGGTTTTGTACACAGTATCTAATACAGTGTGTACAGTTTCTACTAAACGTCTGGTGGTGTACACAGTGCACAATACAGTACAGCCGTAGTACAGTTGCTAATACAGTGCAGGCGGTATATACAGTATCGAATACAGTGTGTACAGTGTCTACTACACTTCTGGTGGTGTACACAGTATAAAATACAGTGGAGAAGAGGAAAGGCTGATGCATGGCTTTTCCTATTTACACTGTGATCAGCTGTGATTGGACACAGCTGATCAAGGGGTAAAGAGCCTCCATCAGAGGGTCTTTTCCTCGATCGGAGATGTGGTGTGTCAGACTGATCGCGGCTTATGCTGCTGGATGTTATATGATGCCCAGTCAGGATAACTGAACCTCTTCCCGACCGTCATTCTGCTATAGGCCGGGTGGGAAGTGGTTAAGCTACGTAGCTAGTGCTATTAACAAAAGGCAAAAAACATATTTCTCCTTTTTATATGAAGGTCAGGTTAATATACCCAGTACAGAGTTCTTACATCAGAGTCTGCAGGGTATGCAGACTGTGGACTCTGATGTAAAGGAGCTCTCAGAACTCTCTGATGTAATGGGGGAATGCTGCGGACTCTGGTGTAAAGGCAAACTCTGATGTAAGGGGGTCTCTGGTCACCAGAGCCCCCCCCCCCCCCGCCCCTTACACAAGAGTCCACACAAGAATTCTCCCTTACATCACAGTCCATAGATTCCCCCCTTACATCAGATTCCACAGAGATTCCCTTTACAGTATAAGGTAGAACTCTGTGGACCTTGATGTAAAGGGAAACACTATGAACCCTGATTTAGAGGGGAACACTGCAGACCATGATATAAAGGAGATGTTGCAGCAGGTGCAGATAGAGAATCGTGTTGATCTGGGGGGAAAGAGAGGAGTGAATAGGAGGAGGATCAATGGCCTTTTGCTGCCAGCTGGTATCATTGATATGTTTCTCCCACCAAGCTTTGTGGTGAAGAATCACATGTCTCCTCATGCATGTAGTATCCAAATCACTAGTACATTTACCACTCATTATTCGCTGCAGGCAGAAGCAGCAAACTACTACGGTGCTGTCTGAAGCAAACATGTTAATTTCCCTACCTCCTGCAGTAAGTTACTCATTTTGCGCTCAAATAATTCTGCTGACTCAGCATGCGCTGGCTGTATAGCATTCACAGAAAGAAAATGCAGATATGCCCAGGCTCTCAAAGATGCAGCCTGACCACGGTTTGTTCTGCAGATGCAAAACCTGCTTGCCTTCTTTGAGTTGTGCAAGAACCTTTGTCTATTTATGTCTCCAAGACTTGAGGGATACGGAGGTTTGCCTAAATTTATTAGCATTATGCCAGTAGGGGGATTGAGGATGTTGTTATAATAATAATATAATTATAATAGAATCGAATAGAAAAGAATAGAATAGATCATAATAGAGTAGAAAAGAATAGAATAAACAAATAGAAAAAGAATAGTGTTCAAAAAAGCAATAGAATAGAAAAGAAGAGAATAAAATAGAAAGAATATAACCATTTCCCAAAATTCAAATAGAATCAATTCAAATTTGAATAGAATAGAAGCGAATAGATTTGAATAGGAAGATGGTTATGTTCTTTCTATTCTGTTGTTTTTTTCTATACTCTTCTGTTATTTTCTATTCTAATCTATTATTTTCTATTCAATTCAAATTTGAATTGATTCTATTTCAATTTTGGGAAATGGTTATAATCTTTCTATTCTTTTATCTTGTTTTTTTTTTATTCTATTGTTGTGTATTCTATAATTTTCTATTCAAATTTCAGAAGATGGTTATATTCTTTCTATTTCATTCTGTTCTTTTTTATGCTATTCTATTCTATTTGTTTCTATTCTATTCTATTATTTTATTTTCTATTCCATTTTGTTCTGTTTTACTCTATTATATTATATTATATTATATTCTTTTATTTTCTGTTATATTCTTTTCTTTTTTATTCTATTATATATTTTTCTATTCTATTCCTTTATCTTCTTTTCGATTTTATTATCTTTGAAAATTGGAAAACAAAGCGAAAACTATTCCAATTCAAAAACTTTTTGAATTTTAATCTGAAAACTTTTCAAATTCGAAAACTTTTTGAATTTAACTTTGAAAACTATTCGAATGCGAAAACTTTTGGAATTCAAATACGGAAAATTTTAATCAATTTGAATACGAATAAAC
Organism: Lithobates sylvaticus; assembly: GCA_028564925.1. Lineage (NCBI taxonomy): Eukaryota > Metazoa > Chordata > Amphibia > Anura > Ranidae > Lithobates > Lithobates sylvaticus. The sequence continues at coordinate 362,565,953 of CM053027.1, forward strand.
GAAACAAATTAAAAAAACTGATTTTATTTTCTGTTATATTCTTTTCTTTTCTATTCTATCTTTTTCTATTCTATTCCTTTATCTTCTTTTCTATTTTATTATCTTTGAAAATTGTAAAACAAAGCGAAAACTATTCCAATTCAAAAACTTTTCGAATTCGAATCTGAAAACTTTTCAAATTCGAAAACTTTTTGAATTTAACTTTGAAAACTACCGTATTTATCGGCGTATAACACGCACTTTTTCCCCCTTAAAATCGGGGGAAAGTCGTGGGTGCGTGTTATACGCCGATACCCCCCAAAAAAATTACAAAAAAAGCGAGCGGCGCCGCTGGGCAAGGCTGCAAAAGACGCTGGGCAAGGCTGCAAAAGACGCTGGGCAAGCTGCAAATGACGCTGGGCAAGCTGCAAATGACGCTGGGCAGGCTGCAAATGACGCTTGGCAAGCTGCAAATGACGCTTAAATGTAAGGTTTTTTTTTCCCCCTAAACTTCTCTCCTAAAACTTTTTTTCCTTAAAATTCCCTCCTAAACTTGGGGTGCGTGTTATACGCCGGTGCGTGTTATATGCCGATAAATGCGGTATTCAACTGCGAAAACTTTTGGAATTCAAATTCGGAAAATTTTAATCAATTTGAATATGAATAAACAAAACAAATTCCAAAAACAGATTAAATTAGTTTAACCAAACAAATTTATGTAAAAAAATGTCATTCTGCACATGTCTATTTGGTGCTCTATATCAGTGGTCATCAACTCCTGTCCTCAGGGCCCACTAACAGATCAGGTTTGCAAGATAACTGAAATACATCACAGGTGATATCATTTGCTGCTCAGTGATTGCAGTATTCTAGTCTGCATCTCCCCAAGGTAATACATAAAACCTGGCCTGTTAGTGGGTCCTGAGGACAGGGTTAATAATGACCACTGCTCTATATGGTAAAACATGGATATGTGGTGATGTACTGCAAACAAAGGGCAGCTTTGTCTGTGTGAGGCCCAAATTCACGCTGCTGACCCTTGAAAAAAAGGATATTTAAATAATGTACAGTATATCTAGCATGGAGTACAGACTATACACTGATAAAAGACTGCTAGGAACCCCGATTTTTTTTTTTTTAGGGAGGGGGCTGGCGCATAAGACATATACAAATACACTTATTATTGGCCCTTTGTAAGCCACCTGACCGCATTTCAAAAGCTGGAAAGTGCAAGATAGGTAGTTGGTTGCTATAGAAGTGAATACTGTAGTCACATTCGTTTGCTGTTTTCCAGACTGCAAACAACTTGTATCCAGGTCGATCTCATCTTCTATCCATACCCTAAGCTTATCCCTGTTTGTAGTCTGGCACATGTGTCTCCCTTTTCAGTAGCCATCCTATAGATGTAAATTGCAGCAGCCATTTTGGGATAGTGTGAAATCCATTGCTGACTATCTGTTAGGAAACGAGAGTCAGCTCTAGTCTGCACAAAATAGAAAACAATTAATTCAACTTACCAAGTCATTTTTTTTTTTATTGAAACAGTTCTGCTGCACATGTATACAACAGACAGTATAGCAAATGTCTCGGATGTGACTATACATTTAAAAAAAAAAATTGCATGTATGTGGTTGGATGATTGAGGATAAGCATTCACTTTGTTCAGCGAACATTCACTTTGTAAAGTAAACATTTAGTTAAATCACCTAGGAGAAAATTTGGAATTAAGAATTGCTTATTTGTCTGTACTTTTTATGGTAATAACCAGGCTAGAGGGTTATGATTTCCCTTGTATCTCAAACCAAAAACACATCCTAATTAGCATGACAGTTGAACCACAGGCACTATTATTATGCTTAAGACCCATGAAAGAATTTGCAGAGCTGTCCTTGTTCCAGGGGCAAATAACCTTACAGAATTCTAAAGCACGTTGTGAAATACTTAATCTATTAACACATTGCTTTTGTCTGGCATGTCAGTGCTGCATAAAAAACATAAATGACCCACGCTTTTAAATTTATGTTATTAAAATAATCTTTCTGAATTTGAAATGTAATTTGATGTGTTAATATAACCAGGCCAGACAGCGAAATGCTGTTAAAAAGTGCCTTCAAGACATAATCACCAGAAAATGGGATTTGGAGTACCAGAAATCTACCAGCATCTCATGCGCTAGTAACTAAAATGAATCTCTGTGAGATTCACTCTTTCCGGAGTTGAAGTTCCACAATAAAAATGTAGGGGAACATTCAGGAGGCTGGTTTTAAATGATGTATTGATTTAACTTTCTTTAGGCTTCCTGTACACCTCCGGCCCAGGGCCCCCTGGTAAAGTGGACAGATGACAAGAGAATGTAGAGTGGAATGAGTGCCTGATGGTCTTTACCCGCAGAAGAGATGAGCAGAGTTTTCAGGTCAGAACAGCTTGACAGCAATCTACGGCAGGGTAAACTGATTGAGTGGCAGCAGACGAACAGTAGGTTTGAGCAAGCGGGTACTGGCTGAGAGCAGACAGGAGATGAGCAAGCTTGGGCTTGTCAGAAGATGGGTGTGATCATGCGTTGACTGGCAGCAGGTAGGTGCTTGGAGCAGATTACTAGGGCAGCATGCATGTGGAAGAGTAGCAAAGTCAGACATGCCATTTTTTTCAGACCTTGGCCCTGGGTTCAGAATGCTTTTTACAAGTGGGTAGAGTAGGGAAAGGTACCCCATCTTTTAGAAACCTTACTAGCGATAGTAAAGGGTTCCTGTCGAGGAGGGAAAGCGTAGGGTTACATCTCTCTGGTTATCTTCCTGATCGGGCATGACATTGCATTCTGTTCCATCTAACCAGACACTGTTTGCTCGGCTGTGACTCACTTCTTTATATTATTGGAAACTGTGAGTGTACCCAGCTGGGTAGCTGTCCCACTGGGTTTGTTGTGAACTGTTGCTACATTACTTCAATACAAGTTTTATATTGCATCTGAATGTGTGAATTCTTGCAACCGCACCACGCTGCACCCAACCCCTGAAAAACAACCCCACACCTTAATCCCCCCATCCACCAAATGATTTGGACCAGTGCACAAAGCCCAGTCCATAAAGACATGGATAAGCGAGTTTGGGGTGGAGGAACTTGACTGGTCCTGACCTCAACCCAATAGAACATCTTTGGGATGAATTAGAGTGGAGACTGCGAGCCATGCCTTCTTGTCCAACATCAGTGCCTGACCTCACAAATGCGCTTCAAACATTCCCATAGCCTTCCCAAATGTGTTGAAACTGTTATAGCTGCAAAGGGTGGGCCAACTCAATATTGAACCCTAAGGACTAAGACTGAAATGCCAAAAAGTTCATGTGCGTGTAAAGGCAGACAAAATATAGTAATATAGTCTGAAATAGTGTATATTATAAAATAACATTTTCTTTGTTGCACTTTATTGTATAATACTGTATATATATATATATACAGTGCCTTGCGAAAGTATTCGGCCCCCTTGAACTTTTCAACCTTTTGCCACATTTCAGGCTTCAAACATAAAGATATAAAATTTTAATTTTTTGTGAAGAATTTACCAACAAGTGGGACACAATTGTGAAGTGGAACGAAATCTATTGGATATTTTAAACTTTTTTAGCAAATAAAAAACTGAAAAGTGGTGCGTGCAAAATTATTCGGCCCCTTTACTTTCAGTGCAGCAAACTCACTCCAGAAGTTCAGCGAGGATCTCTGAATGATCCAATGTTGTCCTAAATGACTGATGGTGATAAATAGAATCCACCTGTGTGTAATCAAGTCTCTGTATAAATGCACCTGCTCTGTGATAGTCTCAGGGTTCTGTTGAAAGCGCAGAGAGCATCATGAAGACCAAGGAACACACCAGGCAGGTCTGTAATACTGTTGTGGAGAAGTTTAAAGCTGGATTTGGATACAAAAAGATTTCCCAAGCTTTAAACATCCCAAGGAGCACTGTGCAAGCGATCATTTTGAAATGGAAGGAGTATCAGACCACTGCAAATCTACCAAGACCTGGCTGTCCCTCTAAACTTTCAGCTCAGACAAGGAGAAGACTGATCAGAGATGCAGCCAAGAGGCCCATGATCACTCTGGATACACTGCAGAGAACTACAGCTGAGGTGGGAGAGTCTGTCCATAGGACAACAATCAGTCTTACACTGCACAAATCTGGCCTTTATGGAAGAGTGGCAAGAAGAAAGCCATTTCTCAAAGATATCCATAAAAAGTCTTGTCTAAAGTTTGCCACAAGCCACCTGGGAGACACACCAAACATGTGGAAGAAGGTGCTCTGGTCCGATGAAACCAAAATCGAACTTTTTGGCAACAATGCAAAACGATATGTTTGGCGTAAAAGCAACACAGCTCATCACCCTCAACACACCATCCCCACTGTCAAACATGGTGGTGGCAGCATCATGGTTTGGGCCTGCTTTTCTTCAGCAGGGACAGGGAAGATGGTTAAAATTGAGGGGAAGATGGATGCAGCCAAATACAGGACCATTCGGGGCGTGGTTTCCGCATGGCGCTGGACGGACGCTTCTAGACAGAGCTCCGTCCGTGTTCTGGCCTAATACCTCTGGCAATGCCCGCTAAAGCAACCAAATCTCGGCCCAATACGGGCAAAAGGACGGGGAACATCACCGCAGCCTCGATCGCCTCCTCGGGATCCATTAAAAGGTTCCTAGCCTCCGGCAAACACAGCCCAAGCGTGCGGCCCTCACAGACCAGAGCCTCGAGGTCGTGTGGCTCTCGATCCGAGAGGACGGCGTCACCACGTGAGAGCTCCCCGGCATCCTCCTACGGATCGGAGCTGATGGATGATCCAGGCTCCCCGGCTGGCTCGGAACTATCTTCGCTGGTAAGCGGGTTAAAAAAGGAGATGGCGGGGATGTTTAAAAGCCTAGAGAAATCCCTAAAGAAGGACATTGCCGCGGTCCGGACGGACATGTCACAGGTCTTAGAGAGAGTGGAGGAGACAGAGAGGCGGCAGGAGTCACAGGCGGCCGCCATTACTGAGCTACAGACGGTTGTTAAACGTCTAGCAATAGCCCACAGAGCCTCCCTCTACAAGTTAGAGGATTTGGAAAATAGGAACCGGAGGAACAACCTCCGGATCCGTGGATTACCGGAGGCAACCAGGGACTCAGACCTAGCTCCCACGATACAGGGCATCCTAAACACAGTTCTGGGAAAACCGGTTACAGACCCCCTGCGTTTTGATAGAGTGCATAGAGCTCTCCGCCCGCGCAACTTGTCCTCAGACCTCCCGAGGGATGTGGTCTGTCGATTACATTACTTTGAGGAGAAGAACGCCATTATGCTCAAACTACGTGGCATGCCGGACATTGATTTCGATGGCGCCATATTGCAAATCTTCCCAGACCTTGCTAAAGAGACGCTAGAAAGGCGCAGGGCCCTTAAACCGCTACTTGAGCACTTGAGGGGAGACGGCATCACCTACAAATGGGGCTTCCCCGCTTGTCTTATAGCTACAAAAAATGGCCGCTCCTCCACGCTGAGGTTTCCAGAAGATCTCCCAACATTTTCGAAGGAAGTGGGCATCCCGCTGATAGACCTACCCGGCTGGCAAGACGGGATCCTTGAGTTTTCGGAGACACTGGAGCAGGAATGGAAAAGCTCCCCACGCAAAAAGCAACGCTCCAGCACCCCAGGATCAGCCCAAAAAAATGGCTAAGTCATAAGAATAACTAACTCTTGCTTCCCTGCACTCCTTTGATGCTCACCGTGTCTCTTCATCCTCTCTTTAGTAGTGCCTGCTCGACACCATGACTTCTACCAGTGTCATACAACATGGGGCTGAAGACCCTGTGTCTCCCCCTTTTTGCCAGCAGGCCCTCCCGAAGGAGTGGGGTAATGTAACACACTGCCTAATTGTGACTTTTCAAGGTTGCTTAGCTTTAAAGCGTAATAGTTCATAATGTTTTTTTTTTCTTGATGCCAGAGGTACAATGTTTCTCTATATAACTGTTTTCTTATCAGTATTTTAGAAGGTATTGGGCCAGGACCGGAGGGACTCCTCGGGAGTCTCCCCAGGCCCTACAGGCTATGAGTGCGTGCCACTCAGGTTGCGGGCATACCGCCCCCCTTGTTTTTGTTTTTGTTTTTGTTTGTCTTCTGGGGGAAGTGAGGGAGAGCCTCCCATGTGTTTTCACAGGAACTACCCCCTTGGGGAGCTTCTGGGGCCCTCTCCCACACATTCCCCCACGGGAACACTGCGGGTTACCGCGTGATCACAGATGGTCTCCCAAAGGTCGTTTTGTGATGTACTTCACACTGTTTTACCTGATTGTCCCCCCCCCCTCCCCCCTCCTCCCCTTCACCTCTCCCTCAGTCTTCTTCTCTCCCACTTTCTACTTTCCCTCTACTCTCCTACTTGCTCTAGTGGGCCTGGTTTTTACCCTAAGCTGTGCGGGCAGATACTGATACTCCAATGGCCACCCTGAAAATTACATCGTATAATGTCAGGGGTTTACACCATGCGGCTAAGCGTCACCAATTGTTAAGGGAACTGAAACTGTCCTCGAGTTCCATAGTGTTTCTGCAAGAAACACACCTTACCCACACTACTGCTGTAAGGATCTCCTCACCACATTTCACCAAATGGTATTACAGTCTATCAGATGTTAACAGCGCTAAGGGTGTGGCCATTGGACTTCACAGGGATGTGCCCTTCCAGCTTGAGGAAATGTCCTCTGACGACAGAGGTAGATTTTTATTCCTGAGGGGTGCTATAGGTAACACTCAGTGCACTCTGGTCAATGTATATAGCCCTAACTCCAATCAGCCAACCTTTTTAACCAGTGTTCTATCCAAATTGTCCACCTTTGCGAAAGGTATTGTTATTTTGGCAGGGGATCTTAATATACCGTTAGACCCGGTGCTTGACACGTCCCAAGGTAAGACCACTATCCCATTTAAAAGGCTAGCTTTTCTTAAAAGGAAACTGCACGAACGCCAACTTATTGATGTGTGGCGCACTCTGCACCCAAAAGATAGGGATTATTCATATTATTCTAAAACTCACCAATCATACTCGAGAATTGACAATATCCTTCTCGACCATCACCACTTACCCCTCTTAAAGGGCGCCTCCATTGGGCTCACCACTATTTCGGACCACGCCCCGGTACATATGCTACTATCTATGCCCTCCCTAATGAAGCGGTCACCTAACTGGAAGCTTAATGAATCCCTACTAAACAACTCGGTTGACGCGGCCCTCCTGGAAAGGGACCTTAAACAATTCTTTGTGGATAATTGCTCCGCGGAGATCTCCCCACCTCTGTTGTGGGAAGCACACAAAGCCACAATGCGGGGGAAGCTCATAGAACTAGGGACAAGGAGGAAAAGAGAACAAACTAAACAGCTGCAGGATCTGACGGAACAGGTGTCCGCCTTAGATAGACAACATAAACTATCACAACATAAAGCCCATCTAGACGCTCTGACACGGAAGAGGGAGGAATTATCCAACTTATTGGAAGCTCAAACGAAGAGACAGTTTCAAGTCTTTTCGCAAAAGTGGTACGAGTGGGGAGATAAACCGGGCAAACAACTGGCACGCTCGATTAGGGCAAAAAAATCGGCGTCATTTATTCCCAAGATCCAAAACTCCTCGGGTTCGATGGTACACTCCTCCCCTCAGATTGCCAAAGCCTTTCAAGCATACTACTCAGAACTCTACCACGTCAAGGGAGACCTAGATGGGCTTACACCCCCTGCTAAACGCTCACGCATTATGACATATCTGAAACAGGCCAATCTGCCCAAACTCTCCAGACAATCCCTTAAACAATTAGAAACTGAGTTTACGATTGAGGAGTTCCAATCGGCTCTAAAAAATACCCCCGCTGGAAAGGCCCCTGGTCCTGACGGCTTTACCGCAAAATACTACAAGACTTTCGGCGAGACCCTAATCCCCAGACTTACTGACTATGCAAACTCGATCTCTAACACAACAGGCTATAGACCTGAATCACTGACTGCACACATAACAATCATCCCTAAGCCTGGCAAGGACCCCACTCTTTGCGCCAGCTATCGCCCCATCTCTCTTTTAAATCTTGATTTAAAGCTTATGGCAAAGGTTATGGCCACCAGACTTCTTCCTTTGATCCCCAATTGGATCTCAACTGACCAAACAGGTTTCATCCCTACCAGAGAAGCGAGGGACAACTCCCTCCGCGCTGTCTCGCTGATGCACTATGTCCGAAGGTGCTCCCAGTCCACCCTTCTTCTTTCAACAGACGCCGAAAAAGCCTTTGACAGGGTGGACTGGGACTACCTCAAGTTGACATTGCGCCACATGGGTCTTGGACCCAAGATGTTCCACAGAATAGCATCATTATACTCCCACCCGACGGCCCAAATCCGTATTAACGGCACATTAAGCGACCCCTTTACCCTACATAATGGGACTAGGCAGGGGTGTCCACTATCCCCCCTGCTTTTTGCCATTTCCCTAGAACCCTTCCTGGCCCACATCAGACAGAATAACAGTATTCATGGAATACAGATAGGAGCTAGAAACCACAAATATGCTGCATATGCCGATGATATACTCTTCTTCATACAACAACCCCACATTACCCTCCCCAACATTATGTCTGCCTTCCAGACCTATAAAACCCTATCCAATTTCAAAATAAATCTATCGAAATCCGAAATTCTTAATGTAAACACCCCCCCCTCAGTAGTCGCCCTTTTGAAACCCCAATTCCCCTTCCAATGGCAACAAAAATCCTTGAAATATCTAGGAATCTTTCTCACACCAGACCCAAGATCCCTCTTCAGATGCAACTACATGCCACTGCTGAATGATATTAAGACGGACCTTCGCCTCTGGGCCGCGCACTCGCACTCCTGGCTGGGCAAAATAAATATAATTAAAATGAATATTCTCCCTAGGGTACTGTTCATTCTCCAGATGCTGCCACTGAGTGTTCCTATAGGATTTTTCTCCATTTTGCAGTCCATGATTTCCCGGTTCATCTGGAAAGATAGACACCCAAGGATCTCTAGACTAACATTGTACCGAGCTAAAAACGCGGGGGGTCTTGCACTCCCTAATTTCAAGGCCTACTACCAGGCGACTATTCTAGCTAGGATGGCTGACTGGAAGTACGCAAAGAAATCAAAATTATGGGTGCAAATCGAGCAGAATTTAAGTGGGGTAGACTTAGCGATTGTACCGTGGATCCCAAGAGCCCACAGAGACTTATCACCACAGGTCTCACCCTTAACCAGCTCCACATTGGCAATGTGGGACTCGATGCACAAACAATTCTCCTGGCAATTCAACTCCCCCTTGATGCCGATTCTCTCACATAACTTCTTCCTGCCAGGCCAAATGGACAGCGGCTTTAGAAACTGGAGCCCGGACGAACCTATCCTCCTCCACCACATACTGAACTCAACCGGTGTTAAGACGCTCACAGAAATATTGTCATCTGATTCCGTTACCTTCATGGACATGTGGAGGTACAGACAGATCCAGGGATTTGTACGCTCCCTCCCTCATCCACTACGAAGCTTTCAAGACCTAACACCAATTGAGTACGTATTTTCGTTTAAAGACCCACCGCTACATTGCATCTCCCTTTTTTATAAGGGTATCATACAACTACTTAACCCGGCCTACCCGGACTACTTTCGCAAATGGGAAACAGACCTACAAACGACAATCCCTGATGCCCAAAAAGACAAAATCTTGAGGCTGACACATGTGTCCTCCATCTCTTCCAAATCCTCAGAAATGAACTATAAGCTACTCACGAGATGGCATCACACACCAGTCAAACCCCACACCATGTTCCCCTCCAACTCCCCGTTATGCTGGAGGAGTTGTGGGAATGCAGCTTCTCATGCACATGTCTGGTGGTCGTGCCCAATCATTCAGCCTTTCTGGACCAAGATCGTTCAGTTGATCAACCAAATTGCCAGCACGTCCCTCTCTATGGACCCTTGGAGCATCTTATTGCATAGCACAACAGATCCGGTAGGACCATACAAACGGTCGATCGTGCCCCACCTTCTGAATGCTGCCAAGGCCCTCATTGTTGCCAGCGGTTTAGACATTAATGGCTGTGTGTTAAGTTATTTTGAGGGGACAGCACATTTACACTGTCATACAAGCTGTCCACTCAGTTCTTTACATTGTAGCAAAGTGTGTACAGTTTCTACTACACTTGTTGTGGTGTACACAGTATCTAACACAGTGTGTACATTTTCTAGTACACTTCTGATGGTGTACACAATACAGTGCAGCCATAGTACAGCTGCTAATACTTTTCTGGTTTTGTACACAGTATCTAATACAGTGTGTACAGTTTCTACTAAACGTCTGGTGGTGTACACAGTGCACAATACAGTACAGCCGTAGTACAGTTGCTAATACAGTGCAGGCGGTATATACAGTATCGAATACAGTGTGTACAGTGTCTACTACACTTCTGGTGGTGTACACAGTATAAAATACAGTGGAGAAGAGGAAAGGCTGATGCATGGCTTTTCCTATTTACACTGTGATCAGCTGTGATTGGACACAGCTGATCAAGGGGTAAAGAGCCTCCATCAGAGGGTCTTTTCCTCGATCGGAGATGTGGTGTGTCAGACTGATCGCGGCTTATGCTGCTGGATGTTATATGATGCCCAGTCAGGATAACTGAACCTCTTCCCGACCGTCATTCTGCTATAGGCCGGTGGGAAGTGGTTAAGCTACGTAGCTAGTGCTATTAACAAAAGGCAAAAAACATATTTCTCCTTTTTATATGAAGGTCAGGTTAATATACCCAGTACAGAGTTCTTACATCAGAGTCTGCAGGGTATGCAGACTGTGGACTCTGATGTAAAGGAGCTCTCAGAACTCTCTGATGTAATGGGGGAATGCTGCGGACTCTGGTGTAAAGGCAAACTCTGATGTAAGGGGGTCTCTGGTCACCAGAGCCCCCCCCGCCCCTTACACAAGAGTCCACACAAGAATTCTCCCTTACATCACAGTCCATAGATTCCCCCCTTACATCAGATTCCACAGAGATTCCCTTTACAGTATAAGGTAGAACTCTGTGGACCTTGATGTAAAGGGAAACACTATGAACCCTGATTTAGAGGGGAACACTGCAGACCATGATATAAAGGAGATGTTGCAGCAGGTGCAGATAGAGAATCGTGTTGATCTGGGGGGAAAGAGAGGAGTGAATAGGAGGAGGATCAATGGCCTTTTGCTGCCAGCTGGTATCATTGATATGTTTCTCCCACCAAGCTTTGTGGTGAAGAATCACATGTCTCCTCATGCATGTAGTATCCAAATCACTAGTACATTTACCACTCATTATTCGCTGCAGGCAGAAGCAGCAAACTACTACGGTGCTGTCTGAAGCAAACATGTTAATTTCCCTACCTCCTGCAGTAAGTTACTCATTTTGCGCTCAAATAATTCTGCTGACTCAGCATGCGCTGGCTGTATAGCATTCACAGAAAGAAAATGCAGATATGCCCAGGCTCTCAAAGATGCAGCCTGACCACGGTTTGTTCTGCAGATGCAAAACCTGCTTGCCTTCTTTGAGTTGTGCAAGAACCTTTGTCTATTTATGTCTCCAAGACTTGAGGGATACGGAGGTTTGCCTAAATTTATTAGCATTATGCCAGTAGGGGGATTGAGGATGTTGTTATAATAATAATATAATTATAATAGAATCGAATAGAAAAGAATAGAATAGATCATAATAGAGTAGAAAAGAATAGAATAAACAAATAGAAAAAGAATAGTGTTCAAAAAAGCAATAGAATAGAAAAGAAGAGAATAAAATAGAAAGAATATAACCATTTCCCAAAATTCAAATAGAATCAATTCAAATTTGAATAGAATAGAAGCGAATAGATTTGAATAGGAAGATGGTTATGTTCTTTCTATTCTGTTGTTTTTTTCTATACTCTTCTGTTATTTTCTATTCTAATCTATTATTTTCTATTCAATTCAAATTTGAATTGATTCTATTTCAATTTTGGGAAATGGTTATAATCTTTCTATTCTTTTATCTTGTTTTTTTTTTATTCTATTGTTGTGTATTCTATAATTTTCTATTCAAATTTCAGAAGATGGTTATATTCTTTCTATTTCATTCTGTTCTTTTTTATGCTATTCTATTCTATTTGTTTCTATTCTATTCTATTATTTTATTTTCTATTCCATTTTGTTCTGTTTTACTCTATTATATTATATTATATTATATTCTTTTATTTTCTGTTATATTCTTTTCTTTTTTATTCTATTATATATTTTTCTATTCTATTCCTTTATCTTCTTTTCGATTTTATTATCTTTGAAAATTGGAAAACAAAGCGAAAACTATTCCAATTCAAAAACTTTTTGAATTTTAATCTGAAAACTTTTCAAATTCGAAAACTTTTTGAATTTAACTTTGAAAACTATTCGAATGCGAAAACTTTTGGAATTCAAATACGGAAAATTTTAATCAATTTGAATACGAATAAACGAAACAAATTAAAAAAACTGATTTTATTTTCTGTTATATTCTTTTCTTTTCTATTCTATCTTTTTCTATTCTATTCCTTTATCTTCTTTTCTATTTTATTATCTTTGAAAATTGTAAAACAAAGCGAAAACTATTCCAATTCAAAAACTTTTCGAATTCGAATCTGAAAACTTTTCAAATTCGAAAACTTTTTGAATTTAACTTTGAAAACTACCGTATTTATCGGCGTATAACACGCACTTTTTCCCCCTTAAAATCGGGGGAAAGTCGTGGGTGCGTGTTATACGCCGATACCCCCCAAAAAAATTACAAAAAAAGCGAGCGGCGCCGCTGGGCAAGGCTGCAAAAGACGCTGGGCAAGGCTGCAAAAGACGCTGGGCAAGCTGCAAATGACGCTGGGCAAGCTGCAAATGACGCTGGGCAGGCTGCAAATGACGCTTGGCAAGCTGCAAATGACGCTTAAATGTAAGGTTTTTTTTTCCCCTAAACTTCTCTCCTAAAACTTTTTTTCCTTAAAATTCCCTCCTAAACTTGGGGTGCGTGTTATACGCCGGTGCGTGTTATATGCCGATAAATGCGGTATTCAACTGCGAAAACTTTTGGAATTCAAATTCGGAAAATTTTAATCAATTTGAATATGAATAAACAAAACAAATTCCAAAAACAGATTAAATTAGTTTAACCAAACAAATTTATGTAAAAAAATGTCATTCTGCACATGTCTATTTGGTGCTCTATATCAGTGGTCATCAACTCCTGTCCTCAGGGCCCACTAACAGATCAGGTTTGCAAGATAACTGAAATACATCACAGGTGATATCATTTGCTGCTCAGTGATTGCAGTATTCTAGTCTGCATCTCCCCAAGGTAATACATAAAACCTGGCCTGTTAGTGGGTCCTGAGGACAGGGTTAATAATGACCACTGCTCTATATGGTAAAACATGGATATGTGGTGATGTACTGCAAACAAAGGGCAGCTTTGTCTGTGTGAGGCCCAAATTCACGCTGCTGACCCTTGAAAAAAAGGATATTTAAATAATGTACAGTATATCTAGCATGGAGTACAGACTATACACTGATAAAAGACTGCTAGGAACCCCGATTTTTTTTTTTTAGGGAGGGGGCTGGCGCATAAGACATATACAAATACACTTATTATTGGCCCTTTGTAAGCCACCTGACCGCATTTCAAAAGCTGGAAAGTGCAAGATAGGTAGTTGGTTGCTATAGAAGTGAATACTGTAGTCACATTCGTTTGCTGTTTTCCAGACTGCAAACAACTTGTATCCAGGTCGATCTCATCTTCTATCCATACCCTAAGCTTATCCCTGTTTGTAGTCTGGCACATGTGTCTCCCTTTTCAGTAGCCATCCTATAGATGTAAATTGCAGCAGCCATTTTGGGATAGTGTGAAATCCATTGCTGACTATCTGTTAGGAAACGAGAGTCAGCTCTAGTCTGCACAAAATAGAAAACAATTAATTCAACTTACCAAGTCATTTTTTTTTTTATTGAAACAGTTCTGCTGCACATGTATACAACAGACAGTATAGCAAATGTCTCGGATGTGACTATACATTTAAAAAAAAAAATTGCATGTATGTGGTTGGATGATTGAGGATAAGCATTCACTTTGTTCAGCGAACATTCACTTTGTAAAGTAAACATTTAGTTAAATCACCTAGGAGAAAATTTGGAATTAAGAATTGCTTATTTGTCTGTACTTTTTATGGTAATAACCAGGCTAGAGGGTTATGATTTCCCTTGTATCTCAAACCAAAAACACATCCTAATTAGCATGACAGTTGAACCACAGGCACTATTATTATGCTTAAGACCCATGAAAGAATTTGCAGAGCTGTCCTTGTTCCAGGGGCAAATAACCTTACAGAATTCTAAAGCACGTTGTGAAATACTTAATCTATTAACACATTGCTTTTGTCTGGCATGTCAGTGCTGCATAAAAAACATAAATGACCCACGCTTTTAAATTTATGTTATTAAAATAATCTTTCTGAATTTGAAATGTAATTTGATGTGTTAATATAACCAGGCCAGACAGCGAAATGCTGTTAAAAAGTGCCTTCAAGACATAATCACCAGAAAATGGGATTTGGAGTACCAGAAATCTACCAGCATCTCATGCGCTAGTAACTAAAATGAATCTCTGTGAGATTCACTCTTTCCGGAGTTGAAGTTCCACAATAAAAATGTAGGGGAACATTCAGGAGGCTGGTTTTAAATGATGTATTGATTTAACTTTCTTTAGGCTTCCTGTACACCTCCGGCCCAGGGCCCCCTGGTAAAGTGGACAGATGACAAGAGAATGTAGAGTGGAATGAGTGCCTGATGGTCTTTACCCGCAGAAGAGATGAGCAGAGTTTTCAGGTCAGAACAGCTTGACAGCAATCTACGGCAGGGTAAACTGATTGAGTGGCAGCAGACGAACAGTAGGTTTGAGCAAGCGGGTACTGGCTGAGAGCAGACAGGAGATGAGCAAGCTTGGGCTTGTCAGAAGATGGGTGTGATCATGCGTTGACTGGCAGCAGGTAGGTGCTTGGAGCAGATTACTAGGGCAGCATGCATGTGGAAGAGTAGCAAAGTCAGACATGCCATTTTTTTCAGACCTTGGCCCTGGGTTCAGAATGCTTTTTACAAGTGGGTAGAGTAGGGAAAGGTACCCCATCTTTTAGAAACCTTACTAGCGATAGTAAAGGGTTCCTGTCGAGGAGGGAAAGCGTAGGGTTACATCTCTCTGGTTATCTTCCTGATCGGGCATGACATTGCATTCTGTTCCATCTAACCAGACACTGTTTGCTCGGCTGTGACTCACTTCTTTATATTATTGGAAACTGTGAGTGTACCCAGCTGGGTAGCTGTCCCACTGGGTTTGTTGTGAACTGTTGCTACATTACTTCAATACAAGTTTTATATTGCATCTGAATGTGTGAATTCTTGCAACCGCACCACGCTGCACCCAACCCCTGAAAAACAACCCCACACCTTAATCCCCCCATCCACCAAATGATTTGGACCAGTGCACAAAGCCCAGTCCATAAAGACATGGATAAGCGAGTTTGGGGTGGAGGAACTTGACTGGTCCTGACCTCAACCCAATAGAACATCTTTGGGATGAATTAGAGTGGAGACTGCGAGCCATGCCTTCTTGTCCAACATCAGTGCCTGACCTCACAAATGCGCTTCAAACATTCCCATAGCCTTCCCAAATGTGTTGAAACTGTTATAGCTGCAAAGGGTGGGCCAACTCAATATTGAACCCTAAGGACTAAGACTGAAATGCCAAAAAGTTCATGTGCGTGTAAAGGCAGACAAAATATAGTAATATAGTCTGAAATAGTGTATATTATAAAATAACATTTTCTTTGTTGCACTTTATTGTATAATACTGTATATATATATATATACAGTGCCTTGCGAAAGTATTCGGCCCCCTTGAACTTTTCAACCTTTTGCCACATTTCAGGCTTCAAACATAAAGATATAAAATTTTAATTTTTTGTGAAGAATTTACCAACAAGTGGGACACAATTGTGAAGTGGAACGAAATCTATTGGATATTTTAAACTTTTTTAGCAAATAAAAAACTGAAAAGTGGTGCGTGCAAAATTATTCGGCCCCTTTACTTTCAGTGCAGCAAACTCACTCCAGAAGTTCAGCGAGGATCTCTGAATGATCCAATGTTGTCCTAAATGACTGATGGTGATAATAGAATCCACCTGTGTGTAATCAAGTCTCTGTATAAATGCACCTGCTCTGTGATAGTCTCAGGGTTCTGTTGAAAGCGCAGAGAGCATCATGAAGACCAAGGAACACACCAGGCAGGTCTGTAATACTGTTGTGGAGAAGTTTAAAGCTGGATTTGGATACAAAAAGATTTCCCAAGCTTTAAACATCCCAAGGAGCACTGTGCAAGCGATCATTTTGAAATGGAAGGAGTATCAGACCACTGCAAATCTACCAAGACCTGGCTGTCCCTCTAAACTTTCAGCTCAGACAAGGAGAAGACTGATCAGAGATGCAGCCAAGAGGCCCATGATCACTCTGGATACACTGCAGAGAACTACAGCTGAGGTGGGAGAGTCTGTCCATAGGACAACAATCAGTCTTACACTGCACAAATCTGGCCTTTATGGAAGAGTGGCAAGAAGAAAGCCATTTCTCAAAGATATCCATAAAAAGTCTTGTCTAAAGTTTGCCACAAGCCACCTGGGAGACACACCAAACATGTGGAAGAAGGTGCTCTGGTCCGATGAAACCAAAATCGAACTTTTTGGCAACAATGCAAAACGATATGTTTGGCGTAAAAGCAACACAGCTCATCACCCTCAACACACCATCCCCACTGTCAAACATGGTGGCAGCATCATGGTTTGGGCCTGCTTTTCTTCAGCAGGGACAGGGAAGATGGTTAAAATTGAGGGGAAGATGGATGCAGCCAAATACAGGACCATTCGGGGCGTGGTTTCCGCATGGCGCTGGACGGACGCTTCTAGACAGAGCTCCGTCCGTGTTCTGGCCTAATACCTCTGGCAATGCCCGCTAAAGCAACCAAATCTCGGCCCAATACGGGCAAAAGGACGGGGAACATCACCGCAGCCTCGATCGCCTCCTCGGGATCCATTAAAAGGTTCCTAGCCTCCGGCAAACACAGCCCAAGCGTGCGGCCCTCACAGACCAGAGCCTCGAGGTCGTGTGGCTCTCGATCCGAGAGGACGGCGTCACCACGTGAGAGCTCCCCGGCATCCTCCTACGGATCGGAGCTGATGGATGATCCAGGCTCCCCGGCTGGCTCGGAACTATCTTCGCTGGTAAGCGGGTTAAAAAAGGAGATGGCGGGGATGTTTAAAAGCCTAGAGAAATCCCTAAAGAAGGACATTGCCGCGGTCCGGACGGACATGTCACAGGTCTTAGAGAGAGTGGAGGAGACAGAGAGGCGGCAGGAGTCACAGGCGGCCGCCATTACTGAGCTACAGACGGTTGTTAAACGTCTAGCAATAGCCCACAGAGCCTCCCTCTACAAGTTAGAGGATTTGGAAAATAGGAACCGGAGGAACAACCTCCGGATCCGTGGATTACCGGAGGCAACCAGGGACTCAGACCTAGCTCCCACGATACAGGGCATCCTAAACACAGTTCTGGGAAAACCGGTTACAGACCCCCTGCGTTTTGATAGAGTGCATAGAGCTCTCCGCCCGCGCAACTTGTCCTCAGACCTCCCGAGGGATGTGGTCTGTCGATTACATTACTTTGAGGAGAAGAACGCCATTATGCTCAAACTACGTGGCATGCCGGACATTGATTTCGATGGCGCCATATTGCAAATCTTCCCAGACCTTGCTAAAGAGATGCTAGAAAGGCGCAGGGCCCTTAAACCGCTACTTGAGCACTTGAGGGGAGACGGCATCACCTACAAATGGGGCTTCCCCGCTTGTCTTATAGCTACAAAAAATGGCCGCTCCTCCACGCTGAGGTTTCCAGAAGATCTCCCAACATTTTCGAAGGAAGTGGGCATCCCGCTGATAGACCTACCCGGCTGGCAAGACGGGATCCTTGAGTTTTCGGAGACACTGGAGCAGGAATGGAAAAGCTCCCCACGCAAAAAGCAACGCTCCAGCACCCCAGGATCAGCCCAAAAAAATGGCTAAGCCATAAGAATAACTAACTCTTGCTTCCCTGCACTCCTTTGATGCTCACTGTGTCTCTTCATCCTCTCTTTAGTAGTGCCTGCTCGACACCATGACTTCTACCAGTGTCATACAACATGGGGCTGAAGACCCTGTGTCTCCCCCTTTTTGCCAGCAGGCCCTCCCGAAGGAGTGGGGTAATGTAACACACTGCCTAATTGTGACTTTTCAAGGTTGCTTAGCTTTAAAGCGTAATAGTTCATAATGTTTTTTTTTCTTGATGCCAGAGGTACAATGTTTCTCTATATAACTGTTTTCTTATCAGTATTTTAGAAGGTATTGGGCCAGGACCGGAGGGACTCCTCGGGAGTCTCCCCAGGCCCTACAGGCTATGAGTGCGTGCCACTCAGGTTGCGGGCATACCGCCCCCCTTGTTTTTGTTTTTGTTTTTGTTTGTCTTCTGGGGGAAGTGAGGGAGAGCCTCCCATGTGTTTTCACAGGAACTACCCCCTTGGGGAGCTTCTGGGGCCCTCTCCCACACATTCCCCCACGGGAACACTGCGGGTTACCGCGTGATCACAGATGGTCTCCCAAAGGTCGTTTTGTGATGTACTTCACACTGTTTTACCTGATTGTCCCCCCCCCCCTCCCCCCCTCCTCCCCTTCACCTCTCCCTCAGTCTTCTTCTCTCCCACTTTCTACTTTCCCTCTACTCTCCTACTTGCTCTAGTGGGCCTGGTTTTTACCCTAAGCTGTGCGGGCAGATACTGATACTCCAATGGCCACCCTGAAAATTACATCGTATAATGTCAGGGGTTTACACCATGCGGCTAAGCGTCACCAATTGTTAAGGGAACTGAAACTGTCCTCGAGTTCCATAGTGTTTCTGCAAGAAACACACCTTACCCACACTACTGCTGTAAGGATCTCCTCACCACATTTCACCAAATGGTATTACAGTCTATCAGATGTTAACAGCGCTAAGGGTGTGGCCATTGGACTTCACAGGGATGTGCCCTTCCAGCTTGAGGAAATGTCCTCTGACGACAGAGGTAGATTTTTATTCCTGAGGGGTGCTATAGGTAACACTCAGTGCACTCTGGTCAATGTATATAGCCCTAACTCCAATCAGCCAACCTTTTTAACCAGTGTTCTATCCAAATTGTCCACCTTTGCGAAAGGTATTGTTATTTTGGCAGGGGATCTTAATATACCGTTAGACCCGGTGCTTGACACGTCCCAAGGTAAGACCACTATCCCATTTAAAAGGCTAGCTTTTCTTAAAAGGAAACTGCACGAACGCCAACTTATTGATGTGTGGCGCACTCTGCACCCAAAAGATAGGGATTATTCATATTATTCTAAAACTCACCAATCATACTCGAGAATTGACAATATCCTTCTCGACCATCACCACTTACCCCTCTTAAAGGGCGCCTCCATTGGGCTCACCACTATTTCGGACCACGCCCCGGTACATATGCTACTATCTATGCCCTCCCTAATGAAGCGGTCACCTAACTGGAAGCTTAATGAATCCCTACTAAACAACTCGGTTGACGCGGCCCTCCTGGAAAGGGACCTTAAACAATTCTTTGTGGATAATTGCTCCGCGGAGATCTCCCCACCTCTGTTGTGGGAAGCACACAAAGCCACAATGCGGGGGAAGCTCATAGAACTAGGGACAAGGAGGAAAAGAGAACAAACTAAACAGCTGCAGGATCTGACGGAACAGGTGTCCGCCTTAGATAGACAACATAAACTATCACAACATAAAGCCCATCTAGACGCTCTGACACGGAAGAGGGAGGAATTATCCAACTTATTGGAAGCTCAAACGAAGAGACAGTTTCAAGTCTTTTCGCAAAAGTGGTACGAGTGGGGAGATAAACCGGGCAAACAACTGGCACGCTCGATTAGGGCAAAAAAATCGGCGTCATTTATTCCCAAGATCCAAAACTCCTCGGGTTCGATGGTACACTCCTCCCCTCAGATTGCCAAAGCCTTTCAAGCATACTACTCAGAACTCTACCACGTCAAGGGAGACCTAGATGGGCTTACACCCCCTGCTAAACGCTCACGCATTATGACATATCTGAAACAGGCCAATCTGCCCAAACTCTCCAGACAATCCCTTAAACAATTAGAAACTGAGTTTACGATTGAGGAGTTCCAATCGGCTCTAAAAAATACCCCCGCTGGAAAGGCCCCTGGTCCTGACGGCTTTACCGCAAAATACTACAAGACTTTCGGCGAGACCCTAATCCCCAGACTTACTGACTATGCAAACTCGATCTCTAACACAACAGGCTATAGACCTGAATCACTGACTGCACACATAACAATCATCCCTAAGCCTGGCAAGGACCCCACTCTTTGCGCCAGCTATCGCCCCATCTCTCTTTTAAATCTTGATTTAAAGCTTATGGCAAAGGTTATGGCCACCAGACTTCTTCCTTTGATCCCCAAATGGATCTCAACTGACCAAACAGGTTTCATCCCTACCAGAGAAGCGAGGGACAACTCCCTCCGCGCTGTCTCGCTGATGCACTATGTCCGAAGGTGCTCCCAGTCCACCCTTCTTCTTTCAACAGACGCCGAAAAAGCCTTTGACAGGGTGGACTGGGACTACCTCAAGTTGACATTGCGCCACATGGGTCTTGGACCCAAGATGTTCCACAGAATAGCATCATTATACTCCCACCCGACGGCCCAAATCCGTATTAACGGCACATTAAGCGACCCCTTTACCCTACATAATGGGACTAGGCAGGGGTGTCCACTATCCCCCCTGCTTTTTGCCATTTCCCTAGAACCCTTCCTGGCCCACATCAGACAGAATAACAGTATTCATGGAATACAGATAGGAGCTAGAAACCACAAATATGCTGCATATGCCGATGATATACTCTTCTTCATACAACAACCCCACATTACCCTCCCCAACATTATGTCTGCCTTCCGGACCTATAAAACCCTATCCAATTTCAAAATAAATCTATCGAAATCCGAAATTCTTAATGTAAACACCCCCCCCTCAGTAGTCGCCCTTTTGAAACCCCAATTCCCCTTCCAATGGCAACAAAAATCCTTGAAATATCTAGGAATCTTTCTCACACCAGACCCAAGATCCCTCTTCAGATGCAACTACATGCCACTGCTGAATGATATTAAGACGGACCTTCGCCTCTGGGCCGCGCACTCGCACTCCTGGCTGGGCAAAATAAATATAATTAAAATGAATATTCTCCCTAGGGTACTGTTCATTCTCCAGATGCTGCCACTGAGTGTTCCTATAGGATTTTTCTCCATTTTGCAGTCCATGATTTCCCGGTTCATCTGGAAAGATAGACACCCAAGGATCTCTAGACTAACATTGTACCGAGCTAAAAACGCGGGGGGTCTTGCACTCCCTAATTTCAAGGCCTACTACCAGGCGACTATTCTAGCTAGGATGGCTGACTGGAAGTACGCAAAGAAATCAAAATTATGGGTGCAAATCGAGCAGAATTTAAGTGGGGTAGACTTAGCGATTGTACCGTGGATCCCAAGAGCCCACAGAGACTTATCACCACAGGTCTCACCCTTAACCAGCTCCACATTGGCAATGTGGGACTCGATGCACAAACAATTCTCCTGGCAATTCAACTCCCCCTTGATGCCGATTCTCTCACATAACTTCTTCCTGCCAGGCCAAATGGACAGCGGCTTTAGAAACTGGAGCCCGGACGAACCTATCCTCCTCCACCACATACTGAACTCAACCGGTGTTAAGACGCTCACAGAAATATTGTCATCTGATTCCGTTACCTTCATGGACATGTGGAGGTACAGACAGATCCAGGGATTTGTACGCTCCCTCCCTCATCCACTACGAAGCTTTCAAGACCTAACACCAATTGAGTACGTATTTTCGTTTAAAGACCCACCGCTACATTGCATCTCCCTTTTTTATAAGGGTATCATACAACTACTTAACCCGGCCTACCCGGACTACTTTCGCAAATGGGAAACAGACCTACAAACGACAATCCCTGATGCCCAAAAAGACAAAATCTTGAGGCTGACACATGTGTCCTCCATCTCTTCCAAAACCTCAGAAATGAACTATAAGCTACTCACGAGATGGCATCACACACCAGTCAAACTCCACACCATGTTCCCCTCCAACTCCCCGTTATGCTGGAGGAGTTGTGGGAATGCAGCTTCTCATGCACATGTCTGGTGGTCGTGCCCAATCATTCAGCCTTTCTGGACCAAGATCGTTCAGTTGATCAACCAAATTGCCAGCACGTCCCTCTCTATGGACCCTTGGAGCATCTTATTGCATAGCACAACAGATCCGGTAGGACCATACAAACGGTCGATCGTGCCCCACCTTCTGAATGCTGCCAAGGCCCTCATCCCTGCAAGATGGGGACAACCAGCGCCACCTACACTGCATGACTGGGTAAAATCAGTGAATCACATATGCCTCATGGAGGAACTCACCCTTACGGCAAAAGATAATTTTCATAGACATACTACAACCTGGCTTACCTGGATAGAATTCAAGAACTCTACCAGCTACTTGGATATCCTGCAAACCTCTCAAACAGGAACTGATCCTGAATAAACACCCCACGCATGGTATTGTCTGATACTGTTTCTGCACCTAGATACTTAAGGCAAATGTACTAAGCGTTCCGTATTATACATTATGGGAATAGTTCTTAACTCCCCATGTAAATGCTTGTTGTTTGTAAACCAGGCCCACACACCTTCTCTTCTTTTCTGTTCTCTCTCTCTCTTCTCCTTCTCTCTCCCTCTCGCTCCTTTCTCCCTGATCTAGCTCTCGGTGCTCTTCTTGCTACCCTTGCCTCATCCCCCCCCCCCCTACCCCCCCTACCCACCCCTACTTTCTCCCCCCCCCAATAAATGGCGTATTGCTGTTAGTGACGGTTTGTAGATTGAAGCCATGATCACACTCTCTGCTTGGAGTCCCCGGCCTGAATAGGCTCGGGGGCGACCCATAAGACTACTTTTTGTATTGTGATGATGTTCACAGATGCTACTGTACACTGTATTTTTCTACAAAGTTAAGTTATTTTTGCAAGGAAGAATGGGCAAGAATTTCAGTCTCTCGATGTGCAAAACTGATAGAGACATACCCCAAGCGACTTGCAGCTATACGCACCAAATCTACAACTTTCTTTTTTTTATTAGTTTTTCAAACAATAAAAAATTGTTCAATAAACACATATTAAACAAAAAAAATATATATATATATATACACACAATATATACACATATATGTACACAATGTGTATATTGCATATTTGCGACACCTAAATGGCTCAGATCATCAAACAAATTCTATTATTACACAAAGATAACCAGAGTAAATACAAAATGCAGTTTTTAATTGATGGTTTCATTTATTAAGGCAAAAAAGCTGTCCAAACCTGCCTAGCTTCATGTGAATAAGTAATTGCCCCCTAAACCCAATAACTGGCTGTGGCAGCAACAACTGCAATCAAACGTTTGCGATAACTGGCAATGAGTCTTTCACATTGCTCTGGAGCAATTTTGGCCCACTCTTCTTTGCAGAATTGTTTTAATTCAGCCACATTGGAGGGTTTTCCAACATAAACGGCCTGTGTAAGGTCATGATAAAGCATCTCAATTGGATTTAAGTCTGGGCTTTGACTAGGCCACTCCAAAACATAAATTTTGCTTTGTTTGAACCATTTGGAGGTGGACTTGCTGTTGTGTTTTAGATCATTGTCCTGCTGCATATTCCAAGTGCACTTGAGCTTGAGGTCACGAACTGACATTCTCCTTTAGGATTTTCTGGTAGAGCTCAGAATTCATGGTTCCATCAATTATGGTAAGTCGTCCAGATCCTGAAACAGAAAAGCAGCCCCAGACCATCACGCTACCACGCTACCAACACCATCTCGGACTGTTGGTATGATGGTCTTGTTATGAAATGCTGCATTTCGTTTCATGCCAAATGTAACGGAATGCACACCTTTCAAAAATCTTTTATGACCTCCTGGATGAGTCATCGTCATGCTCTTGGAGTAATTTTTGTAGGTCGGCCACTCCTGGGAAGGTTCACCACTGTTCCAAGTGAGTCTCCATTTGTGGATATTGGCTCTCCCCGTGGGTCACTGGAGTTCCAAAACCTTAGAAATGGCTTTAAAACCCTCCCTAGACTGATATATGTACATTACTTTGTTTCTAATCTGTTGAATTTTTTTAGATTGTGGCATGATGTGTGGCTTTTTGTGATCTATTAGTGTGCTTCATTTTGTCAGACAGCTTCTATTTATATGATTTATTGATTCAACAGGTCTCGCAGTAATCAGGCCTGGGTGTGGAAAGTGAAATTGAACTTAGCTTTTCAAAAAATTGTGGTTAATCATTCATGATTCAACATGGGAGGGGGCATTTACTTTTTCACATAAAGCCATACACAGCTTTTTCCCCTTAATAAATTAAATAATAATTTAAAAACTGCATCTTGGATTTACTCGGGTTATCTTTGTGTAATATTAAAATTTGTTTGATGAACTGAATCATTTAAGTGTGAGAAAAAAAAATAATCAGGAAGGAGGAAAATACTTTTTCAGCACTAATATATATATATATATATATATATATATATATATATATATATATATATATATAATTTTTTTTTTAGTTAAATGCACATAGATTTATCGCTGTATAGGGTTGATTAACACCTATACACCTGGTACTCCTGAAGCCGTGGAAAGCCCGCTTCTCCTCCTCTCTCTCCTGCAGGCATTCAGTGGCTGCAGGAGAAAATTGGAAGGGATTGGTTCCTCTATATGTCTCCCTGCTACCCCCCCTATCCAGGTCCTGCTGCCCCTGGGCCCCTATGTGCTCTCTTGGCCCACCCCCCCAACACTGCCGGCTTCCCCCCTTCCTCTTCCTGCTGCAGGGGATTTGTCAGGATGGAGAGCGGGGGTAAGGAACCGGTAAATATGTCATGGACATATTTCTGAATGGACAGAATCAGTGAACGGCACCGAAAAAAACAGTGTTTACTATGTTTCAGTTTGTGAATGAACTGGAAGCTCTGTACAGAGCTATTTCTCTCTGTTCATTCTGTGATGCTGAGGCTGCAGAGAAGGATATTGAGGGCTGTGTTCTTTCTCTGTCTCAAAGGTGAAACAGCAAAGCTCTGTTTAAACCTATGATATCTCAGCAAAGCCCCCAACGGGGCTCGTAAAAAAATGTGAAAAATAATAAAAAATACAATTGTAAAAATTAAATAAATGGTAAAAAATAATAACAAAAATAAAATAACACAAATAAAAAACGTCTGGCACCAGTGGAGGGTCTACCAGGGTCACAAAGGTTGCACTTGCGACCAGGTTCTGGTGTTCCACCACCATGGGGGGCTACAAGAAGCTGCAGAATATGTAAAAGGGTCCCTCAACAGGGGTAAAGGGCCTTGGGATCAGTGGGAAGGGCCCCGGGCCCGAAGGGAAGGGCCACAGCCAGGGGTCAGGGGAGCCCTTCATGGCGTCTTGCACCAGGGCCCTGAAGGTCCTAGTTATGCCTTTGGTTATAATGAATTATATTTATGTGTATTTGTTTAAAATATGTTATTTTTTACTTGAACAAGTTAATAATATGTTCTAAATGAATAGATTCTTAGGTCACACTGATACATGCAGTGTCATGACCTATAAAGGTCACGGTGTAGATTAGTATAGCACACTGTTGTTAGAGCTTGTCAATCACGATGTGTGAGAGGTAATGAAGAATTTGTCGATCAAATATGTATTTGGAGAATATCAATCTAGTTAAAGCATATAAAAGTATACAGTGATTGCACATGAATCAGACTCACGTGCTCTCACACAGTCTCATTGCATTCACATATATTTGCAGACACAATGATGGACACTCTATAATACACTAGGCTAACAGCGGTCACTCTACTCCACCCTTTATCAGAAAACTTGCTTCTCTTTTACTCACAAAGTCTAGATATGCTTGCTTAAAGCACAACTTTATTCATTAAATTTTTATTTTAGGCTCTTTACCAAGATTGGTGATGCGGCATGTAAGACTGGCACGACGCACCACCGATCGGAGCGCTGCGCGCCCCTATCGGCACGCAATTGCGGCTTATCCTGCTGGATATCATATGAAGTCCAGTCAGGAAAACTGAACCACCGCCCCACAGTCATTTTGCTATAGGCCGGGTGGGAAGTGGTTAAGCAACTTTACCCTTGCTATCATAAGGAAAGACCAACATCCCTTGTGATAGCATGGGCCGAAACAGGTGCTCTCTATGAAGAGATCTGGGTTCATTTTTTAGGTAACGGTGGCATCGAAGGGGGGACCCCCTTCCGCTGCCTGTAAAAGTGATCAAGTGGCTGTATAGCTGCTTGGATCACATTTACAGGATAGGGAATTGCCACCTAAAAAAATGATACCAGGATCATGGTTGTAACCTTAATACGAGGCCATATATATATATATATATATATACTTATATATATATATATATATATACCTGTATATATATATATATATATATATGCACAACAATATTGAGGTGCTTAATTATCTTCAACATTACAGAATAAGTCCAGTTGAATGTGCCTAACTACTACTAGTTCTGCTATCTATGAGCCCAGGTTCACACTGAGCTGTGGGAATGAAGCCATGCGAGTTTAGCTTAACTCAATCAATTCCACTCCCACACATCAATCCCGATTTCGGCCGCGATTTTAGAGACATCTGTGCAGGTTTCTGCACAGATGTCAATGTAAATCGCAGCCCGAAATCGCAAAAAATAGTACAGAAACTACTTTTTGAAATCGGTGCAGTTCCGCAAATGCGGCGTTGCACTAATTAGGACAGTGCCATTGATGCCAATTGACGCCGATTTGACATGCGATTTTACCAGTTGTAATTTGTGACCACACATACAGTGGTGTGAAAAAGTGTTTGCCCCCTTCCTCATTTCCTGTTCCTTTGCATGTTTGTCACACTTAAGTGTTTCGGAAAATCAAACCAATTTAAACAATAGTCAAGGACAACACAAGTAAACACAAAATGCAATTTGTAAATGAAGGTGTTTATTATTAAAGGTGAAAAAAAATCCAAACCATCATGGCCCTGTGTGAAAAAGTGATTGCCCCCTAAACCTAATAACTGGTTGGGCCACCCTTAGCAGCAACAACTGCAACCAAGCGTTTGCGATAACGTGCAATGAGGCTTTTACAGCGTCCTGGAAGAATTTTGGCCCACTCATCTTTGCAGAATTGTCCTAATTCAGTTACATTAGAGGGTTTTCGAGCATGAACGGCCTTTTTAAGGTCATACCACAACATCTCAATAGGATTCAGGTCAGGACTTTGGCTAGGCCACTCCAAAGTCTTCATTTTGTTTTTCTTCAGCCATTCGGTGGTGGACTTGCTGGTGTGTTTAGGATCATTGTCCTGCTGCAGAACCCAAGTTCGTTTCAGCTTGAGTACACGAACAGATGGTCGGACATTCTCCTTCAGGATCTCTTGGTAGACAGCAGAATTGATAGTTCCTTTTATCACGGCAAGTCTTCCAGGTCCTGAAGCAGCAAAACAGCCCCAGACCATCACACTACCACCACCATATTTTACTGTTGGTATAATGTTCTTTTTCTGAAATGCAGTGTTCCTTCTACGCCAGATATACTTGGACACACACCTTCCAAAGAGTTCCACTTTTGTCTCATCGGTCCACAGAATGTTGTCCCAAAAGTCTTGGGGATCATCAAGATGTGTTGTGGAGAAATTGAGACGAGCTTTGATGTTCTTTTTGCTCAGCAGTGGTTTTCTCCTTGGAACTCTGCCATGCAGGCCATTTTTGCCCAGTCTTTTCCTGATGGTGGAGGCATGAACGCTGACCTTAACTGAGGCAAGTGAGGCCTGCAGTTCCTTGGACGTTGTTGTGGGGTCTTTTGTGACCTCTTGGATGAGTCGTCGCTGCACTCTTGGGGTAATTTTGGGCGGCCGGCCACTCCTGGGAAGGTTCACCACTGTTCCATGTCTTCGCCATTTGTGGATAATGGCTCTCACTGTGGTTCGCTGGATTCCCAAAGCTTTGGAAATGGCTTTATAACCCTTTCCAGACGGATAGATCTCAATTACTTTCTTTCTCAATTGTTCCTGAATTTCTTTGGGTCTCGGCATGATGTGTAGCTTTTAAGGATCTTCTGGTGGACCTTACTGTGTCAAGCAGCTCCTATTTAAGTGATGCCTTGATTGTGAACAGGTGTGGCAATAATCAGGCCTGGGTGTGGCTAGAGAAATTGAACTCAGGTGTGGACAACCACAGTTATAGTATGTTTTAACAAGGGGGGCAATCACTTTTTCACACAGGGCCATGATGGTTTGGATTTTTTTTCACCTTTAATAATAAACACCTTCATTTACAAATTGCATTTTGTGTTTACTTGTGTTGTCCTTGACTATTGTTTAAATTGGTTTGATGTTCCGAAACACTTAAGTGTGACAAACATGCAAAGGAACAGGAAATGAGGAAAGGGGGCAAACACTTTTTCACACCACTGTACATTTTAAGATGGCATACCGTATGTTAAAATTGATAGTAGATAGTAGAAAACAAAAACAGGTTTTAGTGTGAAGGCAGGCTTATTTCAAAATCGTGTATATTTCCACAGAAAATGTTTTAACGCTGAGGGCTATTTAGTAACATATGACAGCTCTGAATGCTGTTGTAACTAGCTATAGCAGGGTATATTCTGCTTGGACTGATAGTATGTTTAAGAGTATTTAAAAGAGTAAACTAATTCAGAGTTACATTAGGAAGGTGCTAATTAGAATTCACTCCCTCTAATCCTGCAATTACCAATTACTTTAATAGAAATGTAAAGTAGTTTTCCTTGTTAGTCACATTCAACTGGACCTGTTCTGTAATGTTTAACCACTTGCTTACTGGGCACTTAAACCCCCCTCCTATCCAGACCAATTTTCAGCTTTCAGCACTTTTAATGACAATTGCGCGGTCATACAACACTGTAACCAAATGACATTTTTATCATTTTTTCCCCCCAAATAGAGCTTTCTTTTGGTGGTATTTGATCACCTCTTTTTCTTTTTTTTTTAATTTTGTTATAAAAATTTAAAATGGGTAATTTTTGTCTTTCATTGAGGTACGCTGATGAGGCAACAGTGATGGGCACCGATTGGTGGCAGTGATGGGCACTGATGGATTACACTGATAGGCAGCACTTTTAGGTGACACTGATTGGCGGCACTGGTGGGCATTGATAGGTGGCACTTGTGGGCATTGATAGGTGGCACTTGTGGGCATTGACAGGTGGCACTTGTGGGCATTTATAGGTGGCATACATGAGGCATAATTGCCTCTTCCTTTTCGGGACCGATGTCCCTTTAAGATGAGCCGCTGATCTGCTTTTTTTTTTCTCCTACGCTGTCAGCGTGAGGAGAAAAAAAAACGATCACTGAGCTTTTGTTTTGATCATGTGATCAGCTGTCATTGGCTGACAGCTGATCACATGGTAAGGGGCCGGGACTGGCCCCTTACTCGGATCGCTGATCACCCGAGTCTCAGTGACTCGTGGTCACAGCGCGCTCCGCGCGTGCCCTGTAGGTGGGGGCACAGACGGCCTCCCGGGAATTCAGATCCACGCTGTGGCCATCATTCGGCCATAGCGCGGATGTCAAGTGGTTAAGACTACTCACAGCTTATTCAACCTCTTCTTCCTTTCTAATGAGTGTGAGGAAAATACACAGAGCAAGTGGGCGACCTACAGTATGTGGATATACTGTAAATGCTGGGGTGGTTTCCTGCCATTCACAACTGAAAAGTGGCTTGAATAAGCTACGAAATGTCATCAACATTACAAAACAAGTCCAGTTGAATGTGACTTACCTGTTGCTAGCTTAGCCATAGCAAATTATCAGAGCTTGCAAACACGTGCACATGAGAAACTTTGGCAGAACGCAGGCATGGCATTTGCACTTGTATTTAAGATAACATGCTACATAGGAAAACTGTTAAAGAGGGTTTATATCTCCTTTTAAAAGAAAAATATAATTGTTATAGTGCCAGGGCTAAGATCTACCAATTGTCACCCTGTCTGTCCAATGGGAGTGCCCTAACTAGACATTGAGACAGTGCTATTGGTCAGTGGGGTCATTAACACCTTCCCACCAGGCCAGTGGCGGCTGGTGCTCAAAATTTTTGGGGGGGCGCAAATAATTCTGAAAAAAAAGCCCATCAAAACGCAGCCACTGTGCCCATTAAAACGCAGCCACTGTGCCCATCAAAACGCAGCCACTGTGCCCATCAAAACGCAGCCACTTTGCCCATCAAAACGCAGCCACTGTGCCCATCAAAACGCAGCCACTTTGCCCATCAAAACGCAGCCACTTTGCCCATCAAAACGCAGCCACTTTGCCCATCAAAACGCAGGAGCGCCATGTTGGCACCTCTTAAGGCTTAGTTTGCACCTATGCAGGTGTGACAGCATGAATGGGCCATTCATTTCAATAGGCTGCCCTACACATGACAAATTGCAGAAAAGAATTGCAAACAGTTTTTTTTTTTTTTTCTTTTAAATTTGCACCACACTGAAACAAGTGGCACTTTTGTTAACATGATGATGGAGGACTGCCCTACCCACCTAATCCAGTATTCCAACTGCCACAGGGCAGTTGGGCAGTGCAAAGGATGCACCCTTTTGCATCCTTTGCTGTGGATCTCCTCCAGCCTCTTTGCATCCACTTCTTGTTTACATGTGCCCATCAAAACGCAGCATTATTGACCACACCATCTGTGTGCTGGCACAACTGTCCAATGGTGACACGATTGATAGATCGGTGGAATTGTCAGTTTGTTTTTAAAAAAAAAAAAAAAAAAACTGTTATACTATCTCCTCCCCTCCCCCCCCCCCCCTTCCCCTCCTCTGCTCTTCCAGCAACCACAGGAAATACACCTGTTACTGTTACCTGCAAGATCACCAGCCGGTGACATGTCTTGGAGCCCCCCCCCTCGCCCTGCACTTACCTTGTCTCAGATGACGGCGGCATCGTGTCCTCCATTTCCTCTTCTGCCCGCTCCTCCTCTCATCCTCTGCTATGATTGGACGCCTGATAGGCGCCCAATCACAGCGCCTGTCGTTTCAGCCAATCAGGGCACAGGTCACACGGACCTGTGCTCCTGATTGGCTAAGGGGCAGTACAATGTTAGCAAACCGAATTCCTTCGGTTTGCTAACATCAGTGCTGAGTGACAAGGAACGCACAGCGTTGCGCCCGCTTGTCACCTTTTTGGACGCCTATTAGCGCCTACAGCGCTAATCAGGTGTTTCCAAAAAACACCCCCACCACTGTAATTCAGGCGCCCGGTGACCGCAAAGGGGCCGGACACCTGAATAGGGGGTGTCAGCAGAGACCATAGATAGATTCATGCAATGCATGAATCTATCTATGGTATATAGAAAGTGACAGGAGAGGGGGGGCGAGTGCACATAAAGACTTAAAAAAAATGTTTTATTTTTTTTTAAAGGGACAGGTTTAAATATATTATTTTTTTTTTTAACATTTTTTTTTTTTTTTTAACATTTTTTTTTTTTTTTAAACATTTTTTTTTTGTTACTGCATGGGGGGGGGGGGGGGCGGCGCCCGGGCGCCCCCTATGGACGGACCGCCACTGCACCAGGCCTATAGCAGATTGGCGGTCGGGTAGGACATTCGTCCTCCTGAGTAGATGTCATATGACGTCCTCTCAGAAGGCACTACTCACGCGGGGACACGCAGCTGTGTGATCTGCCAGCATCCAGCGAACACAACTGATGACTGATCAGTGTACTGGCTTGCTGCTGCTAACATGTGACCGCTGTGACCAGTCACAGCAGGTCACATGACAGTTGTAAACAATGGCTGGATTATTTTCATGCCATCAATACAATTGTGTTGCTAGCTGTGATTCGTCAATGTGATCACATGGTACAGACAGGGCCAATCACAGCCCATCTGTACCATGTGATAAACTTTGACCAATCACAGCTAATCACAACAAAACAAGCTGAATGAATCAGTTTCATTCAGTAAAATGCTTGCTTATAGCAACACAATTCACTGCTTTAAGCAATCATATTGTGTAAAAAAACAAAATAAAAATTATTACAACCCCAGTAGTAAAATGTTACCATGGTAACATTATATTGCTCTGGTCACAGTGTGTTAAACAAAAAAATTTAACAAAAAAAATATGGCAAAAAAATTTAGTACCAAATGGAGTGTGATTATCTGCCCTTAGGCAGAATTTGAGTACAGGTATCTGTATATATGCCCTTGACATTATTATATTTTCCCTGGGAATTTATGTATGCTGTCAATGATGGTGTTTCCATGTTTCCTGTTCAAGTATTTTATTAGTTGTTTCAAAGTACAATAGAAATTTTGTAAAAATAACATTTGATAGTACAGCATGCATTCTAAGAAATGTGTCTCAAAATAGGAGATCATAATCTATAAACATTGAATAATATAAGCAATATATTTACTTGCAAAACATCAGTATACTAGGGATGAATTTGTTAATGTGATAGTATAGTTGCTTGGTGAGGGATTGTTAGGAGAAATATGTAAAATTTCCCCAAGGCCAAGTTCCAGCAATGTGGCTTGGCATTTTTTTTGTGGGAGGATTATCAAACTAATCTATCCCAGGTGTCCCTATAGTTGGAAGGTCACTAGTCTAGGTTTCCATGACATATTATTTCTAAATTTCTTAGTTCAGAGGACCTGACTAGCTATAAGTTCAGGGGACACTTCTAGCGTGAAGGCTAAAAGTGCATCAGGTGGATGGAAGAGGAATGAAAGAGTTAGATGTGGGGGGTAAGGGAATGACAGAGGGGGAGAGTGTGTCTCCAGAGAGGGCCAGAGGTCTAGAGATCCAAATGCGAAAAGTGGGTAATGGTATAATGGGTGTTATTCACCTTCAAAGAGTCAATAGAGCAGTCAAAGCCTAGGGGAAGGCAGTGTTCGATCCATGGCTTCAATCATTTTTCGAATTTGGATACTTTGTCAAGAAGAACTGCTTCGGTTTTGGCATGGATCATTGCCTGAGTTACTCTTTGTTTAACTGATCGTGCACATAAGGAAGCAGATTTTCACTCTTTCGCTATGGTTTGTTTCGATGAAGTGGTGACAAAGAGCATGAGTTTAAATTGACGTTGTGTTAAAGCCTGTGGTTTGCTATTCAGGAGTGCTACTGACAGGTCAGGTGGAAAGGTAACATTGAACATGGTGGAGAGGATCTTGAACACTTCGAACCAAAAGGTGCGGACTTTAGGGCATTACCACCAATACATGCGTGCCTGGAGCATTAATGAGGGTCTTTTGAAATAACTTTTACCAGCCTGGATAATATTTTCATTTTCAGAAGTTAAAGTTATTGTATTTTACTCATGAGTGTGGATTTGTTTCATTTTTGATACACAAGGAAGTCACACAAAACAGTTTATTCTGTTTTATATATGTGCAATCTATATAAATGCTAACTTTCTTAAATAATATTACTAAAATTGGGTATTCTATTCTGTGCAAGACTTAGAAACTCATATACAATATCTTAGAATAATATGAATAATGATGCAATAAAAGTGTATCATTTGTGGCTCTATGCTCCATGATTTACATAAATGACACTGCAGTAAATTAGATATAGTAAAATGAATTATGTTAACCAAGATTCAATTTATATTAAAATGCCAATCAAATATAGCAATGTAAATGTTGCCATTAAATATTCTAATAATTATCTCAGACTTCTTCGAGATAGGAAGGGGAACGAGACAAGGTTGCCCCCTTTCTCCTTTCCTTTTCTCGTTAATGATGGAGCCCATGGCCAGGGCACTCAGGCAATCGCAAGAGGTGGGAGCCGTCAGAGTAGGTAGTGTGGATGAATGTGTGGCACTATACGCAGACGACATGCTCCTGTTCCTAAAAGACCCTGGGCCCTCGCTCAAAGCGGCTTTAAAAATTCTAGATAAATTTGCCCAGTTCTCAGGGCTTAAGGCGAATTGGAGTAAGTCGTCCATTCTCCCACTGGGCTCTAGTGCACTCGCCCAAAAGGATGATAGTCTGCCACTTAGATGGGTGTCCACAATCATATACTTAGGGGTCAAAATTACTGCGAACATTCAGGACTATATGACAATCAACCTCCTTCCATTAGTGACTAGACTCAAGCAGATGACGGTGACCTGGAAAAACCTCCCTCTCTCCCTAATAGGACGAGTTAGTCTTATAAAAATGAAATTCCTATCGGTAATTCTATACTTTCTGCGTCACTCCCCTGTGTGGGTGCCTAAGACCTTTTTTAAATCTCTCGATAGCATTATTGGGTCATTTATCTGGTCACCACAGTCACCCCGCATCAGTATCAAGTCTCTGCAGGAACCATGGGGACAAGGGGGTCTGGCACTGCCCGACTGGCATAAATACTATTTGGCAGGCCAAATGGTAGTTGCCAGGAAATGGCTGACAGCGGAGGAAGGAGACTCCGCGACGGTTGTTGAAGCGGCATTGCTGGGCTCCTATGAAAGTTTGCGATTGGCTCTATACAGGGGCCCTAAGTCATGCTTACCTCTGACAAGCTCCATGAAGGCCACAATAAGGGCATGGGAGATAACCACCATTCTGATGACCCCCAGCTATGATGGAATTACACCCTCAGCTCCACTATGGATGAACCCACGGTTTCCTCAGTTCTTTTCTTTCCCTGACCCTATGATATGGGCGTGTAAAGGCATCAAGCTACTAAGAGACATAACTAGCGAGGGTGAACTTTGCACCTTTGATCAACTAAAGGCTAGGCACGACCTTACCAATACCTACTTTTTTCGCTATATGCAATTGCGACATGCCTTTCAAGTGCAGTTCTCGGGCCTGCGTATAGAATACCTACCTTCAGACCTAGAGACCCTGCTAACGGAAGAGGACTTATCCAAACCACTGTCAACTGTGTACAAATCCCTTTTCAAAAAGACACCCCCTGGTATAGCTAAGTGTAGACGGAAATGGGAGACCGAGATTACAGATATACAAGGTGAAGACTGGGATGACATGTGGGACCACCCCTTTAAACACTTAGTATCGGCAAGGGACAGACTGATCCATTTCAAATTTTTGCACCGGGTATACTTCACCCCTGCCAGATTAGCTCGAATCTACCCCTCTGCAAGCGGTCGATGCTGGCGTTGCAATCACACCCCTGCTGATGCAGAACATATTTTTTGGAGCTGTACTCAGATTCAAGTATTTTGGTCAGGTATTATCGATTGCTTGTCGGAGGTGCTCAGTATACCTATACCCAAGTTACCGAGAGTGTGTATGATTGGTCTGGTGGAGGAAGTGGTCCCTTCAAGGGCCCAACGTACCTTCCTGAACATAGGACTTTTCTATGGCAGGAAAGCCATTCTGTTGAAGTGGAAGAAAGCGGAGGCACCCACTCTGTCTTTCTGGAAGGGTTTAATAAATAAGGTCCTACCTCTCTATAAAGCGACATACAGATCCAGAGGCTGTGGGAAAAAATTCTATAAGGTGTGGCAGCCCTGGTTAGACTCATCAGGCACAGTGGGATAATAGGAATGTTGGTGAGATTGTTTGGGTGACTGGGATCCATTTACATCCATTTACATCACTCCTTTTTTCTCCACTAGGAGGAAATGAATAAGCGCACAACAACATAAGTCATTATAGTATGTAAATCCTATAGCTATAACAGAAGGCACTCTCCAAATAAAGTAAAGTGAAAAATTCTCTCTAAATGCACGGTACACTCTACGTACGGAAGAATTAAGTTCAAGTAAGGCAGGGAGGTATTGGGAGGGAAGGGGAAGAGGGCAGGGGGGGAGGGAGGGAGGGAAGGGGGGAAGTTTGAGCGAACTATGTTAGTTCGCGGTACACCAATCATTGGTGGCTTGTTGCCCGTGTTGGGCAGTGTTATATGTGTGTAGTATCTAGAATGTTGTCTTGTTGTTGTATATGTATGTATGCAATGTACTGTCTTTTAAAAAAAAAAACTCAATAAAAAGATTTTTCAAAAAAAAAAAATATTCTAATAATTGACAATAGAGTTGACAATAAATGTTATGTATTCTGTTTTCACTGATAAGCATACGCAGTTACATTAGGATTATAAATTATGATTAGCTGTGCAAATTTTAATTAAATATTTATGTAGGAAATGAGTGGGGGGTATTACATCAAACTCATTAAAGAATAAACTAATTTATTGTGAAAATCTAAACAATGGATGATACATACCATTGGGCTGATTTAGTAGGAGTTGAGAATCTTCACTCAAAAAGTTGTGTTAATATTCACTTCAGTTACACAGCCATGTGAAAAGCAAGTTCCTGTTCACTTTGAATACATAATCACTTGCAGATGTTTTGGTGGGGATTTACTCAAATTTGACTGCAAACATAAAATAACACTTTAAAGGTCAATGAATAAAATATTCAGCTTTTTTGACCAGCACTCATGGAGCAACTCAGGGAGGAAGGGGCATGTTTGTTAGTCAAAGAAGTGAAGTTTTGATGTCTTTAAATTGCTAAAAAAAAATGTTTAAAAAGGATAAGGAGAAAGGTGCAGGTGGCCAAATGTGGCATGTCAGGGGGTCACCTTCCCTTAAAGCAGAAGTTCAATTTTTGGGTGGAACTCTGCTTTAAGCATATAAACCTATTGGAGGTCTACCTGCACCACCTACCACATGTGCCAGTTTCTATTTCAGAGCGAAAAAGAAAGTACTGTATTTATTGGTAAAAAACATGCACTTGCACAAATAGCGTGTGTGTTATACGCCAATACTTCAATTTTAGCTGCCTCGGAGGGGACAGGGAGGGGGCGGGATGAGCGCCATCAGATTACATACAGTGAGAATCTCCTGTTTACTCTACTGCAATAGGAAGGCCGCCATTGGACAACTGTTCTGTCTATCATAGGATATTCTCACTATATGTAATCTATCGGCGCTCCCCTCCCTGTCCCCTCTAGAATGCAGATGGGTAGCGATCAGGCTGCAGTGATGGCAATGGTGATGCTGCTGCATTGATGGCAATGGTGAGGCTGCTGCATTGAAGGCAATGGTGAGGCTGCTGCATTGATGGCAATGGTGAGGCTGCTGCATTGATGGCAATAGTGAGGCTGCTGCAAATGGGCATTGATCAGGCTGCATTAATGACAATGGTAAGGCTGCAGCTGGGCACTGACCCTTATTTTTCTTCAAAGTTCCTTATTTAAAATTTAAGTTTTTTTCCTGAAACTTCCCTATTAAAATTAATGTGCGTGTTATACGCCTGTGCATGCTATACGCCGATAAATACGGTAGTTCAGGGTCTGCATTTAATTAACAGATGACTGTTTTAAATTCCAGCAGTGTATACCAAGTACCCCTGCATAATTTTAATAATTATGCCATTTAATTTACCCGAAAAGTCAGTTTTACTGAAGGAAAATTTAGTTGGTTGTAAAACCACCAAGGCTAGTGTAAATTAAGCTTTAATTTTTTTTTTCTGAGGGAAGAGTTACCAACTTGCAAACAGGCCCACTGCACTTATATTTTAGTACAGGGGGTCCCCGACTTACAAACATCCGACTTACAAACGACTCCTACTTACAAACGGAGGGAGACAACAGGAAGTGAGAGGAAATCTACCCCTAGGAAGGGAAATTCACTCCTGTAAGAGTTAATATGGGAAAAAGGTGTGTCCACTGATGCTTTATCACCAGTCCATGTTTCCCTAACAACCCAAAATGTTCAAAATCCAATTGTCATTGGGACAGAAGGTGAGGTGAAATCTTCTGAACAGAGGCACAGACAGCAAAACAAATGTTACAGGGGTGATAACCCTTCCCAATGTTCTCCAAAAAGCTTAAAAATAGATTTTTTGGCTGGAGCTACACTTAAAAAATTTACCTGTTCCGACTTACAAACAGATTCAACTTAAGAACAAACCTACAGTCCCTATCTCGTTTGTAACCCGGGGACCCCCTGTAATGGCAAAAAAAGCGCAACCTTTTCTTTTTCTTTGTCTATTCTTGTTTATCACATGTGGTTTGCTGCTTATTTATATAATTTTTTGGTCCAGCGCAGTCTTTTTTTGTTAATTATATTTTAGTAATGGTTTCATGACATTCAATTTAGGGGAAGGGAATGATATGGTGAGATGTACATGACACCCATTACAGGTAGTCATAAACAGCGTGTCAAGCAGAGATGTATTCTCCAGGGAAAGGGAGCCGACCCAGGAAGTTGCACACCCAATGGACAAAAGATATGGTATATCACATATGTCAAGAAGAAAAAGAAAGTCTCTTCATAGTGCAGTTTGTAAAATGTAATGTGTCACAGCTAAAAAAATGCACTTACAGTATTGCAGATCAAAACAAGCTCATTAAAACAAGAAGCTCATTAAAATACTGTAAGTGCATTTTTTTTTAGCTGTGACACATTCAATTTTACAAAATGCACTATGAGGAGACTTTCTTTTTCTTCTTGACATATGTGATATACCATACCTTTTGCCTGTTGGGTGTGCAACTTCATGGGTCTGTTCCCTTTCCCTAGAGAATATCTCTCTGCTTGACACGCTGTTTATGACTACCTGTAATGGGTGTCATGTACATCTATTCAAAATACAATAGTTCAGCAGGGAGGATTCTTCCACCGAGGATTTCCTGCCCAGTTACTGTCTCGAGGTGAGATATTGAGAACACTGATTGAGGGATACAGCCACATTTTATAGGCTAGTGAAGAGGTTATCCTGGAGTGGTCAGAGGGGGCGGAGCTGACCCATGGTAGGCTGACATGAGGAGGATCCAGGAAAGGAAAACTGCAGTAAGGAGATTTTGCCATATGTGTGTATATATATATATATATATATATCTATATATATATATATACACATATATATATATATATATATATATATATATACACACACACATATATATATATATATATATATATATATATATATATATATATATATATATATATATATATACATATATATATATAGGGTTTGCATATACTTTAACATCTTATGGTGCTGCATATGACATTTGGAAATGTGTTTCATGCTGTGTACCCTGACTCATGCACCGCACCATATCATTCCCTTCCCCTAAATTGAATGTCATGAAACCATTACTAAAATATAATTAACAAAAAAAGACTGCGCTGGACCAAAAAATTATATAAATAAGCAGCAAACCACATGTGATAAACAAGAATAGACAAAGAAAAAGAAAAGGTTGCGCTTTTTTTGCCATTACTAAAATATAAGTGCAGTGGGCCTGTTTGCAAGTTGGTAACTCTTCCCTCAGAAAAAAAAAATTAAAGCTTAATTTACACTAGCCTTGGTGGTTTTACAACCAACTAAATTTTCCTTCAGTAAAACTGACTTTTCGGGTAAATTAAATGGCATAATTATTAAAATTATGCAGGGGTACTTGGTATACACTGCTGGAATTTAAAACAGTCATCTGTTAATTAAATGCAGACCCTGAACTACCGTATTTATCGGCGTATAACATGCACAGGCGTATAACACGCACATTAATTTTAATAGGGAAGTTTCAGGAAAAAAACTTAAATTTTAAATAAGGAACTTTGAAGAAAAATAAGGGTCAGTGCCCAGCTGCAGCCTCACCATTGTCATTAATGCAGCCTGATCAATGCCCATTTGCAGCAGCCTCACTATTGCCATCAATGCAGCAGCCTCACCATTGCCATCAATGCAGCAGCCTCACCATTGCCTTCAATGCAGCAGTCTCACCATTGCCATCAGTGCAGCAGCATCACCATTGCCATCACTGCAGCCTGATCGCTGCCCATCTGCATTCTAGAGGGGACAGGGAGGGGAGCGCCGATAGATTACATATAGTGAGAATATCCTATGATAGACAGAACAGTTGTCCAATGGCGGCCTTCCTATTGCAGTAGAGTAAACAGGAGATTCTCACTGTATGTAATCTGATGGCGCTCATCCCGCCCCCTCCCTGTCCCCTCCGAGGCAGCTAAAATTGAAGTATTGGCGTATAACACACACGCTATTTGTGCAAGTGCATGTTTTTTACCAATAAATACAGTACTTTCTTTTTCGCTCTGAAATAGAAACTGGCACATGTGGTAGGTGGTGCAGGTAGACCTCCAATAGGTTTATATGCTTAAAGCAGAGTTCCACCCAAAAAATGAACTTCTGCTTTAAGGGAAGGTGACCCCCTGACATGCCACATTTGGCCACCTGCACCTTTCTCCTTATCCTTTTTAAACATTTTTTTTTAGCAATTTAAAGACATCAAAACTTCACTTCTTTGACTAACAAACATGCCCCTTCCTCCCTGAGTTGCTCCATGAGTGCTGGTCAAAAAAGCTGAATATTTTATTCATTGACCTTTAAAGTGTTATTTTATGTTTGCAGTCAAATTTGAGTAAATCCCCACCAAAACATCTGCAAGTGATTATGTATTCAAAGTGAACAGGAACTTGCTTTTCACATGGCTGTGTAACTGAAGTGAATATTAACACAACTTTTTGAGTGAAGATTCTCAACTCCTACTAAATCAGCCCAATGGTATGTATCATCCATTGTTTAGATTTTCACAATAAATTAGTTTATTCTTTAATGAGTTTGATGTAATATCCCCCACTCATTTCCTACATAAATATTTAATTAAAATTTGCACAGCTAATCATAATTTATAATCCTAATGTAACTGTGTATGCTTATCAGTGAAAACAGAATACATAACATTTATTGTCAACTCTATTGTCAATTATTAGAATATTTAATGGCAACATTTACATTGCTATATTTGATTGGCATTTTAATATAAATTGAATCTTGGTTAACATAATTCATTTTACTATATCTAATTTACTGCAGTGTCATTTATGTAAATCATGGAGCATAGAGCCACAAATGATACACTTTTATTGCATCATTATTCATATTATTCTAAGATATTGTATATGAGTTTCTAAGTCTTGCACAGAATAGAATACCCAATTTTAGTAATATTATTTAAGAAAGTTAGCATTTATATAGATTGCACATATATAAAACAGAATAAACTGTTTTGTGTGACTTCCTTGTGTATCAAAAATGAAACAAATCCACACTCATGAGTAAAATACAATAACTTTAACTTCTGAAAATGAAAATATTATCCAGGCTGGTAAAAGTTATTTCAAAAGACCCTCATTAATGCTCCAGGCACGCATGTATTGGTGGTAATGCCCTAAAGTCCGCACCTTTTGGTTCGAAGTGTTCAAGATCCTCTCCACCATGTTCAATGTTACCTTTCCACCTGACCTGTCAGTAGCACTCCTGAATAGCAAACCACAGGCTTTAACACAACGTCAATTTAAACTCATGCTCTTTGTCACCACTTCATCGAAACAAACCATAGCGAAAGAGTGAAAATCTGCTTCCTTATGTGCACGATCAGTTAAACAAAGAGTAACTCAGGCAATGATCCATGCCAAAACCGAAGCAGTTCTTCTTGACAAAGTATCCAAATTCGAAAAATGATTGAAGCCATGGATCGAACACTGCCTTCCCCTAGGCTTTGACTGCTCTATTGACTCTTTGAAGGTGAATAACACCCATTATACCATTACCCACTTTTCGCATTTGGATCTCTAGACCTCTGGCCCTCTCTGGAGACACACTCTCCCCCTCTGTCATTCCCTTACCCCCCACATCTAACTCTTTCATTCCTCTTCCATCCACCTGATGCACTTTTAGCCTTCACGCTAGAAGTGTCCCCTGAACTTATAGCTAGTCAGGTCCTCTGAACTAAGAAATTTAGAAATAATATGTCATGGAAACCTAGACTAGTGACCTTCCAACTATAGGGACACCTGGGATAGATTAGTTTGATAATCCTCCCACAAAAAAAATGCCAAGCCACATTGCTGGAACTTGGCCTTGGGGAAATTTTACATATTTCTCCTAACAATCCCTCACCAAGCAACTATACTATCACATTAACAAATTCATCCCTAGTATACTGATGTTTTGCAAGTAAATATATTGCTTATATTATTCAATGTTTATAGATTATGATCTCCTATTTTGAGACACATTTCTTAGAATGTATGCTGTACTATCAAATGTTATTTTTACAAAATTTCTATTGTACTTTGAAACAACTAATAAAATACTTGAACAGGAAACATGGAAACACCATCATTGACAGCATACATAAATTCCCAGGGAAAATATAATAATGTCAAGGGCATATATACAGATACCTGTACTCAAATTCTGCCTAAGGGCAGATAATCACACTCCATTTGGTACTAAATTTTTTTGCCATATTTTTTTTGTAAAATTTTTTTGTTTAACACACTGTGACCAGAGCAATATAATGTTACCATGGTAACATTTTACTACTGGGGTTGTAATAATTTTTATTTTGTTTTTTTACACAATATGATTGCTTAAAGCAGTGAATTGTGTTGCTATAAGCAAGCATTTTACTGAATGAAACTGATTCATTCAGCTTGTTTTGTTGTGATTAGCTGTGATTGGTCAAAGTTTATCACATGGTACAGATGGGCTGTGATTGGCCCTGTCTGTACCATGTGATCACATTGACGAATCACAGCTAGCAACACAATTGTATTGATGGCATGAAAATAATCCAGCCATTGTTTACAACTGTCATGTGACCTGCTGTGACTGGTCACAGCGGTCACATGTTAGCAGCAGCAAGCCAGTACACTGATCAGTCATCAGTTGTGTTCGCTGGATGCTGGCAGATCACACAGCTGCGTGTCCCCGCGTGAGTAGTGCCTTCTGAGAGGACGTCATATGACATCTACTCAGGAGGACGAATGTCCTACCCGACCGCCAATCTGCTATAGGCCTGGTGGGAAGGTGTTAATGACCCCACTGACCAATAGCACTGTCTCAATGTCTAGTTAGGGCACTCCCATTGGACAGACAGGGTGACAATTGGTAGATCTTAGCCCTGGCACTATAACAATTATATTTTTCTTTTAAAAGGAGATAAAAAACCCTCTTTAACAGTTTTCCTATGTAGCATGTTATCTTAAATACAAGTGCAAATGCCATGCCTGCGTTCTGCCAAAGTTTCTCATGTGCACGTGTTTGCAAGCTCTGATAATTTGCTATGGCTAAGCTAGCAACAGGTAAGTCACATTCAACTGGACTTGTTTTGTAATGTTGATG
Source organism: Lithobates sylvaticus (assembly GCA_028564925.1). NCBI lineage: Eukaryota > Metazoa > Chordata > Amphibia > Anura > Ranidae > Lithobates > Lithobates sylvaticus. The sequence goes on from CM053027.1 coordinate 362,609,369, forward strand.
ACATTTCGTAGCTTATTCAAGCCACTTCTTCAGTTGTGAATGGCAGGAAACCACCCCAGCATTTACAGTATATCCACATACTGTAGGTCGCCCACTTGCTCTGTGTATTTTCCTCACACTCATTAGAAAGGAAGAAGAGGTTGAATAAGCTGTGAGGAGTCTTAACCACTTGACATCCGCGCTATGGCCGAATGATGGCCACAGCGTGGATCTGAATTCCCGGGAGGCCGTCTGTGCCCCCGCCTACAGGGCACGCGCGGAGCGCGCTGTGACCACGAGTCACTGAGACTCGGGTGATCAGCGATCCGAGTAAGGGGCCAGTCCCGGCCCCTTACCATGTGATCAGCTGTCAGCCAATGACAGCTGATCACATGATCAAAACAAAAGCTCAGTGATCGTTTTTTTTTCTCCTCACGCTGACAGCGTAGGAGAAAAAAAAAGCAGATCAGCGGCTCATCTTAAAGGGACATCGGTCCCGAAAAGGAAGAGGCAATTATGCCTCATGTATGCCACCTATAAATGCCCACAAGTGCCACCTGTCAATGCCCACAAGTGCCACCTTTCAATGCCCACAAGTACCACCTATCAATGCCCACCAGTGCCGCCAATCAGTGTCACCTAAAAGTGCTGCCTATCAGTGTAATCCATCAGTGCCCATCACTACCACCCATCAGTGCCCATCACTGCCACCAATCGGTGCCCATCACTGTTGCCTCATCAGCGTACCTCAATGAAAGACAAAAATTACCCATTTTAAATTTTTATAACAAAATTAAAAAAAAAAGAAAAAGAGGTGATCAAATACCACCAAAAGAAAGCTCTATTTGGGGGGAAAAATGATAAAAATGTCATTTGGTTACAGTGTTGTATGACCGCGCAATTGTCATTCAAAGTGCTGAAAGCTGAAAATTGGTCTGGATAGGAGGGGGTTTAAGTGCCCAGTAAGCAAGTGGTTAAACATTACAGAACAGGTCCAGTTGAATGTGACTAACAAGGAAAACTACTTTACATTTCTATTAAAGTAATTGGTAATTGCAGGATTAGAGGGAGTGAATTCTAATTAGCACCTTCCTAATGTAACTCTGAATTCGTTTACTCTTTTAAATACTCTTAAACATACTATCAGTCCAAGCAGAATATACCCTGCTATAGCTAGTTACAACAGCATTCAGAGCTGTCATATGTTACTAAATAGCCCTCAGCGTTAAAACATTTTCTGTGGAAATATACACGATTTTGAAATAAGCCTGCCTTCACACTAAAACCTGTTTTTGTTTTCTACTATCTACTATCAATTTTAACATACGGTATGCCATCTTAAAATGTACAGTGGTGTGAAAAAGTGTTTGCCCCCTTCCTCATTTCCTGTTCCTTTGCATGTTTGTCACACTTAAGTGTTTCGGAACATCAAACCAATTTAAACAATAGTCAAGGACAACACAAGTAAACACAAAATGCAATTTGTAAATGAAGGTGTTTATTATTAAAGGTGAAAAAAAAACCAAACCATCATGGCCCTGTGTGAAAAAGTGATTGCCCCCCTTGTTAAAACATACTATAACTGTGGTTGTCCACACCTGAGTTCAATTTCTCTAGCCACACCCAGGCCTGATTATTGCCACACCTGTTCACAATCAAGGCATCACTTAAATAGGAGCTGCTTGACACAGTAAGGTCCACCAGAAGATCCTTAAAAGCTACACATCATGCCGAGACCCAAAGAAATTCAGGAACAATTGAGAAAGAAAGTAATTGAGATCTATCAGTCTGGAAAGGGTTATAAAGCCATTTCCAAAGCTTTGGGAATCCAGCGAACCACAGTGAGAGCCATTATCCACAAATGGCGAAGACATGGAACAGTGGTGAACCTTCCCAGGAGTGGCCGGCCGCCCAAAATTACCCCAAGAGCGCAGCGACGACTCATCCAAGAGGTCACAAAAGACCCCACAACAACGTCCAAGGAACTGCAGGCCTCACTTGCCTCAGTTAAGGTCAGCGTTCATGCCTCCACCATCAGGAAAAGACTGGGCAAAAATGGCCTGCATGGCAGAGTTCCAAGGAGAAAACCACTGCTGAGCAAAAAGAACATCAAAGCTCGTCTCAATTTCTCCACAACACATCTTGATGATCCTCAAGACTTTTGGGACAACATTCTGTGGACCGATGAGACAAAAGTGGAACTCTTTGGAAGGTGTGTGTCCAAGTATATCTGGCGTAGAAGGAACACTGCATTTCAGAAAAAGAACATTATACCAACAGTAAAATATGGTGGTGGTAGTGTGATGGTCTGGGGCTGTTTTGCTGCTTCAGGACCTGGAAGACTTGCCGTGATAAAAGGAACTATGAATTCTGCTGTCTACCAAGAGATCCTGAAGGAGAATGTCCGACCATCTGTTCGTGTACTCAAGCTGAAACGAACTTGGGTTCTGCAGCAGGACAATGATCCTAAACACACCAGCAAGTCCACCACCGAATGGCTGAAGAAAAACAAAATGAAGACTTTGGAGTGGCCTAGCCAAAGTCCTGACCTGAATCCTATTAAGATGTTGTGGTATGACCTTAAAAAGGCCGTTCATGCTCGAAAACCCTCTAATGTAACTGAATTAGGACAATTCTGCAAAGATGAGTGGGCCAAAATTCCTCCAGGACGCTGTAAAAGCCTCATTGCACGTTATCGCAAACGCTTGGTTGCAGTTGTTGCTGCTAAGGGTGGCCCAACCAGTTATTAGGTTTAGGGGGCAATCACTTTTTCACACAGGGCCATGATGGTTTGGATTTTTTTTCACCTTTAATAATAAACACCTTCATTTACAAATTGCATTTTGTGTTTACTTGTGTTGTCCTTGACTATTGTTTAAATTGGTTTGATTTTCTGAAACACTTAAGTGTGACAAACATGCAAAGGAACAGGAAATGAGGAAGGGGGCAAACACTTTTTCACACCACTGTATAGCCCCATACACACGGTCGGACAATCCGCGGACCAGGTCGGTCGGATCCTGTCCGTCATACTTTGTCTGATGTTGGTTTTGCATAACACACGGTCGGACAAAGTTGTCGGAAAATCCGATCATTCTGAACGTGGTGACGTTTGTTGCCTACGACGGGACTACGTAGAGGCTAGTAGCCAATAGCTTTGGTCTTGTAATGTGATCTGAGCATGCGTAGCACTTTGTCCGGTCGGACAACCGTACACACGATCGGATTTGGTGTGATCGGACCGTGTTGTCGGCAAATCTTTCCAGCAGGAGATAAGACTTTGTCCGTCGGACAATCCGACGTACACTGTCCGATGGTGCATACACACGGTCTGATTTTTCAACAACATTGTCCGATCGGACAGAATCCATGAAAAAGTCCGACCGTGTGTATGGGGCTTAAGTGTGGTCACAAATTACAACTGGTAAAATCGCATGTCAAATCGGCGTCAATTGGCATCAATGGCACTGTCCTAATTAGTGCGACGCTGCATTTGCGGAACTGCACCGATTTCAAAAAGTAGTTTCTGTACTATTTTTTGCGATTTCGGGCTGCGATTTACATTGACATCTGTGCAGAAACCTGCACAGATGTCTCTAAAATCGCGGCCGAAATCGGGATTGATGTGTGGGAGTGGAATTGATTGAGTTAAGCTAAACTCGCATGGCTTCATTCCCACAGCTCAGTGTGAACCTGGGCTCATAGATAGCAGAACTAGTAGTAGTTAGGCACATTCAACTGGACTTATTCTGTAATGTTGAAGATAATTAAGCACCTCAATATTGTTGTGCATATATATATATATATATACAGGTATACATATATATATATATATATATAAGTATATATATATATATATATATGGCCTCGTATTAAGGTTACAACCATGATCCTGGTATCATTTTTTTAGGTGGTAATTCCCTATCCTGTAAATGTGATCCAAGCAGCTATACAGCCACTTGATCACTTTTACAGGCAGCGGAAGGGGGTCCCCCCTTCGATGCCACCGTTACCTAAAAAATGAACCCAGATCTCTTCATAGAGAGCACCTGTTTCGGCCCATGCTATCACAAGGGATGTTGGTCTTTCCTTATGATAGCAAGGGTAAAGTTGCTTAACCACTTCCCACCCGGCCTATAGCAAAATGACTGTGGGGCGGTGGTTCAGTTTTCCTGACTGGACTTCATATGATATCCAGCAGGATAAGCCGCAATTGCGTGCCGATAGGGGCGCGCAGCGCTCCGATCGGTGGTGCGTCGTGCCAGTCTTACACGCTGCATCACCAATCTTGGTAAAGAGCCTAAAACAAAAATAAAAATTTAATGAATAAAGTTGTGCTTTAAGCAAGCATATCTAGACTTTGTGAGTAAAAGAGAAGCAAGTTTTCTGATAAAGGGTGGAGTAGAGTGACCGCTGTTAGCCTAGTGTATTATAGAGTGTCCATCATTGTGTCTGCAAATATATGTGAATGCAATGAGACTGTGTGAGAGCACGTGAGTCTGATTCATGTGCAATCACTGTATACTTTTATATGCTTTAACTAGATTGATATTCTCCAAATACATATTTGATCGACAAATTCTTCATTACCTCTCACACATCGTGATTGACAAGCTCTAACAACAGTGTGCTATACTAATCTACACCGTGACCTTTATAGGTCATGACACTGCATGTATCAGTGTGACCTAAGAATCTATTCATTTAGAACATATTATTAACTTGTTCAAGTAAAAAATAACATATTTTAAACAAATACACATAAATATAATTCATTATAACCAAAGGCATAACTAGAACCTTCAGGGCCCTGGTGCAAGACGCCATGAAGGGCTCCCCTGACCCCTGGCTGTGGCCCTTCCCTTCGGGCCCGGGGCCCTTCCCACTGATCCCAAGGCCCTTTACCCCTGTTGAGGGACCCTTTTACATATTCTGCAGCTTCTTGTAGCCCCCCATGGTGGTGGAACACCAAAACCTGGTCGCAAGTGCAACCTTTGTGACCCTGGTAGACCCTCCACTGGTGCCAGACGTTTTTTATTTGTGTTATTTTATTTTTGTTATTATTTTTTACCATTTATTTAATTTTTACAATTGTATTTTTTATTATTTTTCACATTTTTTTACGAGCCCCGTTGGGGGTTTGCTGAGATATCATAGGTTTAAACAGAGCTTTGCTGTTTCACCTTTGAGACAGAGAAAGGACACAGCCCTCAATATCCTTCTCTGCAGCCTCAGCATCACAGAATGAACAGAGAGAAATAGCTCTGTACAGAGCTTCCAGTTCATTCACAAACTGAAACATAGTAAACACTGTTTTTTTCGGTGCCGTTCACTGATTCTGTCCATTCAGAAATATGTCCATGACATATTTACCGGTTCCTTACCCCCGCTCTCCATCCTGACAAATCCCGTGCAGCAGGAAGAGGAAGGGGGGAAGCCGGCAGTGTTGGGGGGGTGGGCCAAGAGAGCACATAGGGGCCCAGGGGCAGCAGGACCTGGATAGGGGGGGTAGCAGGGAGACATATAGAGGAACCAATCCCTTCCAATATATATATATATATTAGTGCTGAAAAAGTATTTTCCTCCTTCCTGATTATTTTTTTTTCTCACACTTAAATGATTCAGTTCATCAAACAAATTTTAATATTACACAAAGATAACCCGAGTAAATCCAAGATGCAGTTTTTTAATTATTATTTAATTTATTAAGGCCGGGTACCGGCCTGATGTTATGGGAGGAGCCCGGAGGGTATTTAAGCAGCCCAAAGGCCGCCGGTCTTTGTCGGTTTCCTGTCTTTGTCGGTTTCCTGTGCGTGATATCTGATACGTCAGACATCTAGGACCAACTCGTTCGAGACAAGCGCTGTTGGTGCCGGTTCGTGAGCTCCGTTTTCGTCTGTCCGTCTCCTCTTGTTGCAGTCCCGCGTTCCGTGTTCGTAAGTCGTGTTGTCCCTTCGTGTCGCACTCGTGTCGCCGAGTCGCAGTTCGTACAAAGAGTCTGGTTCGGCTGTCGCAGGTAGGGCTTCGGCTCCCATGTTTTACGTTCTCATGCACTGCTTATCATGTCACTAAACTGTGGTCTGCGTAGCTCACGAACCACGCGCTGCTTGTCTCGAAACCTAAACACTTACTCGCACGTTTTTTGTTGTACACGATCGGGAGCCATCTAGCGGCACGCACATTCAGGGCCGCCCGCCACAAACACTCCGACCGATGCCGCATCCGGCACTCGAGGGTTCCCTTACGCGGTCGTGCTACGCAGTCTCCGAATCGTTCAAACATGACTCACGCACGGGTGCCGTTCGCACTCACACGTATCGTTCATGTCCTGCCATTATTCGAATCGGTGGCGCCAGCGAGCGTGCCGAATCGCTATTTACATTCCGAAGCACTGTTGGCATACTAATTGTACGAATCACTTCGACCGTGTCGAAACATTTCACGTGTTAGCATGACAATCATTTCATCATTTCAAACATGGCTAACGTATCAGGCCATTCGGTCATGCTAAATCATTTCGCATCAGTTAAACAGGGCGTTCATGCCATCGCTTCGATCCTGGTCCGGTCGCATCCATACATGCTCCGATCGGGGCGATCCAGATGCACGACTACCCGGCCTCATTTCGATACATGCGCCAAGGGCGGAATCACATCACTGGTTGCGTACATTCCTGATTCTTGCCCCTGTCATGGTATATCATTTCTGTCACCTTACCACGCACGGCATGAATGCAGTCACTTCCCTGCACTGATTCGGGTCGGCGTGCCCCAGGCCGGCCTCATTTCAATACATGCGCCAAGGGCGGAATCGCATCACTGGTTGCGTACATTCCTGATTCTTGCCCCTGTCATGGTATATCATTTCTGTCACCTTACCACGCCCGGCATGAATGCAGTCACTTCCCCGCACTAATTCGTGTCGGCGTGCCCTAGGCCCGGCCTCATTTCAATACATGCGCCAAGGGCGGAATCGCATCACTGGTTTTGCGTACATTCCTGATTCTTGCCCCTGTCATGGTATCTCATTTCTGTCACCTTACCACGCCCAGCATGAATGCAGTCACTTCCTCGCACTAATTCGTGTCGGCGTGCCCTAGGCCCGGCCTCATTTCAATACATGCGCCAAGGGCGGAATCGCATCACTGGTTTGCGTACATTCCTGATTCTTGCCCCTGTCATGGTATCTCATTTCTGTCACCTTACCACGCCCGGCATGAATGCAGTCACTTCCCCGCACTAATTCGTGTCGGCGTGCCCTAGGCCCGGCCTCATTTCAATACATGCGCCAGGGGCGGAGTCGCAAAAAAAAAAAAAAAAAAAAAGACTTTGATTCTTGTCCTTGTCATGTTATATCATTTCTGTGTCACCTTACCACTCCCCGGCGTTAATTGGTCGCCTGCCTGTACGAATTCGCGCCGGCGTGCCCTAGGCCGGCCGCATTTCTACAAAAAAAAAAAAAAAAAAGGGAGCTTGGAGTCGGACCCGGTGGCAGCTGGATGTCACAGTTCGGCCTCAGCGTACCCAGGCAGTTGGCCTCGTTTCACGGTTGCCTCATATTCTGTACGTGCTCCAGAGTCCGGCTCACAGTCACCCCCATACGGTACGAACGGGCCGGGCCCTGTCACGGGAAGTTCATTCAGTTAAGGCAACATGTCAAGTCAGTCATTCGTGTTGTCATCTGTCATTTGATCCCACAGCGGTCTCGGCAGTCGACTTAAGTCACTATCGCCTGTTGTTATCATCTACGTTGGGTTCCGTCGCTCTGGACGGCAGCAGTTTTAGGCTCTTAAATAGGTACTTTCTCTCACACTCTCTCAGGTCAGTCGGATTCAGTAGGTCCACCTGCACCAGCTTGATCAGGGTTCCAGCAGGTAAAAAAAAAAAAAAAAAAAAAAAAAAACGCAGGGGCACGGGGGGCTCCTGCTTTCTCATGGCAGGTACGTATATCATAGGTGACACGTCCAAACTCTTTTGTCACCTCTTTATAGGCCCAGCCTGCAGACACGTGACCAGTCTACCAAGTAACGGGTCTTGGCAGCCGCCATGTCATCAGTCGGCAGCGATGACCTCACCACCCCGCTATCTCCGGCGTCAGCCTCCGAGGCTGGCAGTGTCCAGTCTCTTAGGGCATGGACAATTCCCAGGCTGTCCGCCGAGCTGAGACGCAGAGGGATACCCTTCTCGTCCGCGGCCAGGAAGGCGGAGCTATTCAGGCTCCTCTTCCCACCACCGGCCGCAGCAAGCCCCAGCAGCCAGCAGGCGTCTCTGGAATCGATTTCAGCCGCCGTCGCTCAGCTACACACCCTCGTGTCTTCCCTGTCTTCCTCAATCGTTGAGGTCCAGGACAGGGTGTCTCGTCTAGAGACCAGCCCGGCTGCCACGGTTCCGGACCCTGCGGTGGTCCCAGCCATCAGTGCACCGGCCGCAGGTAGTGAGCTTGCCACGACTACCGTTCACCCTTCCCACCTGGTGCCACCCAGCGTAAGGAAGGACATTCTAGAGGGCAGAGACGTTAACCTGGCCTCACTCTTGATCTCGGTCCATGACTTGGCCGAGAACAAGGCCTACACCTGGGGGGACGTCTCGGTGGTTTTGAAAGCGAAGGATCCGAGGCTCAACAGAAAGCTCACGGTGCCCGAGTTCACGCTCGCTTTCGGCATGTTTAGGGACGTGCTGTGCTCAGCCTCCCCCAGCAGACGGGAGGAACTGGACCTCTACCTCCATTTGATCGTAGACCTGGGCCACAAATACGGTGGCTCAGCGTTCTACGACTATCATCGGTCCTTCTCGGCCAAAGCCGCAGCCAGATTCTCACAGTTTCATTTGACAACGGACTGGAGCGTAGTGGACACGGAGTTGTTCTGCCGCCACTTCGCGGGTCTTCGCTCCCCGCTATGTGCTGTCTGTCAGTCAGCGTCCCACACCACGGTCTGGTGTGCCAACATAGCCTCTGTCCATCCGATAGCTAGCACGGCCTCTACCAGCACGAGCCAGGCTCAGCAGGCCCCGGCGCAAGGGCAAAAGGTGGACAAGTTGGGACGTCCGGTGCGGATGGTTGGGGGGGAGCCGCCATTTGCAACAATTTCAATTACGGCTCCTGCAATTTCAGCCAGTGCCGGCTCTTGCACGTTTGCACCCTATGCCAGAGGGCGCACCCCAGGATCCTATGTGAGGTCAAACAGAAGAAACCATGACTAAGCCGGGTCAATGTCCTTTGGCTCGGTGTTTACTTGACCTCACACCCCACTCCGTCACTCGCCAGCTACCTCATCCGAGGTTTCACTGATGGGTTTCATACCGGGCTCATCACCCTGCCCCACTCCACCCACGAATGTCCGAACCTACGCTCAGCAGCAACAGATGAGCCAGCGATTGACGTCCTTTTGCAGACGGAGTTGGATCGGGACTTCATGATAGGCCCGTTCTGTCAATCTCCCTTCAGCATCTGGAGGGTTAGCCCTATCGGGCTTGTACAGGGAAAATTTTCAAATAAAAAACGTCTGGTGTATGATCTGTCAGCGCCTCATTCTTCCGTCGTTCCCAGTCTCAACTCGCTCATCCCCTCCGAGGAGTTCTCACTGAAGTACGCTTCGGTAGACATGGCTATCCAGGCCATTCTCAGGGCAGGGGTGGGTGCTTGGCTCTCGAAGGCGGACATATCCGACGCCTTCAAGCTGCTGCCCATTCATCCTTCCCTGTGGTGCTGGCACGGCATCAAGTGGAGGGAGCGATATTATTTCGCGACCAAATTGACCTTCGGGTCTAAGAGTAGTCCTTGGCTATTTGACAAGTTCGCGGAGACCCTGGCGTGGATCCTTCTCCATGAGGCACAGTGCCACGAGGTCATCCATTATTTGGATGACTTCCTTCTGATAGAACCGCCCGGGGCTCCCCCAGGGGACCTTGGAAAGTTGAGGACGGTTTTCGACAATCTGAACGTCCCCATAGCGGAGCACAAGGTTGACGGCCCGGCACACAAGATCAGGTTCTTGGGCGTCGACCTTGACACGCTTGCCATGCAGGCCAGCCTTCCCGCAGATAAGTTGGACCGTATCAGGACGGTTCTGCGAGAATTCACCCGGGTGGGGGGATGTACTCAGAAGCAACTTCAGTCTCTCCTCGGGATGCTGAACTTCGCTGTGAGGATCATCCCCCAGGGCCGCTCCTTCGTGTCCTGGTCTTCCTGTCCTACACTCAGGACCCAGACCAGGTCATCAGGCTGGATTCTGCAGCCAGGGCAGATCTGGCCATGTGGGAACACTTTCTTAGTGATTGGAACGGTGTGTCCCTGTTCATCCCAGTCGTGTCCACGCAGTCACCTCAGGTGGTGACCGACGCGGCGGCATCCACAGGATGCGCCGCCATTTTTGGCCATTTGTGGTTCGCCGCCCCTTGGCCTCCTCAAGCACTAGCCACACCGGGCTTCACTACAACGTCAGCCCTCTTTGAGCTCTTCCCCATCGTAGCAGCCGCTCACCTATGGGGTCACCATTGGTCTGGACAGACTGTGGCTTTCTCGACAGACAATCAAGCCACAGCCGAGATCATCAGCAAGGGCAGGTCTAAGTCCAGGCCCGTCATGTCCTTCCTCCGCAGACTGGTCCAGCTATCCCTACAGCATCAGTTCAATGTTTACTGCTCATTCATTCCAGGGAAGTTTAACTCAGCAGCGGACGCACTCTCCCGTTTTAACTTTATTTCTTTCTTTGAACAGATGCCAGGAGCCTACCATCTTTCAGCCACTACCCCGGATTGGTCACAACTGACCTTGGACTAGCCCCACATCTACGCTCAGCTACCAACATCATTAACGCCTCGCTCGCCCGCAACACCCGTCGGGCCTACCGGACGGCCTGGAGGGCGTTTAACAAGTTCCTGCCCCATCGGCCTCGCGAGTCTTCCAGCCTCAAGCAGGTCCTGGCGTTCATCGCCTATTGTCATTCTCATATAGCACTGTCACACAGCACGATACGCCAGTACGTGGCCGGGGTGCAGCACTACTTGTCACTTCAAGACCCCGCGAGGCCTTCGGTGTTCTCCTGCCACGCAGTGAGGGCTCTACTACGTGGAGTTCAGAAACACCAGCCGCCAGTCAGCCCGAAGCGGCTGCCTATCACGGGGGAGATCTTCAAGGGGATGTCTGACATCCTGGATAGGTCCCCTTTCGGTCTCCTCCTCAGCACCGTCCTGCAGGCTGCGATACACATGGCGTTTTATGGGTTTCTACGGCCCAGCGAGTTCACTCGCAGCCACCCAGCCGGTCCAGTCTTGCATAGAAGTAATCTCTATCGCCACCAGGATCACTACGTCCTTCACTTGGCGACATCCAAAACTCAGCAGCGAGGTTCCGGAGTAGATATTCACCTGTACAGGACTCACAACAACTGGTGCCCAGTTGCCGTGTTGAACCGCCTGACGGCACTGCTATCCAACCGCCCAGGGTCCAGTCCGCTTCTACCCTTTCCGGTAAAACCCCTCAACTCGTCGCAGTTCGTGGAACATGTCCGGGTCCTTCTCGGCAATCTTCAGTTGGACCCCAGCCAGTACTCCGGGCATTCATTCCGGATCGGGGCGGCCACGACGGCCTCAAGACAGGGGGTTCCGGACCACGTGATCAAGAAACTGGGTCGGTGGAAATCGGCCTGCTTCTCTCGCTACATTCCTAACCCACAGTTAGAGATGGCTCAGGCCTTTGCTCGACTTACTCAGTGACATTGCCTTTAATAAATAATTATCCCCTACCTGAAGGTTTTTGCCCCCTTATTTTGGTGTACCATACGGTAGACCAAGGCACACTTTCAGGTCTATTTCATGTTGGTGAGTTTTGTGTTGTTCCTATGTGTCATCGTTACTCATGTCGTCCGTAGGGCTCTAGACCATAAATTGGAAGGCCGGGTACCGGCCTGAAGTTATGGGAGGAGCCCGGAGGGTATTTAAGCAGCCCAAAGGCCGCCGGTCTTTGTCGGTTTCCTGTGCGTGATACCCACCCACCCTCCCCTTTTAAAAGCCTCTTCCAAGTATTCTTACCCCAGACTGAATACTCATTCCACATTATTCCATAACTACTTCTTATCATTCTTTATCTAGGGTATGCCCCCTTATTTTGGTGTACCATACGGTAGACCAAGGCACACTTTCAGGTCTATTTCATGTTGGTGAGTTTTGTGTTGTTCCTATGTGTCATCGTTACTCATGTCGTCCGTAGGGCTCTAGACCATAAATATCAGTCTAGGGAGGGTTTTAAAGCCATTTCTAAGGTTTTGGAACTCCAGTCAGCCACGGGGAGAGCCAATATCCACAAATGGAGACTCACTTGGAACAGTGGTGAACCTTCCCAGGAGTGGCCGACCTACAAAAACTACTCCAAGAGCATCCCGTTCATTCACAAACTGAAACATAGTAAACACAGTTTTTTTCGGTGCCGTTCACTGATTCTGTCCATTCAGAAATATGTCCATGACATATTTACCGGTTCCTTACCCCCGCTCTCCATCCTGACAAATCCCCTGCAGCAGGAAGAGGAAGGGGGGACGCCGGCAGTGTTGGGGGGGTGGGCCAAGAGAGCACATAGGGGCCCAGGGGCAGCAGGACCTGGATAGGGGGGGTAGCAGGGAGACATATAGAGGAACCAATCCCTTCCAATTTTCTCCTGCAGCCACTGAATGCCTGCAGGAGAGAGAGGAGGAGAAGCGGGCTTTCCACGGCTTCAGGAGTACCAGGTGTATAGGTGTTAATCAACCTTATACAGCGATAAATCTATGTGCATTTAACTAAAAAAATATATATATATATATATATATATATATATATATATATATATATATATATATTAGTGCTGAAAAAGTATTTTCCTCCTTCCTGATTATTTTTTTTTCTCACACTTAAATGATTCAGTTCATCAAACAAATTTTAATATTACACAAAGATAACCCGAGTAAATCCAAGATGCAGTTTTTAAATTATTATTTAATTTATTAAGGGGAAAAAGCTGTTTATGGCTTTATGTGAAAAAGTAAATGCCCCCTCCCATGTTGAATCATGAATGAATTGTGATTAAGCACAATTTTTTGAAAAGCTAAGTTCAATTTCACTTTCCACACCCAGGCCTGATTACTGCGAGACCTGTTGAATCAATAAATCATATAAATAGAAGCTGTCTGACAAAATGAAGCACACTAATAGATCACAAAAAGCCACACATCATGCCACAATCTAAAAAAATTCAACAGATTAGAAACAAAGTAATGTACATATATCAGTCTAGGGAGGGTTTTAAAGCCATTTCTAAGGTTTTGGAACTCCAGTCAGCCACGGGGAGAGCCAATATCCACAAATGGAGACTCACTTGGAACAGTGGTGAACCTTCCCAGGAGTGGCCGACCTACAAAAACTACTCCAAGAGCATGACGATGACTCATCCAGGAGGTCATAAAAGATTTTTGAAAGGTGTGCATCCCGTTACATCTGGCATGAAACGAAATGCAGCATTTCATAACAAGACCATCATACCAACAGTCAGACATGGTGTTGGTAGCGTGGTAGCGTAATGGTCTGGGGCTGCTTTTCTGTTTCAGGATCTGGATGACTTACCATAATTGATGGAACCATGAATTCTGAGCTCTACCAGAAAATCCTAAAGGAGAATGTCAGTTCGTGACCTCAAGCTCAAGTGCACTTGGAATATGCAGCAGGACAATGATCCGAAACACAACAGCAAGTCCACCTCCAAATGGTTCAAACAAAGCTAAATTTAGGTTTTGGAGTGGCCTAGTCAAAGCCCAGACTTAAATCCAATTGAGATGCTTTATCATGACCTTACACAGGCCGTTCATGTTGGAAAACCCTCCAATGTGGCTGAATTAAAACAATTCTGCAAAGAAGAGTGGGCCAAAATTGCTCCAGAGCAATGTGAAAGACTCATTGCCAGTTATCGCAAACGTTTGATTGCAGTTGTTGCTGCCACAGCCAGTTATTGGGTTTAGGGGGCAATTACTTATTCACATGAAGCCAGGCAGGTTTGGACAGCTTTTTTGCCTTAATAAATGAAACCATCAATTAAAAACTGCATTTTGTATTTACTCTGGTTATCTTTGTGTAATAATACAATTTGTTTGATGATCTGAGCCATTTAGGTGTCGCAAATATGCAATATACACATTGTGTACATATATATATATATATATATATATATATATATATATATAGTATTATACAATAAAGTGCAACAAAAAATTTTTTATTTTATAATATACACTATTTCAGACTATATTACTATATTTTGTCTGCCTTTACACGCACGTGAACTTTTTGGCATTTCAGTCTTAGTCCTTAGGGTTCAATATTGAGTTGGCCCACCCTTTGCAGCTATAACAGTTTCAACACATTTGGGAAGGCTATGGGAATGTTTGAAGCGCATTTGTGAGGTCAGGCACTGATGTTGGACAAGAAGGCATGGCTCGCAGTCTCCACTCTAATTCATCCCAAAGATGTTCTATTGGGTTGAGGTCAGGACCAGTCAAGTTCCTCCACCCCAAACTCGCTTATCCATGTCTTTATGGACTGGGCTTTGTGCACTGGTCCAAATCATTTGGTGGATGGGGGGATTAAGGTGTGGGGTTGTTTTTCAGGGGTTGGGCGCAGCGTGGTGTGGCGGCAAGAATTCACACATTCAGGTGCATTATAAAACTTGTATTGAAGTAATGTAGCAACAGTTCACAACAAACCCAGTGGGACAGCTACCCAGCTGGGCACACTCACAGTTTCCAATAATATAAAGAAGTGAGTCACAGCCAAGCCAACAGTGTCTGGTTAGATGGAACAGAATGCAGTGTCATGCCCGATCAGGAAGATAACCAGAGAGATGTAACCCTACGCTTTCCCTCCTCGACAGGAACCCTTTACTATCGCTAGTAAGGTTTCTAAAAGATGGGGTACCTTTCCCTACTCTACCCACTTGTAAAAAGCATTCTGAACCCAGGGCCAAGGTCGGAAAAAAATGGCATGTCTGACTTTGCTACTCTTCCACATGCATGCTGCCCTAGTAATTTGCACCAAGCACCTACCTGCTGCCAGTCAACGCATGATCACACCCATCTTCTGACAAGCCCAAGCTTGCTCATCTCCTGTCTGCTCTCAGCCAGTACCCACTTGCTCAAACCTACTGTTCGTCTGCTGCCACTCAATCAGTTTACCCTGCCGTAGATTGCTGTCAAGCTGTTCTGACCTGAAAACTCTGCTTATCTCTTCTGCGGGTAAAGACCATCAGGCACTCATTCCACTCTACATTCTCTTGCCATCTGTCAACTTTACCAGGGGGCCCTGGGCCGAAGGTGTACAGGAAGCCTAAAGAAAGTTAAATCAATACATCATTTAAAACCAGCCTCCTGAATGTTCCCCTACATTTTTATTCTGGAACTTCAACTCCAGAAAGAGTGAATCTCACAGAGATTCATTTTAGTTACTAGAGCATGAGATGCTGGTAGATTTCTGGTACTCCAAATCCCATTTTCTGGTGATTATGTCTTGAAGGCACTTTTTAACAGCATTTCGCTGTCTAGCCTGGTTATATTAACACATCAAATTACATTTCAAATTCAGAAAGATTATTTTAATAACATAAATTTAAAAGCGTGGGTCATTTATGTTTTTTATGCAGCACTGACATGCCAGACAAAAGCAATGTGTTAATAGATTAAGTATTTCACAACGTGCTTTAGAATTCTGTAAGGTTATTTGCCCCTGGAACAAGGACAGCTCTGCAAATTCTTTCATGGGTCTTAAGCATAATAATAGTGCCTGTGGTTCAACTGTCATGCTAATTAGGATGTGTTTTTGGTTTGAGATACAAGGGAAATCATAACCCTCTAGCCTGGTTATTACCATAAAAAGTACAGACAAATAAGCAATTCTTAATTCCAAGTTTTCTCCTAGGTGAATTAACTAAATGTTTACTTTACAAAGTGAATGTTCGCTGAACAAAGTGAATGCTTATCCTCAATCATCCAACCACATACATGCAATTTTTTTTTTTAAATGTATAGTCACATCAGAGACATTTGCTATACTGTCTGTTGTATACATGTGCAGCAGAACTGTTTCAATAAAAAAAAAAAAAATGACTTGGTAAGTTGAATTAATTGTTTTCTATTTTGTGCAGACTAGAGCTGACACTCGTTTCCTAACAGATAGTCAGCAATGGATTTCACACTATCCCAAAATGGCTGCTGCAATTTACATCTATAGGATGGCTACTGAAAAGGGAGACACATGTGCCAGACTACAAACAGGGATAAGCTTAGGGTATGGATAGAAGATGAGATCGACCTGGATACAAGTTGTTTGCAGTCTGGAAAACAGCAAACGAATGTGACTACAGTATTCACTTCTATAGCAACCAACTACCTATCTTGCACTTTCCAGCTTTTGAAATGCGGTCAGGTGGCTTACAAAGGGCCAATAATAAGTGTATTTGTATATGTCTTATGCGCCAGCCCCCTCCCTAAAAAAAAAAAAATCGGGGTTCCTAGCAGTCTTTTATCAGTGTATAGTCTGTACTCCATGCTAGATATACTGTACATTATTTAAATATCCTTTTTTTCAAGGGTCAGCAGCGTGAATTTGGGCCTCACACAGACAAAGCTGCCCTTTGTTTGCAGTACATCACCACATATCCATGTTTTACCATATAGAGCAGTGGTCATTATTAACCCTGTCCTCAGGACCCACTAACAGGCCAGGTTTTATGTATTACCTTGGGGAGATGCAGACTAGAATACTGCAATCACTGAGCAGCAAATTATATCACCTGTGATGTGTATTTCAGTTATCTTGCAAAACCTGATCTGTTAGTGGGCCCTGAGGACAGGAGTTGATGACCACTGATATAGAGCACCAAATAGACATGTGCAGAATGACATTTTTTTACATAAATTTGTTTGGTTAAACTAATTTAATCTGTTTTTGGAATTTGTTTTGTTTATTCATATTCAAATTGATTAAAATTTTCCGAATTTGAATTCCAAAAGTTTTCGCAGTTGAATACCGCATTTATCGGCATATAACACGCACCGGCGTATAACACGCACCCCAAGTTTAGGAGGGAATTTTAAGGAAAAAAAGTTTTAGGAGAGAAGTTTAGGGGAAAAAAAAACCTTACATTTAAGCGTCATTTGCAGCTTGCCCAGCGTCATTTGCAGCTTGCCCAGCGTCATTTGCAGCTTGCCCAGCGTCATTTGCAGCCTGCCCAGCGTCATTTGCAGCTTGCCCAGCGTCATTTGCAGCTTGCCCAGCGTCATTTGCAGCTTGCCCAGCGTCATTTGCAGCTTGCCCAGCGTCTTTTGCAGCCTTGCCCAGCGTCTTTTGCAGCCTTGCCCAGCGGCGCCGCTCGCTTTTTTTGTAATTTTTTTGGGGGTATCGGCGTATAACACGCACCCACGACTTTCCCCCGATTTTAAGGGGGAAAAAGTGCGTGTTATACGCCGATAAATACGGTAGTTTTCAAAGTTAAATTCAAAAAGTTTTCGAATTTGAAAAGTTTCAGATTCGAATTTGAAAAGTTTTTGAATTGGAATAGTTTTCGCTTTGTTTTCCAATTTTCAAAGATAATAAAATCGAAAAGAAGATAAAGGAATAGAATAGAAAAAGATATAATAGAAAAGAATATAACAGAAAATAAAAGAATATAATATAATAGAGTAAAACAGAACAAAATAGAATAGAAAATAAAATAATAGAATAGAATAGAAACAAATAGAATAGAATAGCATAAAAAAAGAACAGAATAAAATTTGAATCTGAAATTTGAATAGAAAAGTATAAAATACACAGGAATAGAATAATAAAAAAAAAAAACAAGAGAAAAGAATAGAAAGATTATAACCATTTCCCAAAATTGAAATAGAATCAATTCGAATTTGAATTGAATAGAAAATAATAGATTAGAATAGAAAATAACAGAATAGTATAGAAAAAAACAACAGAATAGAAAGAACATAACCATCTTCCTATTTGAATCTATTCGCTTCTATTCTATTCAAATTTGAATTGATTCTATTTGAATTTTGGGAAATGGTTATATTCTTTCTATTTTATTCTCTTCTTTTCTATTCTATTGTTTTTTTGAACGCTATTCTTTTTCTATTTGTTTATTCTATTCTTTTCTATTCTATTATGGTCTATTCTATTCATTTCTATTCTATTCTATTATTTTCTATTCAAAATTTGAATTTCCGAAGATTGTTATATGCATTCTATTCCAGTCTGTTGTTTTTTTCCTATACTATTCGGTTATTTTCTATTCTAATCTATTATTTTCTATTCTATTCAAATTGCGAATTGATTCTATTTTAATTTTGGGAAATGGTTATATTCTTTCTATTCTATTATTTTTTAATTATGTTCTTTTCTATTCTATTCTTTTCTTATGTATTCAAATTCATTCTATTTGAAATTTGAATTTCCGAAGATGGTTATATTCTATTTTATTCTATTTTTTTATTCTATTCTATTCCTTTATTTTCTATTCTATTTTATTCACTTTGGAGTTGAAAAACAATTAGAATTCAAAAACTTTTCTAATTTGAAAACTTTTTTGTTATTTCGGTTTTGTTTAAATTCTGTATTTTTTCAATTCGGAAAAAAACATACTGCACAGGGCTAGCACCAAATCACCACAATGTTAAGTGCACCAAAGTACAACATCCTCAATCCCCAACAGGCATAATGCTAATAAATTAAGGCAAACCTCTGTATCCCTCATGTCTTGGAGACATAAATAGAGAAAGGTTCTTGCACGACTCAAAGAGGGCAAGCAGGTTTTGCATCTGCAGAACAAACCGGTGGTCAGGCTGCATCTTTGAGAGCCTGGGCATATCTGCATTTTCTTTCTGTGAATGCTATACAGCCAGCGCATGCCGAGTCAGCAGAATTATTTGAGCGCAAAATGAGTAACTTACTGATCCTCCTCCTATTCACTCCTCCCTTTCCATCTTTCCCTCCAGATCAACACGATTCTCCATCTGCTGCAACATCTCCTTTATATCATGGTCTGCAGTGTTCCCCTCTAAATCAGGGTTCATAGTGTTTCCCTTTACATCAAGGTCCACAGAGTTCTCCCTTATACTGTAAAGGGAATCTCTGTTGAATCTGATGTAAGGGGGGAATCTATGGACTGTGATGTAAGGGAGAATTCTTGTGTGGACTCTTGTGTAAGGGGGGGGGGGGGGCTCTGGTGACCAGAGACCCCCTTACATCAGAGTTTGCCTTTACACCAGAGTCTGCAGCATTCCCCCAATACATCAGAGTTCTGAGAGCTCCTTTACATCAGAGTCCACAGTCTGCATACCCTGCAGACTCTGATGTAAGAACTCTGTACTGGGTATATTAACCTGACCTTCATATAAAAAGGAGAAATATGTTTTTTGCCTTTTGTTAATAGCACTAGCTACATGTTTGTAGCTTAACCACTTCCCACCCGGCCTATACCAGAATGACGGTCGGGAAGAGGTTCAGTTATCCTGACTGGGCATCATATGACATCCAGCAGCATAAGCCGTGATCAGTCTGACACACCACATCTCCGATCGAGGTAAAGAGCCTCTGATGGAGGCTCTTTACCACCTGATCAGCTGTGTCCAATCACAGCTGGTCACAGTGTAAACAGTAAAAGCCATACATCAGCCTTTCCTCTTCTCCACTGTATTTTATACTGTGCACACCACCAGAAGTGTAGTAGTCACTGTACACACTGTATTAGATACTGTATATACCGCCTGCACTGTATTAGCAACTGTACTACGGCTGTACTGTATTGTGTACTGTGTACACCACCAGACGTGTAGTAGAAACTGTACACACTGTATTAGATACTGTGTACAAAACCAGAAAAGTATTAGCAACTGTACTCTGGGCCTTTTTTTCCACTGGGCATGATGGGCAGTTGTCTGGAGGGCCCCATCCAGAGCTGATCCTCAGCACTGCAATCTGCTGCTTAAATTGACTGACTGCACTGGTTGCTCACTTCGCCGGCCGGCATCTAGCTAGCAACCAGTGACGTCAATCAGAGGCCGCGGCCGCCCCAGCATTCATAGCGCACACGGCTGCCCCAGTGGCTAGTGAACAGGCTCCGCTCACCTCTGCCATGTTCTTCAGACAGCATGGAGTGGGAGCGGAAAGACTGCCCTTGATAGCTGGTGCTGCCTTGCTGCTGTGAGTGACACACTACATACTGCACCAGGCCGGCGGCCTCAAGTAAGTCTAACAATGTCTACTTAAGTAAATTCAAGTTGTGCATCAAACACAGCCACTGTCTGTGCCCCTCAAAAGCTGCCACTGTGCCCAAACACAGCCACTGTGCCCAAACACAGCCACTGTGCCCATCAAAGCTGCCACTGTGCCCATCAAAGCTGCCACTGTGCCCATCAAACACAGCCACTGTGCCCATCAAAGCTGCCACTGTGCCCAAACACAGCCACTGTGCCCATCAAAGCTGCCACTGTGCCCATCAAAGCTGCCAATGTGCCCATCAAAAGCTCCCACTGTGCCCATTAAAGCAGCCACTATGCCCATCAAACAGCCACTGTGCCCATCAAAGCTGCCATTGTGCCCAAACACAGCCACTGTGCCCATCAAAGCTGCCACTGTGCCCATCAAAAGCTGCCACTGTGGCCATTAAACGCAGCCACTATGCCCATCAAACGCTGCCACTGTGCCCATCAAACGCTGCCACTGTGCCTATCAAGCTCGTGTTATATTGTCCAAAAGTTGTGTTAATGTTTAAACACTGATTTTGTTGGAAGTACCAATAAATATAGCCTTATTGATAATTTGCATTTTTATTCTTGTGCGTGATTGTGTAGACAGGGCCCCAGTGCACTGTATTGCCCAGGGGCCTATGATGTTCTTAAGATGGCCCTGACTTTACTATGGCTGCACTGTATTGTGTACACCATCAGAAGTGTACTAGAAACTGTACACACTGTATTAGATACTGTGTACACCACCAGAAAAGTGGTAGAAACTATACTAAGCTGAACTGTATTGTGTACTGTGTACACCACAACAAGTCTAGTAGAAACTGTACACACTTTGCTACAATGTAAAGAACTGAGTGTACAGCTTGTATGACAGTGTAAATTTGCTGTCCCCTCAAAATAACTTAACACACAGCCATTAATGTCTAAACCGCTGGCAACAAAAGCGAGTACACCCCTAAGTGAAAATGTCCAAATTGGGCCCAAAGTGTCAATATTTTGTGTAGCCACCATTATTAATTTCAATAAATTTTTATTAGAATTAACCATGTAACAAAACATTTACATTGGAACTGCGCTCAGCGCAACATGTTACCACATTTAGAGCAAACAAAATATATTTATAACTTTAACGTGGTCTGATCAAACATAATACATCTTTGCTGGTTTCGTTGCAATGATTCAATAAACATTTACCATCTTCCGTATTCACTGTATAAGAATGTTGGTTTTACCCTCTATAGCTACACTTAGAGTCTTGGTTAGATGGCAATATGTTTTGGGTGGGTGGCCCCCACCCCCGGCGCCCCCAAGGGGATCACACTGCGCCGAGGGGATGGCCCCCATCCCTACCAGGCTGGGTTGTATGACTCCTGTTGAGTCTGTAGTTGTGCTGTTTGGGTACCTGAGTCTTGTGCTTATTGCATTATTTACCTTATTTTTCTAGTTGGAAAGTTTGTTGTTAATAAAACATTGTCAGTTTTATTTGAGACTAAGAGGCTTATGTTTGTGACGTATTAACGTTTAGGAGGTTGTAAATGTGTGTAGGGGGAAAGAAAGAGAAAGAAAAGGAGTAAGTGTAGACAGTAGGGGGGGGAGAGGTAGGGGGGGGGGCTGCGCACGAGTCGTGGCTCTACCTTTGATGAGTTATGTTATCCTATCGTCAGATAGATAAACAGATGTGATGAGTGGTGGAGGCGTCATGTGTTGCTCCATTTTTGATACCACTTAGTCCATGGTTCCCAAACTTGGTGTCTAGCTGCGTAAGTGCCTTGTGTGGCTGCGAACATCAGTTCGTATGATATATGTAGGTTTGTAGTGCGAATTACTTCAGTAATGGTAGGTACTTCCTCTTTTAGCCATTTCCTTGTGAGTTCTAATCTTGCGCTATTAAGGATCTGTGTTGTGGTGTGTCTCAAAGGATGGGGTATCAGTTCCATTTCTAGTGATAGTAATGCCATACCTGGGTTGGCGGGACAGTGAGATTTACTTATATCTCGGATTATGTGGAATACTCTATGCCAGTATTTGTCTATTTTAGGGCATGTCCAGAGGATATGTGTAATGGTTCCTCTGTGTCCGCATTTTCTCCAACATAGTGGAGATGTGTCTTGTTTAAATCCCGCCAAACGTGTGGGGGTCATATACCACCTAAGGAAGATTTTTTGGTATAGTTCCCACGAATTCGCACTTTTGGAGGCCTTGTAAATAGAGGAGATAGCTAGTTGCCATTGTTCAATAGTGTAAGATGCGTTTAGATCAATTTCCCATGTTTTCATAGTGGGAGATTTGGTGCATATCGCTTTCATATTAAGAAGGCCATAGAAAAGTGAGATACCTTTAATAGAGGATGTGGGATTTGTTAGATATAGGTATGCGTTCCAGGGGACTTTAGAGTTAACATCCGTGATGTATGATAGAAGGTGGGAAATTTGCATATATAGGAATTGGTCTTTAGGTTCTAGGTTATGTTCAATTTGTAATGCTCTAAAGGATTTTAGTGCGGGTCCTATGTATAAGTCTTCTATATTTCTGATCCCTTTATGTATCCAATGCTTGGTGTGTATATTTGGTATGATAAGTTCTAGGCTTGTGATAGGTATTGGTATAGTTTTGAGTGTTAGATCCGAGTCTGGTAGCTTTAGAATGAGTTGCCACGCTAGTAGGGAGGCTTCTATGGTTGGTGAAAGCTTAGGTGGGTGTGGCATGTGTCTAGATATCAATAGTAGATCGGGGAGCCTATGGTTTGGAGATTGAAACCTCTCCAAGGCTTGCCATCTTGTCTCGTGGTTGCCAGGGAACCACGATTTCAATTGTGCTAGGACAGCTGCGTAGTAGTAGTCTTTTAGTAATACATGGCCCACCCCCCCTGCATTTTTGGACTTAATTAGTTTGTGGAATGCGCATCTGGCTCTTTTTTTTTGCCAGAGGAATCCATTGACCGCAGCTTGTGCGCGGGCAAAGAATCCACCTGGCACTGGAATGGGGAGGGTACGAAACAAATATATAAATTGAGGTAATAGCATCATCTTGAAAGCTGCTAGGCGTCCTGACCAAGTGGTTTCGGTTTTAGATAGTGCTTGTAGTTTGGGAGGTAGATGGAGTAGGAATTGAGTGTAATTGGCTTCTACCAGCTTATTCGTGTCTGCTGTTAAGGTTACTCCTAAATATTTTATGCCTTCCTCTGACCATTTATATGGGAATTGTTTCTGGAGTCTATCTGATGTACATTTCTCCACTCCTAGTCCTAAAATGTATGATTTGTTGTCATTAACCTTATAGTAAGACACTTTATTAAACAGTTTTAGAGCTTCGTGTGCCGCTGCCAGGGAGGAACCCACTTCCGTTAATATCATGATGATGTCATCTGCGAATAAGCTTATAGAATGGACTTCCTGGCCAGTAGGGAAACCTGATATGCCAGGATGATTTCTGATGTATGTGGCTAGAGGTTCCATCAGTAAATTGAAAATCAGGGGGGAAAGCGGGCACCCCTGTCTGGTCCCATTTGAAATACTAAAGGGTTTGGAAAGAGAACCAGACATAAACACTTTGGCGGACGGGTCAGAATAGAGAGCCATTATAGTCGAAAGAATGGGGCCTGAAAAACCAAACTTTTCTAGTGTCTTGGCTAGATAGAGCCAATGGATTCGGTCGAAGGCCTTCTCTGCGTCCAAAGTAAGGAGCAGAGAAGGTCTTCGTTGCTTTTTTGCCAGGTGTATTATATTGATCATACGCCTTGTTGCGTCAGAGGTTTGTCTATTCTTAGTGAAACCTGTTTGGTCAGGATGTATTAATGTAGGTAATATATCTACTAGGCGGAAGGCAATGAGTTTAGCATAAACTTTCAGATCTATGTTTAGTAAAGAGATCGGCCTGAAATTGGAGGGGACAGTGGGTTCCTTCCCCGGCTTAGGCAGAGCGACTATCAGAGCTTCCAACATTTCTGGTGGGAAAGAGGCAGAGGCAGCTGCTTTTGCAAATACAGGGGCTAGGAAGGGGGTCAATATCTTTTTGAATTCTTTGTAGTATTCGCTACAAAACCCGTCTGGTCCTGGGGACTTGTTGAGGGGTAATGAGTCGATTGTTTTTTGGATTTCAGCTTCAGAGAACGGGAGGTTCAGTGATTGAAGTTGTTGGGGCGACAATTTGGGAAGTGAGAGATTGCAAAGAAAGTCATTTATAACCTCTGGGTCTGGTTGGATTGTAGATGTATCGTCTTTTAGGTTATACAAAGAGCCATAGTAGTGGCTGAACGCGTCTGCGATTTTTTGGGGGTGGAATTCTTTGTTGCCGGTGATCGGGTGAATAATAAAGGGGATTTTGGTTTTATACCTATAACCTTGAAGGGATTGGGCCAGTAATTTCCCCGCTTTGTTCCCATTAACATAATAATTCATTTTGAGCCGTTTAGTGGCTTTTTCAAATTTATCTAGGAGGTGGAGTCTAAGTTCGTATCTAAGTTGTGATAGTTTCTGCGAGGTAGTTCGGTCATACTGCGCCTTGTTTTTAGATTCTAGTCCTGAGATTTGTTTCATAAGTTCTGTTGTTTTTTGTTGCCTCTGCCTCTTTGCCCTTGCCCCAATCTGTATGAACATTCCCCTTATGAACGCTTTATGAGCGTTCCATAGCATAATAGGACATTTTACAGAGTTAACATTATCATTGAAGAAGTTAGTTAGATGCTTTGTAATTTGGGCTCTGGTTTCTGGCTGTTGCAGCAGAAAGGTGTTCAGTCTCCATAATGGGTTTGGTCTGGGGTAAGCTGCGTTGGCAAGAGTCAAAACAATGGAGGCATGGTCAGACCAAGTTATATTATTTATGCGGACATCTTTGGTGTTGAACAGGATTTGTTGGTCTACTATGGCAAGGTCTATTCTGGTGTATATTTTGTGGGGTGCTGAGAAAAAGGTGTAGTCTTTTTCAGTTCCGTGGATACACCTCCAGGCATCATATACCGCGTGTTTCTGCATAAGTGGGTTCAATGAGGGAGGGCTGCGTAGGGGGGTGGACGTTGAGTCCATCTCTGGATCTGGGGTGAGGTTGAAGTCTCCGCAGAGGATTAAAGGACCCTCTTGACATTTCCTGATTTTCCCCATCAATTTGTTGAAGAAGTGCACTTGGCGCTTGTTAGGGGAATAGGCTGTTGCTATCGTGTAAGGTGCCGAGTTGATTGTACAAACCAAAATGAAGTATCTACCCGATACATCTCGAATCTCTCTGTTGAGTTGAAACGCTACTGTGTCACGTATAGCTATTAGCACCCCTTTAGTTTTGGAGTCTGCGTTTGGCTGTGTAGACAAAGGGAAAGCTTCTGTGTGCACATTTCGGTGGCGCTGTTTTGCAAAAGTGAGTCTCTTGAGCGCATAGAATATCTCCTTGGTGAAGTAAAGCCTCTTGCCACAAGGACTTGCGTTTCATGGGGTGGTTGAGCCCCTTGGCATTGATAGAAACTATGTTAATAGCCATTATTCATGTATAGAGTAAGTCATGAGATGAAGTTGCACCTCAGCTCAACACTTGGTCTATAGAGTGTATTCGTTTCATTAGTGTTGTGTGGGTGGTGCGACTTACTTGAGTATCTCGTTGTAATCGAGTTGATGCACGGTTGGCTTGCGTGTTGCGACACTTCTGATGGCAGTGGAGGCGTCCTGTTGAACTCTAGGAATTCTCGGTAGGCCCGGTGATGCGTTAGCCACGGCTCGTGCGCAGGTGCAGAGAGTTGGGGGGGGTAGGGAGGAAAGGAGAGAGCTTTGTGGAACAAGAAAAACATAGAGAATAAAAAGTAAAGACAGTTCAATGAGCGGCATGGTTGCAAGCTCTTGGGTGCAACCTAACTGGGGGGTAATAATACCCAATGGCAGCTTGTCGCTGCGTAACATTATTGGGGGTTAAGTTCTGTCCTAGCGACCATAATGGTCTTGGACTTGTTGTGTTTGCTTGTCATCCCTCTGTTTCATTTTAAGAATGGGAGGTATTGTTTTTGGGTGTAACTGGTTTCCATTCCTGGGTGATTCTGCGGGGGTTGCTGGATACATCATGATCTTCTTGGTTATCTGGCAGTATGTCCCACTCTTTCAGAAGGGCGATTCCTTTCTCTAAGGAGGTCACTGTGTAAGTGCGGTTGCCTCTGGTCACTGTCAGTTTTGTGGGGTATCCCCACCTGTATATTATTTTATGATTTCTTAGCACTTTGGTCACTGTGTTCAGGTTTTTGCAATGTATACTGTGATAGGTCTGCAAAGAATTGGAGATTCTGGCACTCCGCTGGGATCTGCTCTTGCTTTCTCATAATAGACATGAGTTGTTCCTTTATGTGGAAGAAGTGAAGTCGGAGTATCACATCTCTAGGGATTTGGTCCGACAGGTGGGTGGGTTTGGGTAGTCGATGGATTCTGTCGATCGTGACATCTAAGTCGGTGAGAGTAGGTATGAGGGCTTTAAAAATGGCGGTAGCGTGTGCAGCCAGGTCAGGTTGTGCTACAGTTTCGGGTATCCCTC
Source organism: Lithobates sylvaticus (assembly GCA_028564925.1). Classification (NCBI taxonomy): domain Eukaryota; kingdom Metazoa; phylum Chordata; class Amphibia; order Anura; family Ranidae; genus Lithobates; species Lithobates sylvaticus. The sequence goes on from CM053027.1 coordinate 362,636,100, forward strand.
TCACTTTTAGATTGTTCCTTCTGGACCTGTCCTCTAAATCTGCCATTTTAGCTTTGATCCATTCAGAGTCAGCTTCGTTTTCCTCATGAGCATCTACTAGCTCGTTAATGGCGGAGGCATATTCTCCCATCTTAGTTTCTATGTGGTCCACCCTGTTTCCCACCTCCTGTATGTCTCTGTTGATTCGGTGCATATAGCCTGCCATATCTGATTGCAGGGAGCTCCTTAATGACAGGAGCATGTCTTTTAACACAGTGTCCATGACTGGCATATTTTGTGTGGGGAATGATTCTATGGATTCCGGGAGCTCCCTGGTGTCTTCCCCAGAGTCTGAGGTCGGGCTCCCTGCTCTGTCTAATCCTCCGGCATCGAGCCTGGGTTTGGTCTTGGCCGGGCTGCAGGTAGATGGGGTGGTTGGGTAGTGTCTCCTATCGTCCGGGGAATCGCTCATTTGCAGTCTGTTACCTTTGGATGAGGTCCGTTGGTGCCTCGAGGCGTCCGGGGATGTGTAGGCCTCAGCGCCATCTTGGTTTTCCGCCTTGCCGCTCGTGGGGTAAAAGTCCGTTAAACGCTGGAGTTTACGGTCTTGCTTCCTCTTGCCAGACATCCTCGATATGTGGTGGTGCTACGCCCGTGGGGTATGTCGGTTTGTATGTCTCGGGTGAATGCTTTACAGCCGCTGGTGTCCCTGAGTTCGCCGGAGCTCCTCTACCACACGTCCATCCGGCTCGCTCGCTAGGCCACGCCCCCGTGTAGCCACCATTATTTTCCAGCACTGTCTTAACCCTCTTGGGCATGGAGTTCACCAGAGCTTCACATGTTGCCACTGGAGTCCTCTTCCACTCCTCCATGACGGCATCACGGAGCTGGTGGATATTAGAGACCTTGCGCTCTTCCACCTTCTGTTTGACGATGCCCCACAGATGTTCAATAGGGTTTAGGTCTGGAGACATGCCAGTCCATCACCTTTACCAGGGCTCAAGTCCTGCGGGAACGCATGGGAACGGAGTTCCTGTACTTTTTCCACAACAGGAACTCAGTTCCCGTTAGCAGCCTTATCCTGCAAGACTTTGAAGTATGCGAGCTGTGTGGCAGGTGCTACACCAGCAGCTGCTGACACAGCTCGTGGACCATTCAGGCATTGTCAGTAGGGGGCCCCATGACAGCTTCTGCTTCAATCTACCTGTCAATCACAGCTAGCTGACAGGTAGATCAGGTCCCTGCTGCTAAGAGATTGTATTTAGTCAGACCTCTCGTGATGCGCTCCTCCCCGCCGGCCCCTCCTGATTTTCTGTCTCCTCACCCCCCCCCCCCCAGTCTCCTGCATACTTGCGAGTGGATCTTGGGTGGGAGTTCCCACACATTTTTCCCCAGGACTTGACCCCTGACCTTTACCCTTAGCTTCATTAGCAAGGCAGTGGTCATCTTGGAGGTGTGTTTGGGGTGTTTATGTTGGAATACTGCCCTGCGGCCCAGTCTCCGAAGGGAGGTGATCATGCTCTGCTTCAGTATGTCACAGTACATGTTGGCATTCATGGTTCCCTCAATGAACTGTAGCTCCCCAGTGCCAACAGCACTTATGCAGCCCCAGACCATGACACTCCTACTACCATGCTTGACTGTAGGCAAGACACACTTGTCTTTGTACTCCTCACCTGGTTGCTGCCACACACGCTTGACACCATCTGAACCAAATAAGTTTATCTTGGTCTCATCAGACCACAGGACATGGTTCCAGTAATCCATGTCGTTAGTCTGCTTGTCTACAGCAAACTGTTTGCGGTCTTTCTTGTGCATCATCTTTAGAAGAGGCTTCCTTATGGGACAACAGCCATGCAGACCAATTTGATGCAGTGTGCGGCGTATGGTCTGGCCACTGACAGGCTGACTCCCCCCCCCCCCACTCCTTCAACCTCTGCAGCAATGCTAGCAGCACTCATACGTCTATTTCCCAAAGACAACCTCTGGATATGACGCTGGGCCCGCGCACTCAACTTCTTTGGTCGACCATGGCAAGGCCTGTTCTGAGTGGAACCTGTCCTGTTAAACCGCTGTATGGTCTTGGCCATCGTGATGCAGCTCAGTTTCAGGGTCTTGGCAATCTTCTTATAGCCTAGGCCATCTTTATGTAGAGCAACAATTCTTTTTTTCAGACCCTCAGAGCGTTCTTTGCCATGAGGTGCCACGCTGAACTTCCAGTGACCAGTATGAGAGAGTGAGAGCGATAACACCAACTTTAACACACCTGCTCTCCATTCACACCTGAGACCTTGTAACACTAATGAGTCACATGACAATGGGGAGGGAAAATGGCTAATTGGCCCAATTTGGAAATTTTCACTTAGAGGTGTACTCACTTTTGTTGCCAGCGGTTTAGACATTAATGGCTGTGTTGAGTTATTTTGAGGGGACAGCAAATTTACATTGTTATAGCTGTACATTCACTACTTTACATTGTAGCAAAGTGTAATTTCTTCAGAGTTGTCACATAAAAAGATAGAATAAAATATTTACAAAAATGTAAGGGGTCTACTTTTTGTATATCAAATACACTGCCACTAACTGAATAACCTGTCTGCTTAATGTAACTCAAGCTATCTCTCTGTCCACGCCAACAACACTACACACAGCCGCTGTGTAAGCTGCCTTACATAGTGTGGGGCGTGGACTTAGTCACCCTGCCTTTGGCCAATTATGGCTCTCTTAGCAGAGGGTGCTGTGATTGGCCAAAGCATGCAGGTCAGGTGCATTAAGATCAAAAACATTCTGTGTGCAGCAGCCCCCCTCAGTCCCCCTAATACTTACCTGAGTCCCCTCTCGATCCAGTGATGTTGCACGAGAGACCCCCCCTCCTCACTGGCTGAGACAGCAACGGTGCGCAATTGGCTCCCACTGCTGTCAATCAAAGTTAGTGAGCCAATGAGGAGAGAGAGAAGGGGCTGGGCTCGAGCAGTGGCTCAGTGTCTGAATGGACATACAGAGCAGCAGCTTGGCTCGGGTGCCCCCACAGCAAGCTGCTTTCTGTGGGGGCACTAGGCAGGAGGGAGGAGCCAGGAGTGCCAGTGAGGGACCAGAAAAGAGGAGGATCTGGGCTGCTCTATGCAAAACCACTGGACAGTATGTAAGTATAACATGTTTGTTATTTTTAAATGAAAAAAAAAATGAGACTTTAGTATTATTTTAAGCTATGCCTAATACTACATTGCTAATTGATTTCAGTTCATCTTTGTCACATGGAAAAATGTATTTAGAAAGAAAATGACTTTCAAGCGCAAAAACGTTCACAGCACTTGGAACTAAAATTGTTGCAGGTAGAAACCATTAAAAAAAATGCCATTTCATCATTTACATGTGAAGGTATTTAATAAGACAGACAGCACACTTATTGTTAATTGCATTTAAGAAAAAAAATGACGTAAAATGTATATCATGCTATGCAGCTCACATTTTTCTCCATTGTTTTAAGTACTGAATGCTTTGCCAAAGTAATTAAAATGTGTAGACCTTCACAGACAGCAGCAGAATGCCAAAGTAAGCACAGAAAGGGTCACTGTCATTTTTCTAATGTGGGTAAAGTGATGACACATTGGCAAAAACTGCTTCTGCTAAAGTGTAAAGTAGAGAAAAAAATCTGAATTGTATGCTAATAAAACTACGAACAAAAAAGATTGCACATAAAGTAATTAACTTTTACGTTTCAAATGTAATTCATACATAGTTTTCATAGTATTATCTTTTAACTTTAGACTGGGACATAACTTATTCTTTATGAAAATGATTAAAAATAGTTCTTCCCTTCTTGAAGTCAGGGGTAATTAATCAAATAATCAACAGATGAGGCGCACATGTGTGGCATGGCACCCAAGGGATGGAAACTCATTGACCGCTATGCTGACTTTGTTCTCCCTACTTGCTAACACAAAAGCACCTACAGTAGACTCACCCCCACAGATCGCAAACTGGGTCAAAGGAAAGGAAACTAGAGCAAATGATGTGAAAATATGATGGAGAACATAGAGAATCCCATAGATTTAACCTCAGGATTTGGGGCTCCCTAAAAATATCATTGACTGCATAAAACATATTTAAAGTCTTACTTCCTCAGGCAGGTTAATCTATCTTCTAAACTGACAAAATACACTGGACTATGACTGGACCCAGAAATGCAGAATTTTCTAAATATGTAATCTACTACCTTAATGCAAGAGGCATGATATTATTTTCCCCCTCTGGTGTTCCAACGAGATCCAAATATTCTCAGACTTAGCACTTCTTATTGAGGATAAAGATGCATTAACATTAGAAAAGGTAAGCATTAGTGGGGAATTCCATTGCAGCTATTTTTTTTTACATAACCGGAAGAACACTGTATCCTTGAATCCAAAGAACTTAGTGTGGAGCCTCTTTACACATCTCAGTCAAGCCATCAGGACCAGGAATATTCTGAACTGGTCTCATAGGTCATCCTGCCAAATAAGTAACACATATTACCCACTACCCACTCTTCCCTACATTCTGCCCTAACCTCTTTCAAAAACACCAGACAGCTTGATGCCTTATTGAGTATAGCTTTGCCAAACACATTCCACCACCTGGACAGATTGGTGACTAAATAACTTGTAACATTTATTAGCCAAAGGAATCTCTACAGAACACTACACACGGTCGGACTTTTTCATCAATTTGGTCCGATCGGACAAGGTTGTTGAAAAATCAGACCGTGTGTATGCACCATCGGACAGTGTTCGTCGGTTTGTCCGTCGGACAAAGTCTTATCTCCTGCTGGAAAGATTTCCCGTCAACCCGGTCCGATCACACCAAATCCGAGCGTGTGTACGCTTGTCCGACGGACAAAGTGCTACGCATGCTCAGAAGAAATTCTGTGACGGAAGCGCTCGGTCAGGTAAAACTACCTTTCCTAATCGACACAGCACATTCGTCACGCTGCAATGTTAAAATGTCTTTAATGCAGCGCATTCTCTTTTTCTTTACAATGCAACAAGAATGACATCTTTTAGCTGCTCCTATTCACCCGCACTTCTCACAAACTTACTTCTTTATTACTTTGCAGCATTTATACACTACATGTTTATTTTTACTCAGATCGTAATACAATCTTTCTTATTTTTTTACCCAGATTTTTTTTTTTTTTTGGGGAATACATATTTGAAGGAGATTTTTTTTTTTTTTTGGAGGGGGTTTGTATGTCTCAACTTAGCAAAACCACATTATTAACATTTGTATTTCTTGCTTACATTTACTAGGAGTTTGTTGGTTGTTGGTGCCCCTTGTTAATTCTACTTTAGGATTAGTGAAATGTACCTGCCTAAAGAAAAACTGTCATTGTAGAAAAGTAAAACACAATAGTCAATGATTATTTCAAATCAAAAAAACCTTTATTTAGGTCTCAGCAACAGACCAAAGAGGAACGCAGCCATGGTGAAACTTGGGGAATTTGCAAAGCCTTGGACACCCATGGCAACCATCATTTTACATACTTAAACAATTGGGGGCATGAAGACTACCTATCTAAATAATAAGGGAGCGCAATCTGGTCCTGAAGTCCAAAACATCCGGAACTGCAGCAGATGCCATCTAGGTCCCCAGGCTCTGGTACTACGAGAGGCTCCATCTTCTCTCAGACCAGACTGAATCAAGGTCATCACTCTCTTGTCTTCCTTGTACGCTTCCTTCCACGCCGTGGTGCTGGTGCTGGTGGGGTGGCAGAAGGAGGAGGAGGAGGCGGAGCAAGGTCACTCTCGCAAACATGTGTGAGGGGAGTCATCTCCCCAGCCATCCCCTCATTTAGTATTTTGAGGATGACCTCCTCACACATGCTGCGTTGCCCCGCCTCCATACCCGTAAATTTACTTGTAACCAAGGAGGCAAAGGCCTCCTCGTAGGTGGGTGTGGCATAGAGGGAGGCTGAGGCATCTTTTATCAGCTGGAGCGCTGACTCTCCCACCTCCCCCATGTTTTTCGCCCTTCTGTAGGGAAGGCGGAGGGGAGAGACTTGGGAGACAGTCAGGCTCCTACGCCTACCCCCCTGTTGGCTGCCACTACCCCCTGCCTCCTCCTGACTGCCACCTTCCACAGCCACCTCCTGGCTGAGGTCTTCCTGTGTATGAAAAAGGGACATAGTTTCAGTTATTTGTTCATCAAACACACACAATTCTCATCTAGTGACTGTTGCAAAATGTTTTCAAATACAAAACCATACAATTCTCAGCCCTGCAGTTTAGATTCTTCCCAAAAATGTCTCCCACACCACTGTCTGTTGATATGTCAATCACGTTAGGAAATAAGCAATTGGGGATCCTGAATTAACTGAACATCATTCATTATTCAACAAACTGGTTCCAAAACTACTATACCTGGAACAAGCTGGGCACCTGCACATATTCCTGACTGGAAGGCCCAGGTTGCTCCTCGGAAGCCTCATCAGGGGTGGCGTGCGTGGAAGGACGCGTGCAAGGAAGAGTCGAGAGTGACTTCCTGACAGTAGCCTGGTCTTTGAGAAAGTGGAGCCTGTCATAGTACCAGAGCGTGGGGACATGGACATCAGCTGCTGCAGCTCCAGATGCTTGTGACTTCAGGACCTTATTGCGCTCCCGGAAATAGGTAGTCTTCATGTTGGTGATCTTCACTTTTAAGTTTGCGACGGTTGCCATGGGCAGGGTAGGCTTTACAAATGCCACCAGTTTCAGCAGGGCTGCGTACCTCTTTGGTCTGTTGCTATAATCCCTGTGTTTTGCCTGCCATAAGAGGGGGAATTGCCGGTATTTATCAATGAAGTGTGGGAGAAAGCTCACGTTGTAGAACGCCTCCATCACCTCTGCAAGACACAACGCCACACAAAACAATATAAATAATGTCACCCTAAACTCTCCTAATCTTCTCCATAAAGAAGCCTCAAGTTCTAATCAGTCTAGGCTAGTTATGTACCAACGTCAAATTGTACCTTCGTTTGTAGCGATCGTCTCGTGCGTGAGCTTTCTCTCCCCTCGTCTCCCAGATCGTGGCTACGACACAGGCGTGTGACGTTTTATATACAGTGCGCATGCGTCAAACTCCGCCCGCCCCTGACGATCTTTCTCGTCTATTCCCCACCCCTTCTCTTTACGGCGCAGTGGGGAGAGCACATGGCGGGGACACAGCAGGTGCGCCCCAAATATCCCCCCAACGAGGAGGTGGACGAGGAAAGTCCGGAGGCACAAACGTCCCGATCCCGGAGCCTGAAATTCAAGGCCTCCAATATGTCATTTGGAGAAATGTTGGAGATGGTGGACATATTAAAGAGGAGCGACTATGATGGGAAGTATGGGCCTTACCTCAACCCCAATGTCCGCAAGGCCAAGATCATGTCTAAAGTTGTGAGAAGGCTGTACAATCATTTTGGGGTACAACGATCCAAGGAGCAACTGAGGAAACGCTGGTCAGACCTGAAACTGAGGGAGGCCGATCAGTACAGAAAGATCAAGAGAATTCTTCAAAAAAGTAAGTAGTTGTGTTTTGTGTTTGATTTCTTGCTTGCATACTGCTCCATGTGGTTTGATTTTTACAAAGTTGTACATTCCAAAATGGCCACTTTCATGTTCGTCTGTGCATTCGATCGTACTCAGCCTCGATCTTTCTGCCACTGTCATGGTCGTGTGTGTGTCCATTCGATCGTACGCAACCTCGATCGTGCGGCCACTTATAATACGATGTTTGGTGTTTTTTTGGGGGAAAGGAAGTTTGTTCTCCCTAGAAATGTCATCCAGAATGTAAAGCCAATTTATTCAATGTAAAGGAGAGGTCACCCAGTAGCTGTTTACCCATCTGGACTCGAGAGCACTAGTGCTGGGACACCCAAACCCCCTTTTTATTAGCCTTTTCCACACATGTGCTCCAGTGGATACTAGAGGGGGGTCTCCATCACACAAACTTCTACCAAAAAGCTAGTCAGTTTAGCACCTTTACAAAGTGACTACATTCATGTAGTTGACATTTGTAACTGGCCAAACTAAAATAGTGTCCGTCACTTTCAAGCAATGTTTGTCATTTCCTATTTCTGCCCTCAATAGTTTGTGTTGCTAAATCTTCCTTTTGGACATTCTCATAGGGGAGCGAAAACTTGGGCCGTCTGAGGAAACCCCCAAACCAACACCTCCCAAAAAAGGGGAAAGAGCAGAAGCAGAGGAGGAGGAGGAGGAGGAAGGAGAGATCATCGAACTTGGAGAAATTGTCACCACAACAGGTGAGTGTGGGAGAACACAGCTACTGGTAAGCTAATCCATGTATGGCTGCCTCATTTCCAACACCCCATTTTTGTTTGTTTGTGGTTTTTAGGTGACGTGGATGTTGTGGAAGAAAAATCGCACTTTACCACAGAGAGTGCCCACGTACTCATCGGAGAGATAATGGTCTGCAATCGAGATCTAGATTACATAAAGCAAAACATCAATGATGTTCAACAAAAATTGAAGAACATCATTGATGTTTTAGGAAAAATATGAAAACGCACCAAGTAATTAACACACATTTGTGCCTGCTTCTGAACACATTTGCAACTTAAAAACTGTCTGAAATTTGGAACATGCACACATTGTGTCCACATGTGCTAGCTCCCACCATGGTGGATGAATGGCAACGTTTTTTTGGGGGTGCAAACACTTTACGAACTACGAAAGTGGTTGTGGTGAAGGGGTTGCACCCCCAAAAAACGTCCATTCATCCCCATGATGGAAAATGGCACTTTTGAAGCTTCTAGGCATGTGTTTTCCCATCTAATGACCATTTTCAGACCCAAATTGTGTGCATGTTCCAAATTTCCACTTTTCGGGGGTGACCCCCCCATGTGATGAAGGCAAGATCAAACACACTTTGAACATATAGTCATGTCTGATCTTGTCTTCACTTTACAAAGTTGAACTTTCCAAGTTCCTAGGTTCTGTTTTGCTCCATGCCTGGTTTTACCAATTGCGGAATGTTTGTAAACAATGTTGTAAATAACCAAGATGTTGTCAGTTTTGGCGTGAAGATTGTAAACGCACTTGGGAATGTTTTCCTAGTAAACTTTTATTTTTCTAAATGTGTGGCTTCCTTATTTAAAAAACACAATGCATTATGTATGTAAAATGAAAAGGATATGGGGGGCAATGGGTGTTATTTACTAAAGGCAAATCCACTTTGCACTCCAATTTTCTTTCCCTGTGAACTTTTTCAATGCACTTGTAGAGCATAGCGGATTTGACTTATGTAAATGACACCCACAGTGCTTTGTACGAAAACACGGAGCACAGCATTTTGGAGAATACACACATGTCAGACCTGGTGATGAAAAGGAGTATTTTGGGTGTCAGTTAAGCAGTACAAACCTTCTCTAGACCAAAGATTAGGTAGCAAACACACAACATGAGAATAATCTTTTTGGGAAGAAGAGACTGTTACCTCCTTTTGCCCAGAAAGTGCATTCCCACTGTCGAAGGCAAAGGGAAAAAATGTCAAAGTAAAATAAGCTAAAAAGAAGACTGAAATGACAAGAAATCATAGGTTGGTTAAAATATCAGATTTATTAAAAAATGCCTCTCACACATCGTCAGGCAGAGCAATGGCCCCCCTACCCACAAAGTACTCCATATATTGGTCCCGGACAACACGGGCATTTAGAGGGGGCAAGCCTGGACGTGCCACTCGAAGGGCTGTGAGTTCCGCATTTGGAGGGCCCTCCACATCTGGGCCAACGGGCACCACATAGTTCCTGTTATGTCTTTTGAGGAAGTTGTGCAATATGCAACAGGCAAGAACTATGTGGTTCAGTTTGTATTCCGCCAAGTTAAATGCCGTCAGGAACAGGCGGAAGCGGCTGGCCAGGATGCCAAAAGCGTTCTCCACAACTCTTCTGGCTCTGGACAGCCTGTAGTTGAAGACCCTCTGGTCCGGGGTGAGGGTCCTCATCGGGAACGGCCTCATCACATGGGGAGTCAACGCAAACGCTTCATCTGCGACAAAGACGAAGGGGAGTCCTTCGGCATTCTCCTCTGGAGGTGGCAAGCACAGACTGCCACTTTGGAGACGCCAGTAGAACTCCGTGTGCGTAATGGCCCCACCATCCGATATCCGGCCGTTCATCCCCACGTCCACATACATAAACTCGTATGTTGCCGACACCACCGCCAACATCACTACACTATTAAACCCTTTATAATTATAATAGTAGGACCCCGAGTTGGGCGGTGGGACGATGCGGACGTGTTTCCCATCAATTGCCCCTCCGCAGTTAGGAAAGTCCCAACGGCTGGCAAAGTGGGAGGCCACAGTCTGCCATTCCTGTGGCGTGGAAGGGAACTGTGGAGTGAAACAAGAAAAAAAAATTAGTCACTTTGCACCTAAACATTGCAAGCAGATTAGACAATCAACATCTTGGAACAAGAGCATTGTATAAAATTGGAGGCTGGAAAGTATTTGCACAGAAAAGTAGAGGCTCCCCTTCACAGATTACTCACCCCCCCCATCAATCCCCCCACTTCTGATGGGACATTGGCAATAACTAGGGTTTTGGGGGGGGGGTGGTGGACAGCTAACCCTCTGCACTTCATTGATTGGCAAATGGCTCAATAATGTGGGCTAGTTTGGCCAGACCCTCTGTACTTAACACTATTGGCAGGCCACAGGAAAGATCAAATAACATTTCAACCCCCCCCCCCCCCCCCCAAAAAAAAAAAGGCAGGCACAGTGTGACATTATTAAATTACCAAGCAAGCTAATAGGAGGGAAAGAAGACAAAAAAATAGGAAATGGAATGTATGGAGGCAGCCCCTTGCACTACATGCTTTGCTGAATTCATCCCTAAAGATGCGCACTATAAAGAGGTAGGTATATAGTGTGTATGGACCTTGGGAAAGCCAGCAGATAAAGGATTGGTACCATCTGACAGAGCAGTTGGGGGAGGGGGTTCCTAATGAGTTTGCCCCCCCCCCCCCACCAAAAGAAAAAAAAAAGGGGGCTCTACATGAAGTAAACCACACAGCAAACATTTGTGCATATTTTAGGGGGTGTTTTGGGGCAAACAATACTATGCAGCAGACAAAAGACATTGCTTAAGTGACTAGGCCATAGGTGTCTATTGGGGCAGAAGAGCATGCTGGTGAGGTAAGTGAAGGGAAAAATGCATGAAGGAGAAAAGGGGCACAGCATATTAGAACATATTGCAATCATGGTAATTAGGGAAGGAGGTCAAAAATACAAGTCATTAGCAAACAGAGCATACATAGAAGGGAATAGTAAAGTATAAATGTTACCTTAATATAGTCCTCCTGCAGGACCTGAATGATGGCAGAACAGGTCTCTGGAATAATGATTCCCAGGGCCTGGGGAGAGATACCTGAAGAAAACTTCAAATCCTGAAGACTTCTCCCTGTCGCCAAGTACCTCAACGTGGCAACAAGCCTCTGCTCCGGAGTAATGGCTTGTCTCATGCAGGTATCCTGCCGGCTGATAAAGGGGGTCAGCAAAGCCAAAAGACGGTGAAAATCGGGGTCCGTCATCCTGAGAAAGTTCCTGAAATCATCAGGATTATTCTCCCGGATCTCACGAAGCAAAGGCATGTGCGAGAACTGGTCACGCTGAAGCAACCAATTCTTGGTCCACATACTCCTCGTCACTCTGTTCATGGACGGGTCTTGGCTCAAAGCTAAAAGCCCGACACCAATTCCGCGTACAGCACGAACTCGGCGACGAGTACGCACGGGAAACATCGCTCAGAAGGTCACAAAAGGTCGGCTGGTCAGAACGGACAAACAGAAAGCACCGATAAACAGCAAGGCCTGAAAGAACGAAGTGAATACCAGCAACGAGCAGACAATAAGCAGTGCAAATCAAAGCGTCCTATATCAAGATATAGGCCGCAATGACCAACAAATGCGAACTGACTACACGCACTAATAAACAGATACGCACGACAAGCACAAACTGAAGAGCAGTAACGATCTGAGTCAGAAAACTGAGAAGCGCGAATCTTAAGTCACCAAACTTCCACTAACTCTCGATAAACACGGGATCAGCAGAAGGAGCCCAACGGGTGCCTGACGTGGTGCTGAACTTCCCTTTTGTAATCTCGTGGACGACGACTTACGTCACGACGTTCTTCCGGACCGGATATTCCGACAACGTAGTCCGACCGTGTGTACGCAACGCCAACATCGGACAAAGTACGTCGGACAAAGTCCGACCGACCTGGTCCGCGGATTGTCCGCAGAGCGTGTGTATGGGGCTTTATCCATCTCTTCAGACGCCAGTCATGTTTATGATAATGGTGGTCTCCACAGCAGAATCGCTGCAAGATCACCATTATCGGCAGCAGGAGAGGTGCCCCCACCCCTCCCGCCGCTCTCCCGCGCCCTCCGCCGCTTACCGGAGCCGTCGGTAGCGGCGGAGGCGATCGGGTCCTTTCCTCTGCTGGGTATGGAGATGAGTGAGGCTAAGATGGCCCCCACCGGTCTCTATACCATAGCAGGGCAGAAGCGACGTTTTGTTTTCATTTTTTCAAATGACAATTTTTTTTTTTTTTGCATTTAAGTCCAAATATGAGATCTGAGGACTTTTTGACCCCAGATCTCATATTTAAGAGGACCTGTCATGCTTTTTTTCTATTACAAAGGATGTTTACATTCCTTGTAATAGGAATAAAAGTGACCCAATTTTTTTTTTTTTGAAAAACAGTGTAAAAATTTATAAAATCAAGTAAAATAAATAAGAAAAACATTCCCGACCAGCTTGCGTGCAGAAGCGAACGCATACGTAAGTAGCGCCCGCATATGAAAACGGTGGTCAAACCACACATGTGATGTATCGCCGCGATCAGTAGAGCGAGAGCAATAATTATAGCCCTAGACCTCCTCTGTAACGCAAAACATGCAAACTGTAGAATTTTTTAAACGTCTCCTATGGAGATTTCTGAGGGTAAAACTTTGACGCCATTCCACGAGCAGGCGCAATTTTGAAGTGTGACATGTTGGGTATCAATTTACTCGGCGTAACATTATCTTTCACAATATATAAAAAAAATTGGACTAACTTTACTGTTGTCTTATTTTTTTATTCAAAAAAGTGAATTTTTCCAAAAAAAGTGCGCTTGTAAGACCGCTGTGCAAATACAGTGTGAAAAAAAGTATTGCAATGACCACCATTTTTTTTCTCTAGGGTGTTAGAAAAAAAAACAATATATATAATGTTTGGGGGTTCTAAGTAATTTTCTAGCAAAAAAAAAATGTTTAAACATGTAAACACCTAAAATCCAAAGCGAGGCTGGTCTTAAAGTGGTTAAAATAAATAAAAAACGATCCTTTAGGCCCCTTTCCCACTGGGGCGGTGCGGGTGTTGGCTGTAAATATTTGTATATTTAGCACTGCTTTACCGTTATTTTAGCAACGGTATTCGGCCGCTAGCGAGGTGGTTTTAACCCCCGCTAGCATCCGAAAAAGGGTTAAAACCACCCGCAAAGCGCGGCAGCAGCGGCGCATTGCCAGCGGTATAGCCGCGCTGCCCCATTGATTTCAATGGGTAGGAGCGGTATAGGAATACACCGCTCCTTCACCGCTCCAAAGATGCTGCTAGCAGGACTTTTTTTACCGTCCTGCTAGCGCACCGCTCCAGTGTGAAAGTCCTCCGGCTTTCACACTGGAGTGAAAGGACCCGCTTTTCTCAGGCGCTATACAGGCGCTATTTTTAGCGCTGTAGTGCCTGAAAAACGCTTCAGTGTGAAAGGGGCCTTAGTATCAGTTTAAATCTCATGTCTATAATTAAGCAGCCATTATTAAAGCATTTGTCACCATAACGCTTCTGATATGTGTCTGCTGTACCATGTACTTGTATGAGAAAGTATCCTGTTGTCTTTGTATTGCTTCATTTGTGGGAAATCTTTGGCATTCCTGCCAGTCCCTCTGCTTTCCTATTAAAAACTGACCACAGCAGGGGAACACATCGTGGTCAGTTCTCTAAGTGTTCTAAGAACTCAGCCTGCTCTCCTCCAATGATCAGACCTGTCCTGACACACTGTCAGGAACCAGTGTGACCAGAAATGTGTGGACTGCCACAGAGAATACCAGGCACAAATATTGTGTAAGAGAATATAATTTATTTAAAAGATAAGTGAACAACTTAAATGTAAACGCACCTCCAAAATACCAAACTGTGTAAAACAAACCAGATAACCAAACAACTAGTGATACACAATGAACAACTGCCAAAATAACATTTTTACAACAAGCAGGGAATGCAAAGCATAATCCTAATACAACCAGGGTCACACACGGGAGAACAAGCAGAGGGAGCAGGGAGCAAGACAGGACAGGGAGACGGTAACAGGAGACGGAGAGAGCAGATGGGAAGGGATCAGGCTGCAGGGTCAGGATCAGGGTCCAGGAACTGGAAACAGGATGCAGGATACGGGAACAGGGGAAAGCAGGTCAGGAGCACATGGAGACAACACCAAGGCAGGGAGGAAGAGCATGCACAGGGTTTAAATACACTTCCTGTAACCAGCATCAGGTGATGACTGATTGCATTAGATAATGTCAGCTTCTGGCTGCTAAGGGACACCTGCTGGTGGACACCGGAAATGCAGCCTATAGATCTGGGAGCCACATTGCCACCAGCAGGTGAACCCTTTCCGCTCTTATCCTAGCAGCCAATCACCTGCTTGCTAACCTCGGGCAGCTCTGTCCTCCAGCCAGAACTGTCCCGCCTCCCGCTGTCAGCTCACTGAAGATTACAGAGCTACAGCAAGGAGAAGAAAAGGTTGCTAAATGGCGGTACCACGGTGGGTCGCATTAAAGAGACTGACGCGGTCTGCATTTGGCCTGTGGTCCGCCATTTAGTGATGCCTGCTCTAGTGGGTCAATAAAAAGCTATTGCATTAGCAGTTCTTTGGTTTCATTTGAGATTAAGATTGACTCAAGGATACTGAGAGTCATGTTTCTGAGGAAAATGCCAGGCAATTGAATTTGCAGTGACAATGACATGCATCGTCAAAAAAAGGCAACAGTAACTGAAAAAATTGCAAAGGGCATTAAAGGGCAAATGTAAGAAAAGGGGGAGGGGGCACTACTGCAACTACCAATAATGAGAATTGACATAAAATTATAAATAACATAACAAGAAAGTGTATTATTAGTCCTTGAGAAAAGCCCACATACAGTATCTCACAAAAGTGAGCACACCACTTACATTTTTGTAAATATTTTATTATATCTTTTCATGTGACAACATTGAAGAAATGACACTTTGCTACAATGTAAAGTAGTGTGTGTACAGCTTGTATAACAGTGTAAATTTGCTGTCCCCTCCAAATAATTCAAAACACAGCCATTAATGTCTAAACCGCTGGCAACAAAAGTTAGTACACTCCTAAGTGAAAATGTCCAAATTGGGCCTAAAGTGTCAATATGTTGTGTGACCACCATTTTTTCCAGCACTGCGTTAACACTCTTGGCCATGGAGATCACCAGAGCTTCACAGGTAGCCACTGGAGTCCTCTTCCACTCCTCCATGACGACATCACAGGACTGGTAGATGTTAGAGTCCTTGTGCTCCTCCGACTTCCGTTTGAGGATCCCCCACAGATGCTCAATAGGGTTTAGGCCTGGAGACATGCTTGGCCAGTCCATCATCTTTACCCTCAGCTTCTTTAGCAAGACAGTGGTCATCTTGAAGGTATGTTTAGGGTCGTTATCATGTCGGAATACTGCCCTGCGGCCCAGTCTCTGAAGGAAGGGGCTCATGCTCTGCTTCAGTATGTCACAGTACATGTTGGCATTCATGGTTCCCTCAATGAACTGTAGCTCCCCAGTGCCGGCAGCACTCATGCAGCCCAGACCATGACAGGTCCACCACCATGCTTGACTGTAGGCAAGACACACTTGTCTTTGTACTCCTCACCTGGTTGCTGCCACACACACTTGACGACATCTGAACAAAATACGTTTATCTTGGTCTCATCGGACCACAGGACATGGTTCCAGTATTCCATGTTCTTAGTCTGCTCATTTTCAGCAAACTGTTTGTGGGCTTTCTTGTGCATCACCTTTAGAAGAGGCTTCCTTCTGGGATGACAGCCATGCAAACCAATTTAATGCAGTGTGCGGCGTATGGTCTGAGCACTGACATGCTTACCCCCTACCCCTTCAACCTCTGCAGCAATGCTGGCAGCACTCATACGTCTATTTCCCAAAGACAACCTCTGCTAAACCGCTGTATGGTCTTGGGCACCATGATTCAGCTCAGTTTCAGGGTCTTAGCAATCTTCTTATAGCCTAAGCCATCTTATAGCCTAGGCTAACAATTCCAGGTGGTCAATGGTGAACAAGCCCCTTTGGGTGGATGTGATGTAAGGTACTTGGAACCAGGAAGTTAACCAGGGGAACACCAGGAAGAGCCAACAGAAGCAGCATACTATGTGTGTACTGTATATAACATGGATGAGAACCACTGGGGACAGCAAGGAAGTGTTACAAGCCAACCAGATGGGTGTAAGGATGTCATATGTGATGTGAATGGGTGTGGTATGGTATTGCATATTCCATCCAGGAAAAATGTCTGTTTTTTTTAGGTAGAGGGAGGGTCAGCACACATTACTACAGAACTACAGGAAAATGGCTACTGTGCTTCACATCAACAAAGTACATCACAGGACTACTAGAAAATGGCCACTGTGCAATTGCAGACTATACATACATGCAACTCATTAGTAAACTACAGGATTACAGCAAACCGGCCACTGTGCAATTGCAAACTATACTGCATACACAGATATTGGTATTTCCGCGCTAATATGTATATGGTGACTAGGTGAGAGGTAGGGGAAGGTATGCAGCAACACCAAAGGGTCAAACAGTACCCGAAAAGTAAATGGTAAAAAAATCAATGTGTGGTGTTGCGCTCCCAGAGTGGTGTATTGTAAAATTAAGCTAAAAATAGCAATGATAGACAGTATAAATTGGTGACAATTCTACCCAGATAAATAAATACACATCTAAAATTATATAAAATAAATAGACAGTGAAAACAAATGTGACTGATGTGCATAAAAATTGCTAAAATCAGGTAAAATGGGTTAAAATACTGTGGAATGTGATAAAACGTGCAAAAATGTGCTATAAAATCGCAATGGATAATGCACGGTTGCTAAGAAATCGCATACCCACTGAAAAGTGTTTAAGTGAAAAAACAAGATAAAAAGTATCTATATTCATTCAAAGTGCAGAGAAAAATTATTTAAAACAGATAAATATATACAAAATCGCATAAAGGTTCTAAAGTCACATAAAATTCCAAAATCGCAGAAATTCCATAATTGGTTAAGAGTTCAAAATCGCATTCTAGTTCATAAACACATAAGTGTGCAGTGACTATAAAGAAAGCGAATGGATAGAGTAGTGATGCTGCGGTAACATGCAGTGATGCTGCTATGCAGTAATTCTGCGACTCTTGGGGTGACAGATGCAGCGTGAAGAGATTATGATGACGCTGTGACTGTAAAAGTGACTGCTTAGTGCTCTGTGCTGAGGTTCTTCGGTGTATGAAAGACACAGGTGATTCAATTTGCTATCAGCACAGAGGTCAGTTGCTCTGGCTTCCTGTTGGGGATGGCACTTCCTGTTTCACGGCTGTCACTTCCTGTGCGCCTGGCGCTCCTGCAGTGACATCACTTGTCCTCACATGACCGTTTGGCGCCGAGATTTTGGCGCTAAAACGGCGGTGGAGAGGGTTATTTAAGGGGACTTGTTTGAGCTCTTCATTTGTGCAGCTCAGCGGAGGTTCACTCCCCAAACAACACTTGTTTAAGGTAAGAGAATCAGCAGACTATTTGCCATCCGTTTTTCTGCCGGGAACTGATCACTAAATGCCCCCTTTTTCTTTACTCTATTTAAAGGGGTTTAAGTACCTCACTCTGGCCTCCCTATTCCTTGGATAGTTATCTGTCCTGGCTGGCACCCTGAGTTGATGCAGACCCTCAACATTAGGTAAATATATACCTGGCACATGATGATCAGTCCTTGGTTTGCTGATGGTAACTATATCTGTATAATATTTCCCAGATGGATAAAGGTTTTTTCCCTTTAAAATTTCTTATAGATTTAAACTTGGATTTCCCCTTTGGCAGTTATGAGCACCCTGTTTGTATGCTCCCTTATATGCTCCTATTATCTTTCCAAGGAATCATTATCCAGGTGGGTTTTCCATTTTTTGGGATAACATACACTTATATATTTTCTCTCTCCAATATCTTAACAAATCTAGTATCTATAGTAATGTACCCCATAGATGGATTGCCAAACTGATATAGTTTTGGACATTATTTCCCTCTCTATGATGCACTCGATACAATCCCATGTATTCAGCATTTTTGTGGACTGCAGAGCCCTCTCTCGGGACTTTCAGGTCAGCTTCTGAGCCTACCAGCTCCACCCACTTTTCAATTATGTGATGTCCATTTCTACATTATCCTATCAAAGCAGTGTCAATTGTTGTGTATTCAATGTTTTGATTGTATTTTTTCTATTCCAGTAAATATTAATTGACATTATCTAACTCTCCTGAGGAAGCCCAAGTTTGGGTGAAACATGTTGAGAAACAGAGCAATAAATGAAAAGTTCATCTCTGTTTAGCGATGTATGGTTTTTAAAAAAACGTTTTCATAGACATTTGATGTCAAATATGCAATATCAAGTTATATTGTGAAATTTAATAAAACTTTTTTCTATTTATGTAATTTTTCTTGTATTTTTGCGCCTTAAAAGTCCCATTCTTTGTTCTTTGAACCAAATTTTGACTTTATGTAAGGGATGTGGCGCTATATTTCTAGCTTTCGGCAACTCAGCTCATTTTCAAAAAATTCACCTACTGGAGACTTGTTGATATGCTTTTCAATACCTTGTACATGTAAGTGTATAGTTATTGTTTTCACTTTTGAAATGTTTAATAAGTAACATAGTTAGGTAGCAGCGCTTTTCTATCCTTTTTTTTTTTTTCCGTTTATAAATCATCAGAGAAAAGGAAAAGGAAGATGCTTAAGAAGGGCCCTTCGGTTTACACATCATCGGAGAAGAGGCATAGGAAAGAAATCTGTCTGTATTTTGTTTATAAAATAAATTTTATGACTGACAGAACAATTGTTACATCATACAGAGGGAATCTTCATTATGAGATGAACATGTTGGCATGCGGCTAATTATATCAGTTGCTCATTTGTGCTAAAGGAGGTTTAGTAATCATTTTCTGGTACCAGTTTGTTGGCAGTATAGGGCAGGTAATAATCGACTGCTCATTTCTTGTTTCTCAACCATGTTAATGTCTGATTTTCCCATGGTATATTTTTATACCATTAACCTTGCCATTTCAATTATATTGGTGCAGGCAACCAATTTTCCTAGTTATGGGTTGATTAATGCATTATTTTCTTTAGAAAATCTCCAACATCAGCTGAAACCTGTCTAAGAGCTTTTAGAAGAGCGAAATAGAGTTATTTTTGTCGTAGTTTTCTGTGTTGTTTGGGAATCAGCTTAGATTATTTTATTTTGTCACAAGATTTTATAGAGAACACTAACTGATGCCACAGAGGGTGGATTTATTAAAGGCAAATAGACTGTTCACATGCAGTTTTTCCAGAGTTTAGTAAATGAGACAAAGCTTCAATTTGCAAAGAATACCCAATCAAATCCAAGGAAAATAAAAAAAAATAGATTTTTTTTTCTTTTACGTGATTGGATAATGGAAGTCAGCAGTGCTTCTCCTCGTTTACTAAGTTTTGAAGCAAATTCCCTCGCAGAGTGTAACTGCACTTGCAAAGTGCATAGTCTATTTGCCTTTAGTAAATCAACCCCAATGTGTTTAAAGTATCTAAACCATCAAACAACTATTATCGATACTTTAAGTGATGCATTGTAATTGTAAAAAACATAATCCGCTTAAACCAAATATACTGTAAGTACAAATAAAATTCTGCATATCTTAAAAAGGAGTCTACTCTGAAACAATTCCTTATCTTCTAAAATAGTGTCCTTAGAAATAATGTGCTTAGTGCAAAATATGATTAAACCGTTTTCAAATATTCCTCTATGTCTTTCACCAATTCTATGACTTTTCTCAATGACATCATACAAAATCAATATTCCCAGCTGGCTTGTTTACAGACATAAGAAGGCCAGAGATCTGTCACTTAGTGGCAGTAGTGCTACTGTTGTTAAATGGCGGATCCTCGGCTGGTTTGTGTAGGAATAATAGCTGGGGATTATAGCCGTCAAACTGGCCAATTTAGGCCTGTTGATTCAGCAGTTCACGGAGCTGCGAATGGGAGCTTAACAATATTGGTGATATTTTTCAGTCAGTTAGTTCAGTAAGATAAAGTCTGGTTGGATGTAGGATGAGGTTTGGCTACACAAGGTAGTGGTTTTGTCAGATACTGTATAGGATAACATTTATGCTGAATGAGTTACAGGCTTTTGCTTGATGTACAATAGGGCTTTGTTTGGCATAAGATGAGATTTTGCTGGACACATAAGAAAGATTTGTTGGATGAAGAATGAGGGTTTTGTCACATGCAGAAAGGGGATTTGTTGGACCACACCTTATAGAGCCTTGAGGAGGTAGTGTCGCTTCTACATATATTTGCAAGTGTTATGCAAATTGTTAGACAGTGTAATTTTTTTTTTTGGATAACTAACTGGTAAGTGTGCTGGGAAAAATATGGTTTTGTTTTGCTCTTAAAGTGGATGTAAACCCACTCTCATCCTTTCTAAACTACTGTAATATTGGTTATATAGAAGGATATACATGCCTCCTGCATGTATACTTATCTGTCAAATGTCTCCCCTCTGTCTGCTACGAGACCCGAAAAACTGCAGATTTTGTGGGTGGGTCTGTTTTCCAGGACTCAGTGGGTGCAGTCGTGATGTCAGTAGACTCCCCGGCCACCTCTACGCTCCCCTTATCAACATGCATTTTCTCCTGTGTATTTCTTACACTGAACTTCTGCTGTGATCACTAACATCCAGTCAAAACCCAGAAAAGTCCCCACATGACTTCAGCATGCCAAATCATTCTGAGGTGTGGAACAGCCAATCCTTGCAGAGCTGCTGAAGAAAGGAGTGGGGGTACGAATTAAAAAAATAATGCATGTCTTAGGCTAGTGCACGAGATATGTAAATCACCAGTCAATCACAGCAAGGGGGAAGAACGGACAAAGTTTTCACAGTTTGTCCATTTTATTTCACTGAAAAAAGATATGTGGATTGCTCAGACCTGGATTAACTCTTTGTGGCAAGACTGGGCACAGCTGATCTGAAATCCCATACTCTATATTGTGCCAGACAAAAAAAAAATTGGGTTTACATCCACTTTAATAAAAAAAAATTGAAACAAAAAAAAAAAAATTGCCTTTGGAATACAAAGTAAAAATAAATAATATCAATAAACTGTCTTAAATTGGCATACAAACATGTATTTCAAATTAATTCTTAAATATTATTTTGTGTCAATACCATGGTATGGGTGGATTTCTGTCAGTCACAGGCTGTGCCACACCCCTCAAGCCTGTGTCTTAGGCAGGCCATACTCAGCTGACTGGCTAAGATTCGAATGTATGGGCAGACTTAGGTACACCAGCATGCCGGGTTTTACATGCGATTATCGCTAGTGACTGCTAAAGCCGTCAGCAAAAATCACTGTCTTCTCCCCACCAGGGGCAGACAATGGCTTGGCAGGAGGGATTTCTGCATCAACACTGTCCGTGTTCTTGCTGTGGTTTCAGAAATTTTTTTTTGAATTGCTCCATGTATGGCCGGCCTTAGAATAAGAGGGAGGTGAATCAAGATTTAATATCTCACCCCCATTGTGTTTAGCTGGTTAGTGGGCATGGAGGAGGAAGGGAGGGAGGGAGTGGGCTGTCATTTACCACTGTGTATACTCCCACATGTGTGACTCTATAGTCTTCAGATGTGATAGGGAGGAAATTCTCAGCATGGAAACTCACTGAAAACTGAGCATGTCCAGAGATTCCCCAACAGCTGCAAAATCCAATCCCTAGCTGAATTGGGGACATAAATAGAAGGGGGAGATAGAGAACAGCAAGATCAACTAGTTTTTTTGCAGAATACAGAAAATTAATCTCATAGTGACTGAGTGAGTATTATCATCATGTAATACACCATTTATTGATAGTTTTTTATGATGTGGATTTAGTGACACTTTAAAGGGGTTGTAAACCTTCAAGGTTTTTCACCTCAAAGCATTCTATGCATTGAGGTGAAAAACCTTCTGTAATGCTGCAGCCCCCGAGCCCCCATTTTACTTACCTGTACCCCCTCTATCTCGTCCCGGGGATGAGCACACCAGCAAAAGCCAGTGTCTCGGCTCCTGATTGGATGGATTGATAGCAGTGCAGCCATTGGCTCCCGCTGCTGTCAATCAAAGCAATGACCCGGGCGCCTGGGGGTGGGGCCAAGTCATACATTCGGCTTATATGGACGCCGAATCCTGGACTTGGGAGCGAGCCCGCAAGGTAACCCCCTCGAGAGATCGCTTCTCCTAGGGGGTTATCTAATGCGGGGAGGAGCCGCGAGAGCCACCGAGGGACCCCAGAAGAGGATGTTCGAGCTGCACAGTGGTGGTAAGTATGACATGTTTTTTATTTAAAAGAAAAAAAAAAATGAAGATTTAGTGTCACTTTAAGTATTATAAATCTACTGTTGCTGTTAATAATTTAGGTCAGATGTATATCTTTTTAGGCCTCGGTTTAAATATCTTTATCTTTAGTAAATACTGTATATGCCTCAGTATGCACGTGTAACTAATTGCTGCCTGACAAAATAATATGAACATTTCATAAATAGTTTATGTTGTTTCATGGTAGGCTAAATGTACTTTTTATAATTTTATAGCTTTCAAATAAATGTTTATGACATTGTGAATGTTATGAGCAGTTCCATTAGGTAATAGGTTTTATTATGGGCAAAGTGCACTTACTATTTGCCTTTAGTAAATCCACCCCATAGTATGGATGTTACTGGCTTTCCAAGTCAGTGGAGAACATGTCTGGTAAACAGCATTTTCTTAATCAAAATGCACATTTATATTGGACGCAGGTTTGCTGGTTTGGCACTGGTCAATAGATAGGCACGAGCCCTTGTGTCATCTTTGTCAGTGGTAAACAACCAGGAATGTTGGCTTGGAGCTTGTTTCATGCTTGTTTCTAAATTTTCCTAAGTCTGTTTTTATTAACAGAGAACCTGTCTGACCAGTTGATGGTAACATCTGACAGTACATTATTACATGTGAATGTGTGTTTTTAAGTGGTTTTCCTGCAGCATTGGCAAAGAACTACATATAAATATAACCACTGAAAGACTGTGTCTGACCTGTGACTTGAGTGCCTTGGCTGGTATTCTGTTTGCAACTTGAGGTGTCTTGAGAAAATAAAACTGTCATATATTGTAGCTTACCGGTCCTTAGATGAGGTGGCTGCATTTGTTTTTCCTTTTTTCAGGCTTTTAATTTCCTTAACTTCTTATGAATAAGGGTGCAGGAAATCTTAATGCTTGAATGCAGTTTTGCAACTTTGGCATGTGCTAATAAAGCTGCATATATCATTTAGACATGTGCACTTCATTATGATCGCAATTCGTAAATTTGTAAATTCGTAAATTCGAAAATCTGAAAATAAGAAAGAAAATCCAAAAATTAGGAAGAATAACTAACTAACTAACTAATAATAACTAACTCTTAAATTATAGGTATTGGAATTTCCTTTCAAATTTGGCTGTTCGTGAACATAAAGAATACGAATTTATCCGAAGTTACGAATTATCCGAAATAACGAATGCCGCATCTAAACAAATGGAACGGAACAAATTAATAATAAATAATAATAATTAAAAGTTTTTATTAATATTATTATTATTGTTATTTATTATTATTATTAGTTTGTTACATTCCATTTGTTTAGATACGGCATTTGTTATTTCGGATAATTCGTAACTTTGGATAAATTCGTATTCGTTATGTTCACTAACAGCCAAATTTGAAAGGAAATTCCAATACCTATAATTTAATAGTTAGTAATAGTTAAGTTATTATTAGTTAGTTATTATTTCAGATTTTCAAATTTTTGGGTTTTCATAATTTACGAATTTACGAACTTACCAAATATACTGACATTTAACTGACATTTCAAAAAAAAAATGCATTTAAATGTACTTTGCGGCTGCAAGCTATTGCCGGCACTCGGCAATACAAAAAAAAGATTTAAAAAAATGTCATGGGGTCCCCCCAGTACATACAAAGCCCTTTGGGTCTGATATGGATTGTAAGGGGAAGCCCATGCCAAAATCTAAAAAAAAACAGCGTGGGGTCCCCCCAAAATTTATACCAGACCCTTATCTAAGCATGCAGCCCAGCAGGTCAGGAAAGGGGGAGGGGGACAAGCGGGCGCCCTCCTGAACCATACCAGTCCACATGCCCTCAATATGGGGGGGTGCTTTGTACCTTGTCTCCATGTTGATGGGGGCAAGAGCCTCTTCCTGACAACACTGGGCTGTGGGTGTCTGCAGCAGGGGGCCTATCAGAATCCGGAAGCCCATTTTACATTGTACCCCTACTCATTCACCAAAAAAAACTCAAAAATTAACAAAAAAAGTACACAGGTTTTTGACAAGTGCTTTATTTAAAAAAAAAAAAAAAATGTACCCCAATGTAGATCCATCGTCAATCACACCACCGCTGCTACCGCCTAATCCGAAAAAAGAAAAAAAATGCTCCGCCTGCAGCAAAGGCTAACCGCCTACTGCAGGCTCCACCGTTTGACAGGTCTTATTTAGGTAAGGGGCGGAGCCACCTGGCGATATCACTTGGTGGCACCACCCCCTTGTGATGTCACTGACCCAGCATGCACCAGTGCAACAGCTACTCACTGTACCCTGGTTGGGCAAAGCTTTGCCCAATCAGAGCTTAGCATTCACCGTGCAGCGCGCAGTGCAGTGTGGGGGGAGGGGCTCAGTAGGCGAACATTCTGCTGAGCGACCTGCAAATTTGGGTGTTCACTGAACAGGCGAACAGGCGGTGTTCAGGCCAAACTTTTGCTCAGCTCAAACAGTTTGCCCATCTCTACTAGAGAGCTTAGTTGACTAAAATACAACTAAAAAAATTCAGATGACTAAAATAAGAATAAAACTAAAATGGCATTTTAGTCAAAAGACTATGACTATAATATAATCAAAATGTAACACTATCAACAACATCAGTTATTTACTAATATTATTAATTATTATTAGCAGCAGTACAAGCAGTAGTAGTATTTATTATTATTAAAAAAGGGATCTGTTGTAAGGCCTAGCTTACACTTGGGGTGAGGACAATAACAACAGGCAGTTGAACCATGTTTTTTACCATCCTCCAACAGCCCCCCAAGCTGAAAAGGCAAGGGGGTATACACATGCTGCGGGCATGATGCTTTGCATCGCGTCATGGCAAGAATGATCCCCTCGTTCGGCAAGCACTACCACCTGCTGAACTTGACCCATTCAAGTCAATGGGGCCCACACTGAAACCACTGTGCAGCAGTGTGCAATGCATGTGGTTGCAGAGTGGTGGTGCAGGCTTGTAGAGGTTAAAATAGGTGGTGACAAGGTGACATAGTGCTCATCCTCACCTGTCAAATACCCTCAGAAATCCACGATGGATCACTCTTCCAAAGGGGTAACATAAGTGTAAAAGAGCCCTTACATAACTAAAACTAAGTACCTAAAATTAACTATTATTCCTAAAAACTGTTTGGTAGATGTAAGATAGCAGCAGTCTTAACTGCTATGCTTTTTTTGCACCCATTGTGACTAATCTCTGATTTATAAAAATATTAAGCCGATTTATAGGAGGAAAGGGTATATGGAAAACAATGACTGGCAAAAGGACTATATTGGCAGTAGATAGAATATGCATGCTAAACAAGTGGATTTTTTTGTTTGTTTTCTAATTCATAACTAGTCTAAGAGGTCAGGCTCATCATTTTTGAATTTACAAGGTCATGATACATAAATGTGAGCCTCATAAAATGTTTTCTGCAGCAAACAGTGATACATAAATACCCTCATGTTCCCATGTGATATATAGATCCCTGACTCATGTTTTAGCAGTTGATGGATGCATGATGAAACTAGGGCAAGACATAGCTTGAAAAATAATCTGAATTGATCTGGGAGTATGCATAATCATCCTGTTATCTTAATTAAATATGTTCTTCAAAAGCTATTAAATGTACTACAATTGTTTATGAAGTGGAGAAAGTACATTTTTCATTAGTAGAATATAAAGACTTATTGCCCAATATCCATACACCCACATATTAATGTGATTTTAACGGACAGCCTATGAACTGAACTCTCAAAGAATTTATGACCTCTGTTACAGTGGGATCCAGAAGTACATTTTATGAATACAAAAATACACATTTATAAAGCAAGAAAGCAGAGAAACAGCTTGTCACCAGCCGCTTCCATCACTGCATTCTCCAAAGGACGTCCTGTAATTGCATGTTACTGGAGAGGGTCTGTTGAGGTATTTAGGAGCTGGTGAAGCCAAGTTATCAGACTCCTTGCAATGCATGCAAATAACTTTTTATTTGCCATGGCTTCTGTGGCCTCAAGTGTCTTCTTCGAAGAGGAAGAAAGCAAATTGTTTTTGCAGTTCAACACATTGGCCTCAAAGGAACTTACTTGGCAACAGTGTTTTTTTATTCTTTCTAGCTGAAACATGTTACTATTTATTTCCCATGGCACAGTGTGAAAGTAATCAATTAACATATGTCTGTTCCACCTTAGTACTTGCATTTGATGCAGGTCTATTTATCCAGCCCCTTTGCAAAACATTCCTATCCTCTCTTGTTTAGAACTGTAATGTTCCCTATGCCTCAATGTAATGTATACTATACTTTTGTAGTAAACGGTTGACTTTATTTATGACAATATAGTCTCCTAAAATCGTTGTTCTATCCTGCATAAAACAGAAGGGTCTTTTAGAAATCAAGTATAAAAATAAGATTTTTTTTTTTAGAATGCTATGGATCTTGAAATAAGGTGTATTAGAAGAAAACGGTCCAGGAACAAAAGTGCATTCAGTTCATAACTGCAGAACATGCAAATTCCGTCAAATGTTCAGCTTCATTCACTGCGAGCTTGACATCTCATTCTGGCCTGTTTTGCTTGCTAACTTTTTTCAACTGAACCTGTAAATTTATAGCACTTTAACAATATCATAAGGGAATTTTATTGTGCACGCAAAATGGGAATGCAAAATTTGGTTGCAAATTTAGTGTGCATATAGTGCGCATATACAATTCTTATTGGCTTGCTGATTCATGAATTAGTTCAAGTGTGAAAGTTGGTATTTAACCACTTAAAGACCAGCCGCTGCAGTTGTTCTGTGGCAGGTTCGCTCTCCTGGGCGAATCGCCGCCATTATACATCGGCCACTTTAAGACCTCTTGGGGGTGCGCTCGTGCGCCCGTGGCATGACGCCGTTAGTTTGGTAGCAGAGACAGTTAAGTTCTCAAGTTACATTCAACTACAGCTCCGGGCATCCCATATTTTCCCATCTCTATCCAAGTTAAACTAAAAACAAAGCAGAGCACCCTGGACTGGTTTTTGTCTACTGAGTGATTGCTGAAAATTCCTGTTGCCTGGCTGTTCTTGCAAAGGGGGACCAAAAAATCTAGCAGCCCTTAAGGGGGTAACACTACAGGTGTTTATTTCAATCGTCCAATCATGTGCAAGTACGAATCCTGATTTTTTTTTTGATTTTTTTTCACAGGGCTGGATATTCAAAGTGATTTGAAATCAGTGTGGAAAGCTTCACTTTATTAACTAAGCTTAGTTAAAAGTCACTTTGCACGGTGAACAGTCTCTATACCTTTAGTAAATCAACCTCAATGTGTATGCTATAGGTAGACCAGTAAAGACATTTTCCATTTACCCAGACAGGACACAAGAAGGATCTGACTGCCTTGACCATTGAGCTCTGGGAATTGAACAGTGCAGTGCTAATGGAAACAACATAATAAACCTATGAGCGAGCGTAAAAAAGAATACACTGTATCTTTATCTTTTTTGTGTACTTACATATGCGGCATGAAGGTATACATTCATCAACAAGCTTGTTCATATGGCTGATTTAAAAACTTTTTTGCATATTTGCTGTTCTGTCACCAATTGAATATAAAATGTAGAAAATATCTCTACAAATACTCCTAGAATAAGAATAATTTATCACCGAGCTAAACATTGCTTATACAGTCAGCAGTGTTAACCCGCTGAGAAAAAACAATCAGGTGTTATTTCTTGAGTTTTCTTCTATTTTCAGAAAATGTATGTCTTGAAGGAAAGGCCACGTAACCCAAAGCCGAGAGTCTACAAACTTGCAATCAGCAGGAATACCGCGTAGAACCTCTGCTGGAAGAAGCTACTCTCTGACTCCTGCATACTGATGCTGAAGTGTCACTGAAGTGCCTGTAATGTGAAGAAAAACAACTGTGATTTCATACCACGCTAAAAACATATTGGCGGTGGAAAGAGTGGTGGTTCATTGGCTGGTGTTACTGAGTGTGGTGGATCATTTCAATAGATGTATATGCCATTTCCATTCGGTGATTGTTCCAATCTCTGAGCTGCCGTTTTTCTGGATATTCGTTTGCTTTGCTGTTTTTGACTACCTGTCATGGGTGTCAATTTCGTCTGGTGAGTAGGACATTTACCTAGAAGTTGGTGGAAGGAGAAGCACTGGAGACATTAGCAATTTATATTTCTTCCCCGTCACGCTTGATGCATAGAAGAATTTCCAGCACTTTATTTGGGTTTAATTATTCGGTGGTGGATTATTGTACTGTTTTTGTTTATATCATTATTCACTTGATATTTATCACAATATATGATTATATACTTTAATGTTTTTAGCGCGGTGTGTTAATAACCCCCAGCATTGGTGCCAGGTGCCATAATAACCCCCAACACAGGTATCAGAGGATGCATAAATAACCCCCAGCGTTTATATCAGTGGACACCATAATAACCCCAACACCGCTGTCAGAGGAGGCATTAGTACTTCCCAGCTTTGATGTCAGTGGACGCATTAATAATCGCTAGCACAGGTGTCAATATTATTAACCCCCCCTCCACATTGATGGTCAGTGGCATTGAAATGTAACCCCTCCCATAACCCCCAATGTGGGGGGAAGGGGTTAACTTTCACTGACATTACCACAAATGCTGGGTTAAAATGTCACTGCCATGAGGACCAATGCAAGGCGGGGGTGGGGGATAAGGGGGATTAACATTCACTGCCATTAAGACCAATGCATGTGGGGGGGGGGGTTAACTTTCATTGCCACTGACCCCCATCCCCCACCTGCATTGGTGGACATGGCAATGTTAACCCCTTCCTCAATTCCAGCCTGCTACAGTCCATTTCCCTAGTGTTATGCTGCTTGACAGTTAGCCAGAGCAATGAAATAAGTGCAGTCAGCTGAGCTTACCTCAGCACACACTCACTCCCGGTAAGCTCACATCTCATTCCAGGAGTGAAGGCAGGTGGGTGGCCAGACGGGTAGACAGGTGAGCAGTCGGGTGGCCGTTCAGGTAGGTGTAGGGGTCAGCAGGTGGGCGGGCGGTTCAGGCAGGTGGGTGGGTCATCAGGCGGGCGGCCGTTCAGGCAGGTGGGCGGGCGGTATTTCAGAAAGTTGCTGCATCCCCATCCCACCCACACAACAAGCAGCCAGAGCCTAAAACTGCCTTTGCCGGAGCTGGAGGGAGGGGGGAGCAAAATCCTCCCTCCAGAAGCCATCGCAGCCTGCACTGTGTGCTGCTCAGAAGGACAGGAGCGATGGCAGTGTCACTCATGTCATTCAGGCATCTGGAGAGCTGGGTGCTCTCAGTGCCCCCTCTCCACTCTCCCTCAGCAAATTTCCACTCGCAAAATGTGAGCAGGCGAGTGGAAATTTTGAGGGCTGGCATATCCATTCACCAAAAATGTGTAAAAAGTAAATAAAGACAGTAAACAAGTTTTTGACAATTTCTTTATTAAAAATAAAAAACAATGTCTCCCTGATGTAGATCCATCCTATTCCACCCGCCGTGGCCTCATCCAACGCAGACTGTCTGCTTCTCCATCTGACATTTCTTATAAAGGTAAGGGACAGGGCCACCTGGTGACCCGGCCCCCTTGTGACCGACCCAGCATGCCCCAGTCCGTGACGTCACAAGTGGGTGGGGTCCCCCACTAACGTCATTGGGTGACTTCACCCCTTAGCTATTTAAAAAATGTCAGACGGAGGAGCAGGAATTCCACAGGAAGTGTTTGACGAGGCCGAAGGTTTTTTTTTCAGGTTCGGCAGTGTCAAAAACTTGTTTACTGTCTTTAGTCACTTTATACACTTTTTTGTGAATAGGTATTGGTACTATGCATCCCATACTCATTTACATGGGGGCGGGATCTGGGAGCCCAATAAAAGTGGCTGCAGCCTGGCCCCTGAAAAAAGCTTGGTAGAAGATGTTGATGTGGGTGAGGGATCTCACACTGCTAGTGCCGGTTCACACTGGGGCAACACGACTTACAGCGCGACTTATCAAGGCAACTTGGAAGCAACTTCAATGCAACTTCAACGCGACTTTGAGTTATTTACAACACAACTTCAAGTCGCCCCCAGGCCAGGTGACTTTGGCTGTGGCCAATCACAGAATAATTAGCTCTCTGGGAGGGTGGGGTTTGCCTGAGTAAACTAATTTCTTTTCCTGTAAAGTCGCTTCAGTATAGATGGAGATCCGACTTGGAGGCGACTTCCATTGAATTCTATGGGTACAAGTCACCTAGAAGTCACCATGAAGTAGTACAGGAACCTTTTCTGAAGTCGGAGCGACTTCAGTAGTGTACATTAAGACGGCTCTCATTGATTATAATGTAATTCCTAATGTCAAGTGACTTGGGGCGACTTGAGGTCTGACAAGTCGTATCCCAAGTCGCGGTAGTGTGAACCGAGCCTTAAAGAAGTAATTGTTGCGGATTTTAGTTACGCTTTAATGAATAAGTCTGCATACATGACTACATGTGCTGGGAGTTTATACAGCTGGGAGTTTATGCAGCACAATGCAAATCATGCCCACTTTTTTCAGCAGCATGCTATAAACTTCACATTTTCTTTTCCTAGAGGAAAGGGCTTTACTTTATGACCTTGCACACAGGCTCACTGCATTCAGCAAATTCCCCTGGTGAAGCCCTCAACCTCATCAAGGTAACCTTGTAAAGTATGGTCCTTTTTTAATATATGAGAGCACCAAAGCTAGAACATATATAAACAATTACATTTTTTATGATTCAGCAATGTGGGGTCTATACTGTATATACTTTTCCGGCTGCTGTATATGTAGTCATATTATTGATGGATAATGATATATGGAAAAATGTGGTCATCATACAGACATCCCAGCCAATAATTGCAAATATTTGTCAGTTTATACAGAAAGGAATATCACCAGCTCAATATTTATATATATATATATATATATATATATACATATATTATCTCACAAAAGTGAGTACACCCCTCACATTTTTGTAAATATTTTATTATATCTTTTCATGCGACAACACTGAAGAAATGACACTTTGCTACAATGTAAAGTAAAGGTTAATGGCTGTGTGTTGAGTTATTTTGAGGGGACTGCAGATATACACTGTTGTAAAAGCTGTACACTCACTACTTTACATTGTAGTTAAAGTGTAATTTCTTCTGTGTTGTCACATGAAAAGATAGAATAGAATATTTACAAAAATGTGAGGGGTGTACTTTTGTGAGATTCTGTATATATATATATATATATATATATATATATATATATATATATATATATATATTTATGGTTGAAGCCCTATGACCGAGACAGATATGGATAACATTCAGAGTTAACATAAGACTTACCACATGAAATGGACCTGAAAGTGTGCCTTGGTCTAATGGACGGTATACCAAAATAAGGGGGCATACCCTAGACAAGAAATGCAAATGAAATGAAATGAATAATCTGTGAGAAGAATGAATATTTGAGAAATGCCCTGAAAAAGGGATGGGAGGGTGGGTATCGCACACAGGAAACTGACAAAGACCACAGGCGAGTGGGCTGGTTAAATACCCCCCCGGGCTCCTCCCATAAATTCAGGCCACCATACTGGCCTTCCTACTCTTGGTTGAAGCTCTATGGCCAAGACGGATATGGATAACATTCAGAGTTAACATAAGACTTACCACATCAAATGGACCTGAAAGTGTGTCTTGGTCTAATGGACGGTATGCCAAAATAAGGGGGCAAAAACAAGCAGGTAGGGGGATAGTTCTTTATTAGTTTGAGTGTGTTCATTGAGCGAGTTTAGTAAATGCCTGAGCCATCTCCACTTGTGGGTAGGGGATGTACCGGGCGAAGCAGTCAGACTTCCACCTGCCTAGTCTCTTAATGACATGGTCTGGGACCCTGGGACGGGATGCTGCTGAGGCTGCCCCAATGTGGAAGGAGTGACCGGAGTACTGGCTAGGGTTCAGGCAAAGGTTGCGGAGAAGGATCCTTATGTGCTTCATGAACTGACAGGCACTCAAGGGTTTGACAGGAAAAGGAAGAAGGGGATTGGAGTCCGGCTGTTCGGGCAGGAGTGACAACAGTTGATTGAGTGTGGTAACTGGACACCAGCTATTATTAGTTCTGAAAAGGTGGATGTCTACCCCGGAGCCTGCCTGCTGGGTTTTAGAAAACCGCTAGGTGAAGGACAAAGTGATCTTTGTAGCGGACCAAGTGGTGTCTACGTAGCACTTGGCCTGCAGGGTTGCTACAGGTGAACTCTCCAGGTCGCAAGAACCCCTAGTAGGCCAAGTATATGGCTGCTTGTAGGACCATACTGGGGAGGAGACCAAATTGAGAAGTAGTCAGGATGGGCGACATACCCCTAAAGATGTCACTCGTTATGGGTAAACGTTTGGCACTGACCACCGGTTGGAGTTTCTTTGTGCCGCGTAGAATGGCCCGAATTGCGTGGGATGTGAATAAGGAAGGTTTTGCTGGGTCCCGCAGAGACAAGAAATGTTGGATGCCGGCTAGGTATAGCCGAATAGTGTTATGTGATAGGGCCAGCTGGGTATGACAATATGAGATAAAGGCCAGTATCTGCTTGATGCTTGAAGTTTCCTTGGAGTGGTGTGCCAGAAATTTGTTGAAGGCCCTCCAGGCTGTCTGGTAGTCTTTGAGGGTGTTGCGGGAGAGTGAGGAGTTTATGAGCTGGGTTGCTGTTCGTAGATGTTGTACTAATCCAGGGTCAGCTGAGACCAAGCAGGGATAGTGGCTGATACTGGATCGGCTCCGGGCACCTGTTTAAAAAAGGAGGTGTAGTTAAAACGTGAGAGCACGTCTGCTGCGAGGTTCCGCTTGCCCGGAACAAATGAACAGTAAATGTTGAACTGAAATTGTAAAGACAGTTTTACCAGCCTACGCAGGAAGGACATGACTGAGAGGGACATGGACTGCATTTGTTAATGATCTCTGCCGTGGCCTGATTGTCGGTGGTGAAGGCCACAGTTTGCCCTGTCCAGCAATGACCCCAGAGCTGTGCGGCTGCCACTATCAGATAGAGTTCAAAGAGGGAAGATGTTTGGGTGAAGCCAGGAATTGAGAGTATCTGTGAAGGCCAGGGTCCTGAAAACCAGTGATGGCCAAAAATTGCCGCAAAGCCTGTGGAGGCTGCAGCATCTGTCACTACCTGGGGTGATAGGCACGATATGGTAGGTATAAATAGGGATATGACCATTATTGCGAGCTGATTTACCTCTGAACCCCTGATTCCTTGCTGTTGGTACCTAAATCTGAGGAAGTGACCAGACCTTGTAAAATGGGAGAGTGCCTCACGTGGTGAAGCTGTCTATAACGGTGCTTGGATATACAACTATATACACCATAAATCACAAGAAAAGTCACTATCGATTGAACTGTGCACTAGTTTCTCAGAAACACTCAAGGACTACCTACTAGTACATTATTGTTTATGACACAGGTTCATGGACCTTGCACGGAAAGATTTTATTATCTCACTGTTTAGCGCTGTTTTTAGTATTTTATCTCACTAATTTTAACGTTTGATTTTATACTATCACCTATATATAATTGTTTTATTTTAAACAGCTGCTTAGATTAATTTAATATATTTATGAATATTTAATTATTTATTTATATATTCAGGCATCATATCAATTAACCTGTTTTTATACCTGTGGACACGCATCCAGCGCTGAGTAGTGTATATTTATAGGCCACCCATTATACACTCTTCTGTTCATAAATAGGGATATGCCATTCCAGGTGGAGAGGAACTCCTCCCACATAGAAAGGTCCGCTACTGCAGCGGTGTCCAGATTGAGGACCGGATCGGGGTCCTGTGTTTGAGGAACACCAGCAGGCGGGACACAAAGGAGCGACCCTGTGGGATGATGCGCATGGCCAAATTAAGCATCCCTAAGAGGGACTGCAGCTGTTTCTTGGTACACCCCCTAGTGTGAGTGAAGTCTCGTAATACCGCCCTAATGTGGGTCAGTTTGTCGAGGCGGAGGCTGGCCTGCATGGGGCAGGTGTCAAGGTTGACTCAGAGAAAGGTGATGGTATGTGCTGGAGCGTCGACTTTATGTTTGGCGATGGGAACATTAAGATTCTTGAATACGATACTTAGTTTGTCGAGGTCCCCTGGGGACATGCTGGGCGGTTCTATTAGTAAGAAGTTGTCCAGATAATGGATGACCTCTTGACATTGGGCTTTGTGTAGCAGAATCCAGGTGAGAGACTGCGCAAAAGTGTCAAAAAGCCAGGGGCTACTCTTCAAACCGAAAGTCAACTTGGTGGCGAAATAGTATGCCTCCTTTCACTTGATGCCATGCCAGCACCAAAGGGATGGGTGGATAGGCAGGAGCTTGAAGGCGTCCGAGATGTCGCTTTGGACTGCCAGGCACCTGTGCCTGCTTTGATGATTGCTTGAATCGCCATATCCACAGAGGCATATTTGAGGGAGGGGATAAGGGAATTGAGACTGGGAATGTGGGAAGAATGAGGCGCAGACAGATCGTACACCAGACGCAGTTTATTAGAGAACTTGCCCTTGACAAGCCCAATAGGGCTGACTTTCCAGGTACTGAAAGGGGGCTGAGAGAAAGGGCCTATTATAAAGTCCCAGTCTATTTCGGCCTGTAGGAGCTGGTCTATGGCCTGCTCGTCGGTGGCGCTGAGCGGAGATTCGTGCACTCGTTTGTAGTGTGAGGCAAAGAAATTAGGCAAGTGTGGAAGCCTTCTGTGAAGCCCTGGATAAGGTAGGTGGCCAGGGAGGGAGTGGGGTGTGGGGAGAGGTAGAGCCCAAGCCATATGACATTAACCCGGCTTAGTCATGTCTTCTTCTGCTGTTTGACTTTGCACAAGATCCTTGGATGTGCCCTCTGGCATAAGGTGCATATGTGGAGCAGGCAACACTGGCTGAAGTTGCAGGAGCCATAATTGAAATTATTACATATGGCTGCTCCTCCCACGGTCTGGACTGGGTGTCCAAATTTGTCCATCTTGGGCGTATGTAAGGGGGCTGGCTGGCCCTGGACTGCACCGGAGGGGGAAGGAAACTCAAAGGGGCGACTGACTGTCGCATTGGTGCACCAGGTGGCGGTGTGGGCGGAAGATTGGCAAATGGCGCACAACGGTGAGCGCAAGCCAGAAAAGTGGCGACAGAACAGCTCCGTGACCATAAGGCTCCAAATCGTGGTTGTCTGGAACTGTGCGAGCCTGGCTGCTGCCTTGGCGGAGAAGGAACGGTGATAGTCATAAAAGGAAAATCCTCCATACTTGTAGCCCAAGTCTACTACAGTATGGAGGTATAAATCCAGCTCTTCCCTTCTGCTGGGAGAGACTGAACAAAGAACATCCCTCAGCATGCCGAAGGCCAACGTGAACTCTGGGATGGACAACTTCCGGTTGAGCCTGGGGTCCTTGGCCTTAAGGACCACTGACACGTCACCCCAGGTGTACAGTGGTGTGAAAAAGTGTTTGCCCCCTTCCTCATTTCCTGTTCCTTTGCATGTTTGTCACACTTAAGTGTTTCGGAACATCAAACCAATTTAAACAATAGTCAAGGACAACACAAGTAAACACAAAATGCAATTTGTAAATGAAGGTGTTTATTATTAAAGGTGAAAAAAAATCCAAACCATCATGGCCCTGTGTGAAAAAAAGTGATTGCCCCCCTTGTTAAAACATACTATAACTGTGGTTGTCCACACCTGAGTTCAATTTCTCTAGCCACACCCAGGCCTGATTATTGCCACACCTGTTCACAATCAAGGCATCACTTAAATAGGAGCTGCTTGACACAGTAAGGTCCACCAGAAGATCCTTAAAAGCTACACATCATGCCGAGACCCAAAGAAATTCAGGAACAATTGAGAAAGAAAGTAATTGAGATCTATCAGTCTGGAAAGGGTTATAAAGCCATTTCCAAAGCTTTGGGAATCCAGCGAACCACAGTGAGAGCCATTATCCACAAATGGCGAAGACAAGGAACAGTGGTGAACCTTCCCAGGAGTGGCCGGCCGCCCAAAATTACCCCAAGAGCGCAGCGACGACTCATCCAAGAGGTCACAAAAGACCCCACAACAACGTCCAAGGAACTGCAGGCCTCACTTGCCTCAGTTAAGGTCAGCGTTCATGCCTCCACCATCAGGAAAAGACTGGGCAAAAATGGCCTGCATGGCAGAGTTCCAAGGAGAAAACCACTGCTGAGCAAAAAGAACATCAAAGCTCGTCTCAATTTCTCCACAACACATCTTGATGATCCCCAAGACTTTTGGGACAACATTCTGTGGACCGATGAGACAAAAGTGGAACTCTTTGGAAGGTGTGTGTCCAAGTATATCTGGCATAGAAGGAACACTGCATTTCAGAAAAAGAACATTATACCAACAGTAAAATATGGTGGTGGTGGTAGTGTGATGGTCTGGGGCTGTTTTGCTGCTTCAGGACCTGGAAGACTTGCCGTGATAAAAGGAAATATGAATTCTGCTGTCTACCAAGAGATCCTGAAGGAGAATGTCCGACCATCTGTTCGTGTACTCAAGCTGAAACGAACTTGGGTTCTGCAGCAGGACAATGATCCTAAACACACCAGCAAGTCCACCACCGAATGGCTGAAGAAAAACAAAAAATGAAGACTTTGGAGTGGCCTAGCCAAAGTCCTGACCTGAATCCTATTGAGATGTTGTGGTATGACCTTAAAAAGGCCGTTCATGCTCGAAAACCCTATAATGTAACTGAATTAGGACAATTCTGCAAAGATGAGTGGGCCAAAATTCCTCCAGGACGCTGTAAAAGCCTCATTGCACGTTATCGCAAACGCTTGGTTGCAGTTGTTGCTGCTAAGGGTGGCCCAACCAGTTATTGGTTTAGGCAATCACTTTTTCACACAGGGCCATGATGGTTTGGATTTTTTTTCACCTTTAATAATAAACACCTTCATTTACAAATTGCATTTTGTGTTTACTTGTGTTGTCCTTGACTATTGTTTAAATTGGTTTGATGTTCCGAAACACTTAAGTGTGACAAACATGCAAAGGAACAGGAAATGAGGAAGGGGGCAAACACTTTTTCACACCACTGTAGGCTTTGTTTTCCGCCAAATCATGAACAGAAATGAGTAAAGAGGCAAGGTTGATGTCCCTGCCATCCAGGATGTCCTTCCTGATGCTGGCCGGAACCAAATGGGATGGATAAACAATGGGACTCCACCCTGTGGTACCTGCAGAAAGGGGTGTCAAAGCCTGGACTACGGTAGGGTCAGGGATAACAGCGGCCGGGTGAGTCTCCAAGAGTGCCACTCTGGTTTGAACCTCTGAGACTGACAACAGGTGGCGGTGTGTCGATAATGAAATGAACGAAATGTTTGCCTTAATCGTGAAATTAATAAAACATCTGTCATGACAGAGGCACGATTCAGTCTTGCCGCAGCTGCGACTGACAGCAAACCGGACTCTGGAGCATGTATTGAAATGAGGCAACCGTAAACATTGATGCACACCGGGATGAATCGATGCAGTGAAATGTTGCCTTGACAGAGGCATGAACCAGTTGAGCCATGACTGCGACTGACACTGAATCAAGTTCTGGTACAGGACAAGGCCGAAACAACTGGGGCACCCGGAACGAATCGGTGCATCTTGGATGCAACTGGATTCGAAATGGGGTGCGATACATAGGAGTGAAATTAAATGAAGCTTGAATCCCATGACAGAGATACGGATTGGTCGCACCTTGTCTGCGACTGACAACGAACCGGATTTCTGGAGCATGTACTGAAATTTGGCCAGACAGCTGGGGCACACCAGGACGAATTGGTGCATCGTGGATGCAACTGGAGTGCGGTACGTGACAGTGAAATGATTTGATTGCCATGACAGAGGCACGAATCGATCATGCCGCTGTTGCAACTGACCATGAATCAGACTCTGGAGCATGTACCGAAATGTGGCTTAAATACCTGGGGCACGCTGAGACGAATTAGTGCATAGATGCGACTGGATTCGTATCGGAGCGTGATACGTGACAGTGAAATGATATGCCATGACAGAGACAAGAATCAGTAAAACCGAACCCAACGACTGACAATGAATCCTTCTCTGGAGCATGTACTGAAATGAGGCCGAGAACAACTGGGGCACACCGGAGCGAATCGGTGCATCATGGTTGTGACTAGATTCAAATCGGAGCGCGGTACGTGACAGAAATGAATGAAATGATTCGAAATGGTTTGAAATGCTTGAAATGGTTTGAAATGGTTTGAAATGGTTTGAAATGTTTGAAATGTTGTGAACTGAATAGCCTTGATGTGCCACGGATCGGTGTACCAATTTGCGAGCGACAATGATTTGTATTGTGAAGCATGGTAAAACGATATTTAGAGATGCAAGAACGACGGTACAAGTGAGAGGTATACTTTACGGCTACGTGAAATGATTGCGAATAATTTGTGAGTTTGATATCACGGTTTAGTGAGATGATATCTTACGATGCGTGAAATGAAAAACGTCAGCTTGAAGCCCTACCTTGCGACAGCCGAACCAGACAAGTTGTACAACAACTGCGAATGGGTAATCTCGAACACGGTAACTCACGAACACGGGAACTCACAAACATGGAAATTCAGAACACGGAACCCAAATATTGAAGTCCATTACTGGCAAATCGTCTTAGTAAATTCTGTTATGGGGTAATAGGCAAGCTATTGTCAAAAAAAAAAAAAAAAACCCATGTCAAACATTTAAAGCACATAAGATAATGTACCTCAGCACTACAATTCAAAGAACTCAAGCATATGTTGTTAAAGTAAATCCGGTCACTAAAATCTCACATAAGCTTTAACATAATAATATCTCTTGGAATGTCTTTTTTAAATTGCTAGCTTCCATAAAAATAAAAAGCTAGTGATTCTAATATAAAGGTCACTTTGAATTATGCAGTAAATATGCCATGCTCCTGTCTCCCACAAACTCCTGCCTGCAAATCACCCTATTGCAGACTCTCTCAAAGGAAGTAAGTCGTGCACTGATGCACATTGCCCAGGTGCATTCCACGCACTGTTGTAATAATCGTTAAGTGCAGCCAACATCAATTAGGAAATATACCCTCTGACAAAAAAAACATGTAGTCTGTTATCACTGTAGCGCACGTGGACAGGGACATGCTATATAGAGGCTGCAGGAAACTAGCAGTTTTAAGAACAGATGAAAAAGTGCAAAATTCTCCCCCTTCCCATCCTCAAAGATACAAAGCATTTTTCTACCTACAGTGTATACCACTCAGTTAGGGTTTACATCTACTTTAACAAACTTTCCAGTGAATGAGCCACTTGTATAGCACTACCTATGCAAACTGAATTGCCTCAGGGCACTTTTGCCACAGGTGTCCATCTGTGGTATAGTGCAGTGCTTTACCCCATGGGGTCCTGATGCACTTAGAAACACATACACATATTTGGCCATTTTTTTTGACAGGATCTAATTACCCTACCAGCATGTCTTTGGAGTGTGGGAGGAAATGCAGGCAAACTCCAGGCAGATAGTGTTGTGGTTGGGATTTGAACCAGCAACCCTATTGGTGCTAGGTGAAAGTGCTAACCACTACACCACTGTGCTGCCCTACAGTGCCTACAGACTCTATGCCAATCTCTCATTCTGCAGTCAGCAGCACTCCTATGCTTTCCCTATCTCAGCCCTTTACTGTAAGGGTTAGGCTTGTCCAAAAGCCTCCTACTTAGCTTTTCAAAGCCAGCTAATTTAAGTTCAAAGGCCTAGCAGTGCTTCAAAGATTTCTGTCCAGTTAATTTCTGATTTATACAATGGTAGAGCAAATTTCAAGCCCACTGGATCTGCCGCGAGCCCATGGTAGTGGGGATGATAAAAAGTATACCGCGCTAAATGACATACAGGTAATAAATGATACACTGGTAACAAATAAAATGAGTCAAACAGTCCCCAGTGAAAAGGTGCTCGTGCTAGTGAAACAATATACAATGTTGTGACTTGAACAATAGATGGATGATTCCGTGCTTCTTAAGTGCTTTAAATAGGGTGCCCCCCTAATAGATGTGCACTCACCCCTGGGAGTGGACCAACTATTGCTAGTTAGGTCAAATGCGCGTGTGGGGCGACCCCTATGGATATCCTCTGGACCGATGATTGGCAGCAGTGAATGTTTCTCATATAAATAGATATAATAAAAGCCTCATTGCGCAGTACCGTTGATAAAGAGCTTTTTATTCCAAAAAATATAAAGGTATTCAACTCACATGTATGAGTGCCTAATGTCCTGGCACCCGGAGTGAACAGCAGGTATAAGTAAATCCGTGAAATCCGCCTGGTTGGTTCATGCAGCTGCCGGCTCAGAAAAGGCTTGATTTCCAGATTAAATGTGTGGGCGGAAGTGGGGAGTGGGTAGTGGGGAGCCTGAACCTTAATGTGTGTATATATATATATATATATATATATATATATATATATATATACTGTATATATACACTATATTACCAAAAGTATTGGGATGCCTGCCTTTACATGCACATGAACTTTAACGGCATCCCAGTCTTAGTATGTAGGGTTCTATATCGAGTTGGCCCACTCTTAGCAGCTATAACAGCTTTAACTCTTCTAGGAAGGCTGTCCACATGGTTTAGGAGTGTGTCTATGACAATGTTTGACCATTCCCATAGT
Organism: Lithobates sylvaticus; assembly: GCA_028564925.1. Lineage (NCBI taxonomy): Eukaryota > Metazoa > Chordata > Amphibia > Anura > Ranidae > Lithobates > Lithobates sylvaticus. The sequence goes on from CM053027.1 coordinate 362,677,432, forward strand.
CTCTGCTCTAATTCATCCCAAATGTGTTCTATCGGGTTAAGGTCAAGACTCTTTGCAGGCCAGTCAAGTTCCTCCATCCCAAACCCGCTCATCGATTTCTTTATGAACCTTGCTTTGTACACTGGTGCGCAGTCATGTTGGAACAGCAAAGGGCCATCCCCAAACTGTTCCAAAAAAGTTGGGAGCATGACATTGTCCAAATGTACCCGCTACGGAACTTTCTTCATTTCACGCATCGTTGTTTGCCAGGTACCTCGTATAACCAAAACCCCGCTACGGAACTGACAAGTCATTATTTAAGTCTCCATATGCAGCCTTTTTAGCCTCGTGCAAAACCACAAACTCGTGGATCAATTTGAGAGCACAAACACAGAGCCGTTTTTCATCTGTTTCATTCGTACATTTTCGTACTTTGTTGTTTCGAGCCACATAGTCGGCCCATTTTACTTAAAAGATACTGTCTATCATTTCAGTTATTTTAGTTCGGATTACCCTACACTCCGGTCCGTATCCAGTCACATAAGAGACTCACCGATTCGTCCTGGCTAGTTTTGTCATGTCACCTCATGCCATGCTCGGGTTCGCTGTCAGTCGCAATCGCAGCACACCGATTCAGGTCTCTGTCATGGCATCCATTGTTATTTTGCATACCCTCCCCCCGATTCGAATGCAGTCGCAGCTGCGACGCACCAATTCATGTCAGCTCACTCTAGTCATTCCATCTCATACAATTCCATGCTCCACAGTCCGGTTCATTGTCAGTCGCAACTGCGGCACACTGATTTGTGTTTCTGTCGTGGCAATCATTACATTGGTTTCATATACCCACCACTCCAATTCGAACCCAGTTGCATCTGCGACACACCAGTTTGTATCGACTTATTCTAGTCATTCTGTCTCATGCATTCCATGTTCCACAGTCCAGTTCATTATCAGCCGCAAATTACGGCACACCAATTCGTGCCTCTGTCATGGCAAATCATTTAATATGTTACATTTCACATACCCTTTACTCCGATTCGAACCAATCACACCTGCAACGCACTGATTTGTGTTGGCTCGTTCTAGTCATTCCCTCTCATATAATTCCATGCCTCACAGTCCGGTTCGTTATCAGTCGCAAATTGTGGCACACCGATTCGTGCCACTATCATGGCAAACATTTCATTCATTACATTTTGCATATTCTTCACTCCGACTCTAATTGAATCATTAACTCGTGTTAGCCATTGTTATTTCCTGTTCCACAGACAAGTTCGCTGTCAGTCGCTATTGCGACACACCGATTCATGTCATGGCAATCATTTTGGTCATTTCATTTCCTATACTCCACCTGCCGATCCGAGTCCAGTCGCTTTAGCAGCACTCCGATTCATGACGGCTTCATTTTACTAATTTTATTTCACCCTCATTTCATCCCATATTCCACAGTTCTGTTCACTGTCAAGTCACAGTTACGGCACCCCAATTCATGTCAATCATTCAGTGGTCTTATTTGGTATATTGTCTGTCATGTTCTTAGGTTCGGCAGTCGATTCGTGTCGGGTCATTCGTGCATTTTTCGTTTCTTTTATCCCATCATATGCTCTACTGTTATTTGATGTCAGTCGCCTCAGTGACGCAACGGTTCACTTTTAAATTTAGATCACTGTATGATTTGTCATGTCATTGACAGACATCCCTCAGTATGGCTCACCCTATGGTCCAGTTCGAATCCAGTCGCAACAAGGCACATCGGCCCACATAGCTTCAGACCAACTGTTCTCAAAGCCGTTTTCCTTCAAATTCCATGAATGGTTTCAAATTATTTTGTTTAACCATGGTTCCCTTCCCGATAAGGTTTCCCTTGCAGTTGCTATAAACGCATCTCAAAGTCACATGACCCGGCCACTCATTCACCTTCTAATGGCATGTAATTAGGCCACTCTCTGTTGTCCGTCTGTCATTTCTCCTCTAAGTCAGTCGAGTTCAGGTAGTTCCATCCTGCACCAGGTTGGATGTTATTCTCCCAGGTTCCGGTCGACTGAACTTTCAACCTCAAAAACCAGGACTTCACAACTAGGGCACAAGTTAGCCAGAGCCATTTCACAGGCCGGCAGCGAAGACCTCACATCTGCTTCTCTGTCACCCTCTCCGGTTTCAGAGAGCGGCAGCATGCAGTCCCTCAGGGGATGGACCATCCCCAAGTTAACAGTGGAACTAAGGCGCAGGGGTGTGCCCTTCCCTGCTACTGCCAGAAAAGCCAAGCTTTTTAGGCTCCTCTTCCCACCACCAGAGACAGATGGGCCCAGGCGTCTTTTCAGTCCATGTCCTCGGCCATTTCTCAGCTTTACATAAAATTTTGTTTGTTGTACGACCTGTCTGTGCCTCATTCTTTCCACATCCCGAGTTTGAATTCCTTAATTCCTTCAGAAAAATTCTCCCTGAAATATGCTTCAGTCGACATGGTGATCCAGGCCAATATCAAAATAGGCACAAGCGCCTGGCTCTCTAAAGCTGACATATCAGACGCATTTAAGCTTCTATCCATCCAACCGTCCCTCTGGTGCTGGCACGGCGAATTAAATGAAAAGAGTCATATTACTTTGCCACTAAACTGACCTTAGGCTCTAAAAGCAGCCCGTGGCTCTTTGACACTTTCGCACAGTCCCTCACTTGGATTTTGTCACACCAAGCCCAGTGCCAGATGGTCATTCATTATCTGGATGACTTCCTGCTAAATCGAACAGCCCAGCGTGCCCCCGGTAGACCTAGATAGGTTAGTTTCTCAATGTGCCCATAGCAGAACACAACGTGGAAGGCCCAACACACTCTGTCACCTTCCTCGGGGTCAACCTTGACACTCGCTCCATGCAGGCCAGCCTGTCCCCCGAAAAAACCGACCTGTATCAGGTCGGTTCTTCATAACTTCATGATTTGTCTATGTGGGATGAGTTCCTTATAGACATGTGCGATTCGTTTCGTACGAATTCGTAATTCGTACAAATTTTTCGAAATTCGTACGAATTTACGAATCTGTAGTACGAATTTTTTTTTTTTACGAATTCCGTACGGAATACGAAATTCCGTTTACGAATTTCGTCGCCGAATGATTCGAATGAATTCGAATGAATTCGAATGGATTCGAATGAATTCGAATGACAAAGTGTCATTTTTGCAGGAAAAATTCCGTTTACGAATTTCAGCTCCAAATTATTCGAATCCAACTACCAATATCAAATTTCAACTAATTCAAACGAAATTATTATAGCAGATATAACGAATGAATTTGAATGCATTCGAATGAATTCGAATGAATTTGAATGACAAAGTGTCATTTTTGCAGAAAAAAAAGCTATTTAAAAAACAGTCATTCATTGATATAAAAAAAAAAAAAAAGCGCGTAGGGGTCCCCCCAAATTCAATAACCAGGCCCTTCAGGTCTGGGATGGATATTAAGGGGGACCCCAGCCAAAAAAAAAAAAGTGTCATTTTTGCAGAAAAAAAAGCTATTTAAAAAACAGTCATTCATTGATATAAAAAAAAAAAAGCGTAGGGGTCCCCCCAAATTCAATAACCAGGCCCTTCAGGTCTGGGATGGATATTAAGGGGACCCCAGCCAAAAAAAAAAAAAAAAATGGCGTGGGGTCCCCCCCAAATATCCATACCAGACCCTTCAGGTCTGGGATGGATTTTAAGGGGAACCCCGGCCAAAAAAAAAAAAAAAATGGCGTGGGGGTCCCCCTCAAAATCCATACCAGACCCTTTATCCGAGCACGCAACCTGGCAGGCCGCAGGAAAGGAGGGGGGGACGAGAGCGGCCCCCCCTCCCGCCTGAACCGTACCAGGCCACATGCCCTCAACATTGGGAGGGTGCTTTGGGGTCCCCCCCCAAAGCACCTTGTCCCCATGTTGATGAGGACAAGGGCCTCTTCCCCACAACCCGTGCCCGGTGGTTGTGGGGGTCTGCGGGCGGGGGGCTTATCGGAATCTGGAAGCCCCCTTTAACAAGGGGAACCCCAGATCCCGGCCCCCCCCCTGTGTGAAATGGTAAGGGGGTACAAAAGTACCCCTACCATTTCACCAAAAAAGTGGCAAAAATGGTAAAAATGACAGGAGACGGTCTTTGACAATTCCTTTATTAAAATCTTCTTTCTTCTGGTCTTCCTTTCTTCATCTTCTCCTTCCGGCATCTTCTTCCATCTTCTTCCATCGTCTTCTTCCTTCGATTCGCTTCTTCTTCCTCCGGTCTTCTCGTCCTTCTCGTCCGGCGTCGTCCTTCTCGTCCGGCATCGTCTCTTCTCGCAGGCCGCTCCTCGCAATGGGAGGCTCCCGCTCTGTGAGGCTCCGCTCCGGGTAACAGGTCACCAGGTGCCTTCGTTATACAAGACCTGTCACCCGGAGCGGAGCCTCACAGAGCGGGAGCCTCCCATTGCGAGGAGCGGCCTGCGAGAAGAGACGACGATGCCGGACGAGAAGGACGACGCCGGACGAGAAGGACGAGAAGACCGGAGGACGAAGAAGCGAATCGAAGGAAGAAGACGATGGAAGAAGATGACGGAAGGAGAAGATGAAGAAGGAAGACCAGAAGAAAGAAGAAAAGAAGATTTTAATAAAGGAATTGTCAAAGACCGTCTCCTGTCATTTTTAACATTTTTGCCACTTTTTTGGTGAAATGGTAGGGGTACTTTTGTACCCCCTTACCATTTCACACAGGGGGGGGGCCGGGATCTGGGGGTCCCCTTGTTAAAGGGGGCTTCCAGATTCCGATAAGCCCCCCGCCCGCAGACCCCCACAACCACCGGGCACGGTTGTGGGGATGAGGCCCTTGTCCTCATCAACATGGGGACAAGGTGCTTTGGGGGGGACCCCAAAGCACCCTCCCAATGTTGAGGGCATGTGGCCTGGTACGGTTCAGGCGGGAGGGGGGGCCGCTCTCGTCCCCCCTCCTTTCCTGCGGCCTGCCAGGTTGCGTGCTCGGATAAGGGTCTGGTATGGATTTTATGGGGGACCCCACGCCATTTTTTTTGGCTAGGGTTCCCCTTAAAATCCATCCCAGACCTCAAGGGTCTAATATGGATTTTGAGGGGGACCCTACGCCATTTTTTTTTTTATTTTTTTGGCTGGGGTCCCCCTTAATATCCATCCCAGACCTGAAGGGCCTGGTTATTGAATTTGGGGGGACCCCTACGCTTTTTTTTTATCAATGACTTCAATGAATGACTGTTCTCTGTATTACGGATCCGACAATTCATTTGCCGGCAAATAGCCGCGACTCGTGATTTTAAATACCGGTAGTTTTTTTTCCTGCAAAAATGACACTGTGCAGGGACAGTTCTCTATATTAGATATACTGAATCTCGAATCATTCGAAGCATTCGTTATATCCGCTATTATAATTTCTTTCATGTTAGTTGAAATTACATATTTGTTAGTTACAATACAACATTCGAATTGTTCTCTGTATTACGGGAATCGGCAATTAGCCGCGAGTGATTTTAAATGTCTTTTTTTCCTGCAAAAATGACACATTGTACAGAGAGAGTTCTAAACACGGGAAACCTGCGCCCTTCTATATACTATATACTCTATAGTATGTCTATGAATGGGGTCATGTTTCCCGTGTTTAGAACTGTCTCTGTACAATGTGTCATTTTTGCAGGAAAAAAAAAATATTTAAAATCACTCGCGGCTAATTGCCGATTCCCGTAATACAGAGAACAATTCGAATACAACAACTAACAAATATCTAATTTCAACTAATATGAAAGAAATTATAATAGCGGATATAACGAATGCTTCGAATGATTCGAGATTCAGTATATCTAATATAGAGAACTGTTCCTGCAGTGTCATTTTTGCAGGAAAAAAAAACTATTTAAAATCACGAGTCGCGGCTATTTGCCGGCAAATGAATTGTCGGATCCGTAATACAGAGAACAGTCATTCATTGATAAAAAAAAAAATGTGTAGGGGTCCCCCCAAATTCAATAACCAGGCCCTTCAGGTCTGGGATGGATATTAAGGGGGACCCCAGCCAAAAAAAAAAAAAAAAATGGCGTAGGGTCCCCCTCAAAATCCATACCAGACCCTTGAGGTCTGGGATGGATTTTAAGGGGAACCCTAGCCAAAAAAAAATGGCGTGGGGTCCCCCTCAAAATCCATACCAGACCCTTTATCCGAGCACGCAACCTGGCAGGCCGCAGGAAAGGAGGGGGGGACGAGAGCGGCCCCCCCTCTCGCCTGAACCGTACCAGGCCACATGCCCTCAACATTGGGAGGGTGCTTTGGGGGTCTGAGACCCCTAAAGCACCTTGTCCCCATGTTGATGAGGACAAGGGCCTCTTCCCCACAACCGTGCCCGGTGGTTGTGGGGGTCTGCGGGCGGGGGGCTTATCGGAATCTGGAAGCCCCCTTTAACAAGGGGACCCCCAGATCCCGGCCCCCCCCCTGTGTGAAATGGTAAGGGGGTACAAAAGTACCCCTACCATTTCACCAAAAAAGTGGCAAAAATGGTAAAAATGACAGGAGACGGTCTTTGACAATTCCTTTATTAAAATCTTCTTTCTTCTTTCTTCATCTTCTCCTTTCTTCATCTTCTCCTTCCGGCATCTTCTTCCATCTTCTTCTTCCTTCGATTCGCTTCTTCTTCCTCCGGTCTTCTCGTCCTTCTCGTCCGGCGTCGTCCTTCTCGTCCGGCATCGTCGTCTCTTCTCGCAGGCCGCTCCTCGCAATGGGAGGCTCCCGCTCTGTGAGGCTCTGCTCCGGGTGACAGGTCTTGTATAACGAAGGCACCTGGTGACCCCGCCCCCCCTCTGACGTCATGGGGAAAGCCATAGGGAATTCCACATGACGTCCCCGTGCGTCAGAGGGGGCGGGGTCACCAGGTGCCTTCGTTATAAAAGACCTGTCACCCGGAGCGGAGCCTCACAGAGCGGGAGCCTCCCATTGCGAGGAGCGGCCTGCGAGAAGAGACGACGATGCCGGACGAGAAGGACGACGCCGGACGAGAAGGACGAGAAGACCGGAGGAAGAAGAAGCGAATCGAAGGAAGAAGAAGATGGAAGAAGATGATGGAAGGAGAAGATGAAGAAACCGAAGGATGAAGAAAGAAGAAAGAAGATTTTAATAAAGGAATTGTCAAAGACCGTCTCCTGTCATTTTTACCATTTTGTCACCTTTTTTGGTGAAATGGTAGGGGTAGTTTTGTACCCCCTTACCAATTCACACTGGGGGGGGGGGGATCTGGGGGTCCCCTTGTTAAAGGGGGCTTCCAGATTCCGATAAGCCCCCCGCCCGCAGACCCCCACAACCACCGGGCACGGTTGTGGGGAAGAGGCCCTTGTCCTCATCAACATGGGGACAAGGTGCTTTGGGGGGGACCCCAAAGCACCCTCCCAATGTTGAGGGCATGTGGCCTGGTACGGTTCAGGCGGGAGGGGGGGCCGCTCTCGTCCCCCCCCTCCTTTCCTGCGGCCTGCCAGGTTGCGTGCTCGGATAAAGGGTCTGGTATGGATTTTGAGGGGGACCCCACGCCATTTTTTTATTTATTTTTTGGCCGGGGTTCCCCTTAAAATCCATCCCAGACCTGAAGGGTCTGGTATGGATATTTGGGGGGGACCCCACGCCATTTTTTTTTTTTGCTGGGGTCCCCCTTAATATCCATACCAGACCTGAAGGGCCTGGTTATTGAATTTGGGGGGACCCCTACGCTTTTTTTTTTCTGCAAAAATGACACTTTGTCATTCGAATTCATTCGAATTCATTCGTTATATCTGCTATAATAATTTCGTTCAAATTAGTTGAAATTCGATATTGGTAGTTGGATTTACTAACGATTCGTAACTATTCATAACGATTCGTAACGATTCGTAACTATTCATAACGATTCGTAACGATTAGTAACTTGAAATTGAAATTCGATATTTGTAGTTGGATTCGAATTGTTCTCTGTGTTATGAGAACCAACAATACATTAGCCGCGTTAACGATTCGTAACGATTCGTAACTTTACTAACGATTCGTAAAAAAATTACGATTCGTCCGAATTTCGTATTTCGTACAAATTCGAACGGAATTTCGTACACGAATTACGAATTACGAATTTTTTTATATACGAAACGGGACGAAACGAAACGAAACAAATTTTTTGACAGTTCCCATGTCTAGTTCCTTACTAGTTGGAATGGCATATACATGTTCATACCATCAGTATTGCCTCTATCACCGCAGGTAGTAACGTATGCCGCAGCCTCCACAGGCTTTGCTGCAATTTTTGGCCTTTATTGGTTTCCAGGACCATGGGCTCCAGAGATACCCCTAATCCTCGGGTTCATCCAGTCTTCCTCATTGTTCAAGCTATACTCAATCGTGTCAGCCGCTCAGGTCTGGGGCCATACCTGGACTGGACAAACCAGGCCACAGCCAATATCGTTAACAAGGGCGGGTCCACGTAGCTCCCTATTATGTCCTTCCTACGCAGGCTGGTACAAATATCCCTGCAACATCAGTTCAATATGCACTGCACATACATACCGGGCAAGTGCAACATCGCAGCAGACGCACTGTCCCATTTTAACTTAATTTAATTTTTCCAGCAGAAACCCGGAGCCGACACAACGTCATCTCTTATCCCATCTTGGTCTCAGCTGACATTGGATTAAAGCAGGACATTAATGGCTGTGTGTTGAGTTATTTTGAGGGGACAGCAAATTTACACTGTTATACAAGCTGTACACTCACTACTTTACATTGTAGCAAAGTGTAATTTCGTCAGTGTTGTCACATGAAAAGATATAAAAAAATATTTACAAAAATGTGAGAGGTGTACTCACTTTTGTGAGATACTGTGTATATATACCAATGGCTGGTGCTCAAAATTGTCTGATTCCCAGAAAGCAGGGATTACCAGGGCTGGGAGAGTCTGATAGATGTCCAAGAGAGGGCAGAGACAGGGGAGAAGGAGCCTCAGAGACCAGACACTGGAGAACACAGACACCGGAGAGGACATCAGAAGTCCTGCTAAGGACAGACAGAGGAGTACATACATACACAAGCTGTGGGCAGCAGCAGTCTGATCCTCCAGCTTCCTCCCCTGTGTGTCTCTTCTGCCAAAGCGCCGGGCATCCAATACATCCAATAATCCCATAGATGCCCAGCTCTTTGGTAAATCGACCTGCCTGACCTGCCTTCTGATTGGCGGGGAGGCACTGTGGTGTAAAAATAGCAAAAATGTATTCGCTATGGTCACACAACAGGGTGGAATAAGGATGCACTCTCTGCGCCCCAAGCCCACCCTTTTTTGAAGCCTATTAGAGTCCCAGGCTCTAATCAGGTGCTTCAAAAAAAAACACCCCATCCCACGCTGCCATAGGAGTCCATGTGTCCGGCGTCCTGAAAGGGTCGTGCGCATGGATAGGGAGGCGGCAGCAGGGATTAGGGGGGCAGCGCACGTGCACCCACAATGCATGGGCCGCCCTTGATATATACAATATATATATATATATATATATATATATATATATACACAAATGGTATATATAAATTAATGAATGATGGTACTAGGTTTTGACCATAGTAAGAAAATGTACTAGTTGCTGTGGGTTGTATTTTTATTTCTGATGCTGCTGGGATTTATTACTGTGGAATGACACTGAAAAATCATGTCTACTGTAATGACATGCAATGAGTTACTGTATCTTCCATTTACCTATACCTTCTAGAAATTCTTGGCTAACAGCATTGTTGATAACAGATGGCACAACTAAGCTTAGACCAATTTATAAACTTTATGTGGGTGTGGGCTACTTGGCAGCATATTTAGTGAAGATTTTGTATGCTTCCAAACTATTGTGTGCCGTGGGTATATTTTCCTGGAAATAACTTTTGTTCTATGTCGAAATTGTAAAGGTAATAACTGCTTTGCCTCCAGCACTTGTTTTCTTTTTTTGACAGTTTCTATTAACAAATCACCACTGCAGACAATGTTCTGCTTCAGCAACAAGCTTCACAGTTTAGCTACAATTGTTTCTGTTTTCCTAAGACATAATGAGCATCTGAGAAGCCCTGGACTTGTGGGGATGAGCTTCGGTACCAAGAGCTTGCAGGAGACATCAAAATACTCCCCAGAGTCAAAAAGAAATGTATTTTCTACCGAGTGTTATCAAGTCATTTATTTAACTAGTTTGTATGCTGGGATGATATCTCATTTCAATCAACAAACAAGACAGCACATGAACTGGAGAATTATAGGTGCCAGAGAAGAAAAATGGTCTACGTGTATTGTGAAGCTACAGGTTTATCAGGGTAATAGATTAAGTAGTTAATACAGTAAGTGTTATAGATTCTGTATTAAAGCCTGACTATAATATTTTTTATCACATTTACCAGCAGTAGTTTGCATTTTTTGTTATTTGCGTTATATGCTTTGTTTTTATTTTTTTTAACAAGGATCAAAAGGTTAAAGGAAAGCATGGCTATTATATTGAATATTTTACCTTGTATAATATTAGTCGTAAACAGCATAGTTCAATATTTAGTAATCTGTTTTCAGCATGCTATTTGTCCATTTAAACAACCTTGTTTAAAGTGGTTGTGAAGTGTGAAATGAAAATTATACCTACAGATAAGCTTATAGTGAGTCTTATATGTAGGTACAGTGAATATCTCCTAAACTTGTGTCGTTTAAGAAGAATTCACATTGGCAATAGCTTGTGCAGTGACACACTGCATTCAGGGCACAGTGAGTGTGCTGTGAATGCAGAGCATCATACAGCGATGATGACTCCCATGTGCATGCACAGGAGTGATGTCATTGGGGCCCAGCCATTCAAACAGCCAGAGAACATGAGCCTGGAAGAAGAGGAGTCTGGGAGCGCCAGCTGTGGTGACAGTGTAGCGCTGGAGGGCTCAGTTTCTAAGGTAAGTCTGCCATTATGTGCTAGAATGCAGTGCATGCTACAACATACTACTGTAGCGGGCCATTTTAAAAAAGGGAGTGGACTTTACCACCACTTTAAATGGGCAATAAGTTAATTTGAATTGTATCTGTGGTCACAATATAAACTCATATATTAACCCCTTGCCGACCAGCCGCCGTCATTTTACTGCGGCAGGTCGGCACGATCCCGCGAGCGATCAAAGCTATACGTTGGCTTCTGAGATCGGGATAGAAGGAGCTGCACAGCGGGGGGGGCGATCCTCGTGGTCGACTGTCGCGATGACCGCCGGCCATGAGCGATCGTGGGCACGAGAGGCAGAACGGGGAAGTGTGTGTGAAATTTTTAGATTGTAAGCTCTAGCGAACAGGGCCCTCTGATTCCTCTTGTACCAAATTGTTATGTGATTGTAATGTCTGCCTTTATTTTGTTAAGCGCTGTGCAAACTGTTGGCGCTATATAAATCCTGTATAATAATAATAATAATAAACACACAAATCCCTGTTCTGTGAGGCATGACAGATCGTGAGTTCCTATTAGCTAGGAACCATGATCCGTCACTTCCTCTAAGTCAGTCCCCTCCCCCTACAGTTAGAAACACACATAGGGAACACAGTTAACCCCTTTCATCGCCCCCTGCCAGTGACATTTTTACAGTAATCAGTGCATTTTTATAGCACTGATTGCTGTATGAATGCCAATGGTCCCAAAAATGTGTCAAAAGTGTCCGATGTGTCCGCCATAATGTCGCAGTCCCGATAAAAAATTTTTTTTTTTTTTTTTACCAAAAATATGTAGAAGAATACAGTGGTGTGAAAAAGTGTTTGCCCCCTTCCTCATTTCCTGTTCCTTTGCATGTTTGTCACACTTAAGTGTTTCGGAACATCAAACCAATTTAAACAATAGTCAAGGACAACACAAGTAAACACAAAATGCAATTTGTAAATGAAGGTGTTTATTATTAAAGGTGAAAAAAAATCCAAACCATCATGGCCCTGTGTGAAAAAGTGATTGCCCCCTTGTTAAAACATACTATAACTGTGGTTGTCCACACCTGAGTTCAATTTCTCTAGCCACACCCAGGCCTGATTATTGCCACACCTGTTCACAATCAAGGCATCACTTAAATAGGAGCTGCTTGACACAGTAAGGTCCACCAGAAGATCCTTAAAAGCTACACATCATGCTGGGACCCAAAGAAATTCAGGAACAATTGAGAAAGAAAGTAGTTGAGATCTATCAGTCTGGAAAGGGTTATAAAGCCATTTCCAAAGCTTTGGGAATCCAGCGAACCACAGTGAGAGCCATTATCCACAAATGGCGAAGACATGGAACAGTGGTGAACCTTCCCAGGAGTGGCCGGCCGCCCAAAATTACCCCAAGAGCGCAGCGACGACTCATCCAAGAGGTCACAAAAGACCCCACAACAATGTCCAAGGAACTGCAGGCCTCACTTGCCTCAGTTAAGGTCAGTGTTCATGCCTCCACCATCAGGAAAAGACTGGGCAAAAATGGCCTGCATGGCAGAGTTCCAAGGAGAAAACCACTGCTGAGCAAAAAGAACATCAAAGCTCGTCTCAATTTCTCCACAACACATCTTGATGATCCCCAAGACTTTTGGGACAACATTCTGTGGACCGATGAGACAAAAGTGGAACTCTTTGGAAGGTGTGTGTCCAAGTATATCTGGCGTAGAAGGAACACTGCATTTCAGAAAAAGAACATTATACCAACAGTAAAATATGGTGGTGGTAGTGTGATGGTCTGGGGCTGTTTTGCTGCTTCAGGACCTGGAATACTTGCCGTGATAAAAGGAACTATGAATTCTGCTGTCTACCAAGAGATCCTGAAGGAGAATGTCTGACCATCTGTTCGTGTACTCAAGCTGAAACGAACTTGGGTTCTGCAGCAGGACAATGATCCTAAACACACCAGCAAGTCCACCACCGAATGGCTGAAGAAAAAAAAAAATGAAGACTTTGGAGTGGCCTAGCCAAAGTCCTGACCTGAATCCTATTGAGATGTTGTGGTATGACCTTAAAAAGGCCGTTCATGCTCGAAAACCCTCTAATGTAACTGAATTAGGACAATTCTGCAAAGATGAGTGGGCCAAAATTCCTCCAGGACGCTGTAAAAGCCTCATTGCACGTTATCGCAAACGCTTGGTTGCAGTTGTTGCTGCTAAGGGTGGCCCAACCAGTTATTAGGTTTAGGGGGCAATCACTTTTTCACACAGGGCCATGATGGTTTGGATTTTTTTTCACCTTTAATAATAAACACCTTCATTTACAAATTGCATTTTGTGTTTACTTGTGTTGTCCTTGACTATTGTTTAAATTGGTTTGATGTTCCGAAACACTTAAGTATGACAAACATGCAAAGGAACAGGAAATGAGGAAGGGGGCAAACACTTTTTCACACCACTGTACATATTGGCCTAAACTGAGAAAAAAATGGGGATATTTATTATAGCAAAAAGTACAAAATATTGTGTTTATTTCAATCAAATACCACCAAACAAAGGCTCTATTTGTGGGGAAAAAAAGGACGTCAGTTTTGTTTGGGTGCAACGTGGCACGACCGCACAATTGTCAGTCAAAGCGACGCAGTGCCGAATCGCAAAAAATGGCATGGTCATTCAGCAGCCAAATCTTCCAGGGCTGAAGTGGTTCTACATTATATTTCAATAATTTTTAGCCTACTCCTATTAAGGCCCCTTTCACACTTATACGACTTGTCCCACGATTTGGGACTGCAAAGTAGCATGACAAGTCGTTCCCCATGATTTCCAATGACAGCCATTCATATTAGTATGACTTCAAGTCGTTACGACTTCAAAGTAGTCCCTGCACTACTTTGGTCCGTTGTTGGTGCCACTTACACAGGCATTCCTAGAAATCGCGGTAAAATCACGCGACTTTGAAGTCGCACAAATGTGAAAGGGGCCTAACCCGAACAATCTTGATGTTTCAAAAAAACATATTTTTTGAAGAATCCTACATATTTACTTCCTTGAATTCTTTGACACGTATTCACTATGTCCTGTCAGTAGGCTTTACTGGGTCACACATTTCATAGAGCCTGCTGTCTGAACTACAGGCAGTACAGTCAATACAGAAAATAATTCACATCATATTTGCGTTCAGGCAGCAAGGTACTATGGGATATGTAGTGTAGGTGTACAGGACAATAAAGGAGTGTGAGACTTCAGCTGGGCGTAAAATAAAGCTGCAGGAGTTGAACAGGTAACATGTTCTGCTAATAACTAAACTACAGGTGAAGCAGTTTAACCACTTCGCAACCAGGCCAATTCTGACATTTCTCTCCTACATGTAAAATTCATAATTTTTTTGCTCGAAAATTACATAGAACCCCAAACATTATATATGTTTTTTTAGCAAAGACCCTAGAGAATACAATGACGCTCGTTGCAACTTTTTATCTCGCACGGTATTTGCGCAGCAATTTTTCGAACACATTTTTTTCAGAAAAAAAAACAATTTCATGCTTAAAAAAAAAAAAAACAGTAAAGTTTTTTTTTTGCATAATGTGAAAGATGAAGATACGCCGAGTAAATAGATACCCAACATGTCATGCTTCAAAATTGCACGCGCTCGTGGAATGGCGCCAAACTTTGGTATTTAAAAATCCCCATAGGCGACGCTTTAACATTTTTTACTGGTTACATGTTTTGAGTTACAGAGGAGGTCTAGGGCTAGAATTATTGCTCCCACTCTAACGTTCGCGGCGATACCTCACATGTGTGGTTTGAACACCGTTTTCATATGTGGGCGGGGCTTACGTATGCGTTCACTTCTATTGTTAATTTGACTTTTATTTTTTTAAATTTGACAGTTTAAAAAAAAATGTATTACTTTTATTCCTATTACAAGGAATGTAAACGGTTTCAGTATCCCTTGTAATAGGAATATTACCTGATCGGACCTATTAACAGTGAGATATGGGGTCAATAAGACCCCACATTTCACCTCTAGGCTGGAAAGCCTAAAATTAAAAAAAAAAAAAAAAAAACGATCACCGCGGCGCCGTTATTCGAATGCAGAGGCCGGGCGTGACGTCATCACATCGCGCCCGGCCTCCGAACGATCATAGAGACTCCGGCGACCATCTGGTCCGCCGAAAATCTCTATAGTGATCATCCGGGGCCGGCGGTTCCTGTGTCCGACTCACCGATGGAAGCGGTGAGTCGGTAGAAGCACATAAGAACGATCAAGCGGCGGAACAGCCGCTATGATCGTTCTTATGGTGCAGGGAATCGCCGGCTGAAACCGGCAATATCTGAATGATGTCTGTAGCTACAGGCATCATTCAGATATACCCCCGCAAACTGGAGGCCGTCATATGACGGCCGACGGTAGGGAAGTGGTTAATGCATGGAGGCAGTGGTGAACAGTGTGTAGGCAGGTGCAGTCTCCTTTTTCCACTGCAGGTGGTGTTTAACGGCAGTGGCATTGCAGAGGGAGAGGAAGTCAAGACAAACATGTTCCTTTATGGTTTCCAGGGTCACTGGGGAAGCTGTCCGATTGAATGCTGCCACCCGTTTTGACTATAGCAGCCATCTTGGGTCAGACGGAGACTTGTATTGTATCCTCTTGTATTGTAGCCTCTTGTTCCCAGGCTTGTTGCGCATTTCGCTTGTGAGTAGTGTAGGGACAGATTACCTGTCTTTTAGGGACAGTGATTAGCAACAGGGAGAGATTCCAGATGAGTAGGGAAAGGATAGGATCACGCCATCCTTCTGAAGGGCTTCCCATTTGGGCTTGGACTGGCCAGGTCGCATTCCACCCCTCAAAAAAGAAGCTGTTGGCACATCTGAGGCCTGCTCTGCTACACATTGCTTTTACATGCCATGAATGTTCCCAATTGGGTGCCTTCCCACTGGGTTTGTTACGAATTACTGGATTCTGCATTAATACAAGTTCTGTTCTCTGCAACTGAACTCTTTGTGTTTACTGCCGATGCACCACAAGTGTATATCCAGGATGGCCATCCCTCATTAGAAACTATCCTAGCAAGACCCTCTGTCATTCCACAGAGCGAAAACCAATGTATACTTGAAGTTGAACCAAGGTAAGTTAAATTGCAGAACCCTCTGCATCTATTGCCCACTCCTTAAGTATGTCAAACTCATTTAATTGCAGAACATATTTCTCTGTATTTATTGTTTGGTTTTATAATGAAAGTTTGTTAAAACAGCCTTTGTCTATCTCCTAAAGGTAGCAAGCTCTATTTTGAAATCCTGTAATAGTTCTATGTATTTATTTATTTTTTAAACTTTTTTAAACTTCACCTCCAAATTTTTCTGTGCGGGGTTAGCAATGGGCCCACTATACTTAATTGTTCTGGGACTCAGACTGTTGACATTTATTAAGCTTTATCTGAGTGTTCGGTCTTAACATCACAGGAGAAATGCTGTTCAATACAGCACACTTTAACCTTTGGCATTTGCTCAGTGATGGTCAGAAACGTCTGTGGGTTCTTCTGATACTGCACATTAACAGCACTGAAACCGTTTGATTTGTCTTACTTAAAGGATAGCACTGGCACATCACACATAAAACAGAGCTTGAAGAATACTGTGAATAGTTCTTTTTCCTTGTCTTACTATTCCAGAACTTCACAGCTGAGTTGTTTGAAATCACAAACATATAATAGCTCTGTAAACCTGAAAATAATGCAAAAGTGTGAACCAGCAGAATGCCTAAAGCTGACCTTCCTCAACTAGTTAATGACTTGAAGGATTTGCCCCCTTAATTACCAGGCCTTTTTTTTTCCATACGGCACTGCGTCACTTTAGCTGACAATTGTGTGGTCGTGCAACGCTGTACCCAAACAAAATGTATGTTTTTTTCCCCACAAATAGAGCTTTCTTTTGGTGGCATCTGATCACCTCTGCGTTTTTTTTTTTTTTTGGCGCTATAAACGAAAAAAGACCGACAATTTTGAAAAAAAAAAAAACAATATTTTTTGTTTTTCGCTATAATAAATATTCCCCCAAAAAATGTAAAAAACGTATTTCTTTATCAGTTTAGGCCAAAATATATTCTACCTATTCTTGGTAAAAAAATCGCAATAAGCATAAATTGATTAGTTTGCACATAGGGGATAGATTTATGGAATTTTTATTATTTTTTTTTACTAGTAATGGCAGTGATCAGTGATTTTTAGTGGGACTGCGACATTGCGGCAGACAGATTGGACACTTTTGACACTTTTTTGGGACCAGTGACATTTATACAGCAATCAGTGCTAAAAATAGCCACTGATTACTGTATAAATGTCACTGGCAGGGAAGGGGTTAACACTAGGGGGCGATCAATGGGTTAAGTGTTCCCTAGGGAGGTGTTTCTAACTGTGGGGGAGTGTAGTGACTATTTGCCTTTAGTAAATTAACCCTCAAGTGTAATTTATGTCTGCTACTTCATTCCTCTGCTATCAGCCTGAAATTCTTCTGGCTTTCCTCACACCAAAATAAAAATGGTGACGATGGGGGGTCTCCAACAGATTGACAGTCTCATCTCAGCTCCAGTGTGCTGTGTAGAGGGGGTATCTTCTCTCCAATCAGCTCTTAGACCTCTCCTCACTGAGCTCTGCAGAGTGTCATTTCAGATCTCCGCCCCCTCCGTTAAAAAATAAGACAACAGTAAAGTTAGCCCAATTTTTTTCTATATTGTGAAATATATAAATATAATATTACGGTGAGTAAATTGATACCCAACAAGTCACGCTTCAAAATTGCTCCCACTAGTGGAATGGCGACAAACATTGGTACTTAAAAATTTCCATTGGCGACATTTAAAAATTTCTACAGGTTACCAGTTTTGAGTTACAGAGGCGCTCTAGAGATAGATTTATTGCTCTCTCTCTAACGATCGCGGCAATACTTTACATGTCTGGTTTGAACACCGTTTTCATATACGGCGCGACTTACGTATGCGTTTGCTTCTGCGCGCAAGCTCGGCAGGACGGGGCGCTTTAAAAACTTTATTTTTTTCTTATTTATTTTACCTTTTATTTTGAATTTTTACACTGTCCTTTTAAAAAAAATGGTATCACTTTTATGTAAACATCCCTTGTAATAGAAAAAAAAACATAACAGGACCTCTTAAATGTGAGATCTGGGGTCAAAAAGACCTCAGATCTCATATTTACACTAAAATGCAATAATTAAATAATAAAAAAAAGTTTAAATGACAAAAAAAAAAAATTTCCCCTTTAAGAGCATTGGGCGGAAGTGACGTTTGACGTTGCTTCCACCCTCTAATGCTATGGAGCCAAGCGGGGGCCATCTTTCCCTCACTCGGCATCCAGGCTGTAAGGGGAGCAGATGCGATCGTCTCCGCCGCTACCGACAGCTCCAGTAAGCGGAAGAGATGACTGGAGGGAAGAGGCCCCTCTTCCGCCAGCGATAAAAGTGATCTTGCAGCGAATCCGCCGCAGAGACCACTTTTATCTTAAAAAGAAACGCACGCCGTTCCTGAAAGTACCAGGGTTATGGCCGCTAGCTGCGGCCTTAACAATGATATTTAACTTAAAAGTACAGACGTATGGGTACGGCGATTTGCGTGAAGTGGTTAATTGAACAAGCTGAAGTTAGAAGCTGATTGGCTATCATGCACAACCACACCAGATTTTGCACTCCCCAGTTTTAGTAAATCTACCCCGGTCTTTGTTATTTTCAACCACTGCTGCCAATAATAATCATTGGGCAGCATCATTAGTGAAATGCTGAAATTCAAAAAATAATAAAAATCTACCAACAACAGAATTCTAAATTTTCACACCTTTTTCAGCCTTTTTTAATCTGAGATCCACGTGGATGGAACTGGGAATTCACAAAACTCATTAAAAGATAAAGGGTTGCATTTTGAAGTACTTTTCAAATGTATTTAGACCCAGGGGCAGTTGATGATAAGATCCAATCTCACATTTCATTTTTTACTGCCCTCCATCATTTGCAGCTGATAATGGGGTTACACATCAGAAAAGTAAACTTTGGTTGTAATATATCATTTTCTTTTTGTGAAAACTGCAAACTATCTCTCAAGGCCATATATATATATCAGATTTTAATACAATTTTCAAGGAGTATCATTGTCTCAAACAGACTTAGCAGTTTGGGTCATTAACTTAGTGAAGGACGGGTTTTCCTTTCATTGTAGATGCTGCAGGTATCACATCTGATTGCTGTTAGGGAGTTACATGTACATTTCATGCAGGGACCGATCACATAATGTACATAATGATACTGTTAAATGTGACCGAAAAAAACTGTAAAAAGTGAAAGGTGACCATGCAGTCTGCGCTGTGGTGCACATGCTCAGATAAGTTCACTGTGACAACAGCCATCATACATATACAGTTTTATACACTGGTGCCTCCGAATAGGTTTCCAGTGATAAATATCTGTACATTTTTTCTGACAACACAGCATACTGTTTTTTTTTAAGGGAGAAGTACAGCCAAAGTGCGCTTGGCTGTACTTCTCCTGTGGATTACAGGAGTGCAGTTCTGCACTCCTGTGTCCCATTACCAGCAGACAGTGGGCTGACATCAAAGAGCCGGTCCAGGGTCCGGCCAGATCGCGACCATATGGTCGAAATCTCCCCACATGCCTGGACTGGCACCTGGCTCCCACTCCTCCACAGCCCAGCACTGCAGTGAGCACTGGAGGGGTAAGCAGACAGTGGTG
This sequence comes from Lithobates sylvaticus, assembly GCA_028564925.1. Lineage (NCBI taxonomy): Eukaryota > Metazoa > Chordata > Amphibia > Anura > Ranidae > Lithobates > Lithobates sylvaticus. The sequence continues at coordinate 362,697,061 of CM053027.1, forward strand.
ACTGACAGTCAGGGCTCTCTGCTCAGGGAGCTGAGAGAACGGAGTGTTCAGTGGTGTTTAATCGCTCGGTTCTCAGACTTAGAGCAGGTGGGGGACAGATGCAGCATCGGACTGATGCATCAGCCTAGGTAAGTAAGATTCCAAAATAAAAACAATTCCCATACTTCTCCTTAAAGCTGAATTCAAGGCAGATATAAAAGACACAAAGGGGTTGATTTACTAAAGGCAAATAGACTGTGCATTTTGCAAAGTGCAGTTGCACTCTGCATGAGCAGTTGCTCCAGAGCTTAGTAAATGAGCAGAAACTCTTCTGACTTCCATCATCCAATCATGTGCAAGCAATAATGCTGTTTTTTTTTTTTTTTTTCTCACACTTGATTGGGTATTCTTAGCAAAGTGAAGATTGGCCAGTGAAGATGGCCATTACTAAGCTCTGGAGCAACTGCACTTGCAGAGTGCAACTGCACTTTGCAAAGTGAACAGTCTATTTGCCTTTAGTAAATCAGCCCCAAATTGTTGCATCTCTGTGATGAATAATACATGATGAAATGTCAAATTAAAGCAGTGTAGATACTGGAATTTAAGAGAAGAGTTCAGATTGTGAGAGGGAGAATCAGCACAAGAAACTAGCTATGCTGCAGTGGTTATTTTCTAAAAAGGGGGATACTGATAGGAGGGAGAAATCAGCATAACACAGAGTTTAGCTTATTAATCAGCTTTTTCTCCTTTCTTGACCTGTAAAAGAAGTGCAGCAGAAAAAAAAGTAGGTCTTCTGCCCAGCCAGATAATGATTTGGCAGAGCTGTGTCAACCTCAGAAATGGATGGACAGAAATACAAATTCATTTGGCAGGTTAAACAGCTCCCTTTTATGTATCTCATCTCTGTGCTTAGCTGTTCGACTAGAGTTCAAACAGTTCAAGCCTGGTGCTTTGCTGTCCTTTGGTTTGCATATTTCAATGCTTAGCGAGATGGTAAAATGATTTCTTCTTTTTCATTTTCAGGTAAATGTTGACAGACACTTGATTTAGTGGAATTTACTGCTGCAGACGGCACAAAAGCAGCATTAGTTGGATGTTCAACATGCATGGCAAACTAGGCTATAAACATTAGTCTACAACCAGCTATGCCGGTTTAGGGTTCACATTATCAGGCAGCTTGTACGTATGAACATACCTGTAAGCCTGTGAATATGGTAGAGATTTGTTCCTGTTCTTGTTCATCTGCTTTACTAAATCAAGCCCATTGTGTATTTGATATTGTTACTTGAAGTAGTTGCAAAACCTGAAGGTTTTTTTTACCTTCATGCATTCTATGCATTAAGGTATAAAACCTTCAGTACGCAGCTCCCCCCGCAGGCCTCCCAATACTTACCTGAGCTGATCCCGATCCAGCGATGTGTACTAAAGCAGTTGCTGTCCCTGCTCTGTGCCTCCTCATTGGCTCAGACACTGCCAATGGCTCCACTGCTGTCAATTACAGCCAGTGAGGAGAGAGCAGGGGGTGGAGCCAAGCCCTATTCTGTGTGTGGCTCGGGATCACGAACGAGTGCCCCATAGCAAGTGGCTTGCTGTAGGGGCACTCTGCGGGGGGGGGGGGGGGCAGGGCACTGGCGGGGGACCTGAGAAGAGGAGGATCGGGGCTGCTCTGTGCAAAACCATTGCACAGAACAGGTAAGAATAACAGGTTTTTTTAAATAATAAGCCTTTAGTATCAGTTTAATATTTGTATTTATTTTTCAATCATTATTTTTTTATTATTAGCGTCATCAGGATTCCAGGACATTCAACATGTCATGTCAGTACAGGATTATTGAAATTGGAGTCAAGCAACTAGGCAAGATTTTCAGCATATAAATGCAATCCAAAAGTGCTATAACGCGTAAAACTTAGTTGAAAAGCAACGTACTGAATATTCTAAGGGCAAATACAGAAATTGGGACCTGTCAGAAACCACCCTGAGGATGAAATCCACTTAGGTGTGTTATACTGGAACCATAATGTTTAGAGCTTCCGATTTTTGAAAATGTATTTTGAAATTTGATAGTATACTGCATGACTTAAATTCTGAAGGTTTGGGAGGGGTATAAATGATCACTTCATGAAAAATAATATGTCATCTGCACAGGATGCTAGCAGTGTTCTGTTCTTCATGGGACTTAAAGTGGTGTTGCACCCAAAAAAAAAAAAAAAATGCATGAATCTGCCTAAAAAAAAAAAAAAAAAAACATTTGGAATTTTTTTTTCTTACCTCTAAATGCCTGTTGCTAGGGGGTCCCTCGTAGTCTGCCTCCTTCAGTGCCTGGGCTCCTGACGTCACTTCCCCTTGGCGCAGGAAGGGTTTAGCTCTGTCCCCTCCCTCTTGTCAATCATCTGGGACACGTGACAGGTCCCAGATGACTGCGCGGCCAATCACGCCGTGCGCGCATGCGCAGTGGGTGCCCGGCAGTGAAGCCACAGCTTTGGATACTTTGGATGGTTGGTTACAGCTTGGTCACTAGTATTTTTGTGAAGAGCTTTATATCTCCCAAAAATGCACCCTTACCCTCCATTGGAATAAGTGATAGTAGCTCTAACGGTATCTGGGGAAGAGTCTTGGCTGTCTACAGTTGAAAGTAGTTAACCTCCCTGGCGGTATGATTATGTCAGGAATTTTGTACCAAAAGCGGTACAATTATTTTGCATGGAAATTTGGCGTTTTATATTGTAGGCATGCAATTCTTAGGAAAAACTCACTTAAATCTGTCCAAACCAGAGTCTAGTAGACATCCCGGGTATGATAAAGTTTGAAACACAAAATCATAAATTATAATATAATTAATAACTATAAAAATTATTCAATAATGTAATCAAATCAAAAACACTGAAATTTGCTCAGTTGCAGAATTGTCGCTGTCATTAGATTTAGTGTTTGATGAATTGTGATTCTAATTTATTATCGCTGTTTTCTAGCTGGTCTAAAACCACTTTTGACATAAAGGGACACTTTTTGGTTGCTATGGACAATCTCCAAATTCCAGGCAGAAAAAAATGTATTTATAATATAAAACTACACGCAGGGCACTGGACAGATCACTAGGGACAAAGGGGATGTGTCATTTTTTTTATACTGTACTGTAATCTGTAAGATTACAATACTGTATGTGTTTTGTGTGTTTTTACTTTTTTGAATTTGGCGCCAATCTCCGCTCCCGTGCGTCATAACGTCGCAGGGAACGGAGCTCAGCGGCACTCGGCACTGTGTGAATCGAGCGGAGGAGCTCGCACACACAGCGGGGAGACATCGCAGGATCCAGGGGACAAGGCAAGTAATTTGCCCTGTATCCTGCAATGCGATCCCGAGTCTGGCTCGGGGTTACCGCTTATAGTACTGAAGTTCCACCCCGAGCCAGACTCTGGATTACCGCCATTCACATTATATTGTGAATGTAATGCATTATGAAATCTGACTGCAGAAAACTGCAATCATACAATTTGAAAAGTGTAATAGCCCCTCTGGATAAGTTACTGAGAAGCATTTTACTATTAAACATTGCTAATTGATCTTTAAAAAATGTCTATTGTTGTAAAAGCCCACTGACATATTTTTCTAATGTATTTGTTATTGACTGCTCCATGGCCCTATAATGGTAAATAAAGTGCCATCTGCGTGTTACCACAGAGATGGGTACAGATGAAAAAAAAAATATTTAAACTGTTACTAAACCCAGGGCCCTGCATTCACTATATCTCGTCTCCCACAGTACACAGAACATGAAAATGCAATTATTTTAGTAAATATAAACTGATAAATACCCTTTCTTATCAGCAGTATATAGCAGTCTTGTGACTTCTATTAGTGTCTGGCTAAAGCTTGTAGGATGAGTTTTTGTTCTCCTCTGACTGTCCTATGAGGCTGCAGGACCCCTGACTCTCTGTCTGGACAGTGCTGATTGGCCCTGTGCTTATCACATGTACCCTCCCCCCTCAAAAAAAAAAAAAACTCTCAAGCAATACACATCAAACTGAGCATGTGCAGCCTGACTCCAAGGCTTTGTACTAACAGCAGATAGATTGAAGACTGTGGAAGAAAGGGGAGGGTCTGAGAAGACAGGATCGAATAGCTTTTTTACACAATGCTGAGGATTAACCCCTTAGGTTCCACAGTGTGTATAAGAAGATTGTTTTACTGCATATTCAGACTGATTTTACTGTTGTGGGTTTAGTAACACTTTTATTGATAATTGTCAATTTGTGAATGGTATTCTTATTTCCTTAAACTAAACAATATGCAACTCTTGCTCAGTGCATAATAGGCAAATTCAATATGGAAAAGAGCAAAGAGCAGTAATCAACTGCAATCTATCGTATCTCCTCTTTTGGGGAATAAACGTATGGTGCCCATACACCTACAGGTCTAATTGAAGAATAATCTACAAATTTTAGTAACCTAACTTAACTGGTTATAATTACCTAGACTAAACAAACAGACTGAGTGTTGCTAATTGATTATTTTGCAGCATTATTAAAATGATCATTATCCGGCTCAAAAAGTTTGATTTAACAGGCAATTTATGTAAATGACCAAGAAGAGGCATCTGGACCTTTTTGACCACAAAAGAGATCATAAGAAGTTGAGCCAATCTTAATCAAACTCAATCAATTTTAATGGGTAGCTGATTGCCATTGATTAAATATCGATCTGCAAGGTATGTTGACAATTAGAAATTATCTAAATCCTTCGAAATCAACTGTCAATCAGTATTTTATCTAGAATGTGTGAGTTGTTGCTGTGGTCTCACATACTACTATATGTCTTTGCAATTCTTGTTTGCTTTTTGCATTCTCTGTATGCCCATAAATAGTGTAGGAAATGCCTAAGAGAATATTTTCAGAGGTCTGAGAAGCCTTTGAAAGAAAAGTAATGCCAGAAATATATGTTGCGCCACTAGATGGCAGTGATGATTTATTCAACTAGAAATGAAATGTACATAAAAACTGTCTGTTACTTTATTGATGAACTTTTCATTGCCTGATGAATGTTTCTATGATAGTTTCAAATGATGAGCACAATTATTGTTATAATTATGTTGTATTTGCAAGGCCCCAACATGCTCTACATTTTAATGCAATGGGTTGAGAAATAGCAGTGTAATAAAATATTTTTTTTTCTTCATAATTATCCTGATTTAACATTCTGAGTATCATCCAATATAAAGTACATGCTTATTCCACTCTCATCTTCGTCAATATGTATTTATCTTCTGTCAAGTGACATCAGTTCCCATGCATGGCTGATTACGGAGGAAGTCCTGTACGGTTGCACTTAAAAGGACCTACTGAATTTGTTTTTAGCTATACTTGTGCAAAAAGTTAGGATAAATGCAAATAATCCTACCAAAATGTGTTTATACTTTAAAACCTTATTCTTGTGTATATTTGCTTATTACTTGCTGATTATCTTATCAAACTGATAACCTTTGTCTGACCTAAAACAATAGACTGACCATCTGTGATGATGTCAAATATCCATAATACACTGGAAACCAGAGACCATATAACCTTGCCTATATTGTAATTGATGTGATAGAGCTTAGAACTTAATTGTATTATTCTTAACAATAAACATGCTAGAAAATATTATTTGTCAATGCTGAACTCTGCTCTGCTGATTCATGTGAACTCTGATTTTTAATAGTAAATCCTCACTCCCTAAAGCAAAGCCAGCCCTTAGCTTTAAAGAAATCCATGTTTGCTGCATACACTTTCGTTTTATAAGATCAGCTTTGTAATAGTAACACAAGCAATTGTTATTTTTTGACAATCCAATACAAGCTGACTTGAAAAATCGCCTTTTTTATGTTGTAATTGCTGCTTATCTGCTGGCCATCTCTTTCCAAACCTTCCTGGATTCCCTGCATGCTTTGCAGCTTCTCCTCTGCTGTTTATTTTCTAATTTCCAAGGGAACATATGCGCAAAGCGTTTTTGGTGCATTTAAGTGCCTTTTACACTTGATTTAGACGAGCTACCATTCTACTCTATAGAACGTGCATTTTGATGAAAGCGCATCAAAGTTGCAACATGAAGGACTTTATTTAGCGCACTGCACCTAAATGCATGTAAGACACAGCGCTGTGAACGGGGCATAAGGACTATGTGGCCCATGGTACATTGCTGCCTGCAAGCTGCGATACCCTTATTGACTCCACCTCCTGAAACTTCTTCTCTCATCACCTCTGTAGATCATAGGGCAGGCTCTGTGAAATGTGTGACACAGCAATGCCTACTCACTGGACATAGTGAATAGGTACCACAGAATTCAAGTAACTATGTGGGCATCTTCAAAAAGTAAGTCTACAAACTGAGATGAATATATGATTTTGACTTTAAATAATGATAAAAACGTTGTGTATAATGGGTTCTTAGGTAATCCGATGGAAATACAGTTCTGAAAAACAGCAGCTGTCACATATAATATTGTATCAACTTTTTTTAGAAGTCACATAGTGCGGGTATTTTCCCTGTTTAGATACACTTTAAATATCACTGAGAATTGTAGTGATGTAGTAGTAGGGGTGAGGACTGATAATTATTATTAAAATTTTAAATTATTCCCGCAGCAACTCGGTTCATCCAAAGAGATGCATTTTATTGAGTCCCAGCACAGAATAAAGTGCACAAGATACTTACAACAGATGACAAAATCCGACAGAGTAAATATTACAATGAACATAAGCCTTTAGACTGGATTCACACCTATGCGAATTGGATGTGGTTTTCCTTGCATCCAATTCGCTGGACAGGAGGTTGTGACCGGCTCTCTATGGAGCCGGTTCACATATCTCTGTTGCGGCTGCGGAACGGCTTGCACAGAAACGTTGTGCGTCTTTGGCTCTTTTTCAGGGCCGAATTCAGGCAAAAATGTGTCCCTGGTTCGTCTCTGAAACAGAGAACAGGGATGCACTGGACCCCTGCTGTGAGCCGCATCCATCGGAGGTGTGAACCCATCCATCCTTCATGTTATAGCAAGGATAGAGACACCATAATTCAGCATATGTCCAACGTATAATATGCACCTAAGTAGCTTGCATGCATTCAATAATGTGGGTTGTAATCTAGACTTCTTGATTAAGACTGAATGTATGAATGAATGCAAGTGTTTAGCAGCTAAAAAACTTCCCCTGAAATACTAGTGTCTGAAACAAGAGGGGTTCTTGATTGGTTGACCAAATACGTCTTTGCGCTATAAACAAAAGAAGAGCGACGATTTTGAAAAAAAATATATTTTTTTACTTTTTGCTATAACAAACATCCCAATTTTTAAACAAATCAGTTTAGGCCGATATATATTCTTCCACATATTTTTGGTAAAAAAAATCACAATAAGCAATATATTGATTGGTTTGAGCAAAAGTTATATCGTCAACAAAATAGGGGATAGATTTATGGCAATTTCTTTTTTACTAGTAATGGCAGCGATCTGCGATTTTTATCGGGACTGCAACATTGTGGCGGACAGATCGGACATTTTTGACACATTATTGGGACCACTTGACATTTATACATCGACCAGTGCTATAAAAATGCACTGATTACTGTAAAAATGTCACTGGCAGAGAAGGGGTTAATACTAGGGGGCGATCAAGGGGTTAAATATGTTCCCTCTTTGTGTGTTCTAACTGTGGGTGGAGGGACTGGCTTGGGGGGAGACCAATCGTTGTTCCTATATACTAGGAACACACAATCTGTCTTCTCTCCCCTAACAGAATGTGGATCTGTGTGTTTACACACACAAATCACCATTCTCGCTCTGTCAGGAGTGATCGTGGGTGCCCAGCGGCCATTGCGGCCACCGCGCACGTGCATCGGCTTCTTAGGGATGCAGTAGCCATGCGCCCTACACTCCTCAAAGCGCCCACCGTAAAGCTATGGTGATTTGCAAAGGAGTGCCATTCTGCTGCCGCCAATCGACGGCGGGCAGTCGGCAAGCAGTTAATATACGAATAGATCTTTCAATTTGTTAAAAAACATCTGGTAACTGGGCAGTAGGGATGAGCTGAACACCCCCCGGTTCGGTTCGCACCAGAACCTGCAAACAGACCTAAACTTTGCGTGAAATTTAGAACCCTATTAAAGTCGCAGGTTTCCCTTACATCAGAGGGGGGTGGGGTCACCCGTACGTCACTGGGGAAGCCTGGGTTTCCCCTTGCGTCAGAGGGGGGCGGGGTCAGGTGACGGGTGGCCCCGTCCTCCTCAGCTAAGACCTGTCAGGCCAGGATTCCCGCAGTGTCTCCATGGAGACAGGATGCGCTGCGCTGGACCATCAGGAGAGATCACCCATCGCTGGACCTCGGAGAAGAGATCCCCCATCGCTGGATAGCAAGAGTGGATTACCACCGCTGGAATCCTTTTTTTTTTTTTTTAATAAAGGACTTATGCCAATGGTGTCAGTGTGTTTTTTAAAAAAATGTTTACACTTTCTTTGTAAAATGGTAGGGGTACTTTTGTACCCCCTTACCATTTCAAACAGGGGGGGCGGGATCTGGGGGTCCCCTTGTTAAAGGGGTCTTCCAGATTCTGATAAGCCCCTCGCCTGCAAACCCCCACAACCACCGGCCAGAGTTGTGGGGATGAGGCCCCCACATGGTGCTTTGAGGGGTCACAGACCCTCAAAGCATCCTCCCAATGTTGAGGGCATGTGGCCTGGTACGGTTCCCCTCTTTTCCTGCAGCCTGCCAGGTTGCGTGCTCGGATAAAGGGTCTGGTATGGATATTTGGGGGGAACCCCACGTAATTTTTTTTTTTATTTTGACGCGGGGTTCCCCTTAATATCCATACCAGACCTGAAGGGCCTGGTAATTGAATTTGGCGGGAACCCCACGCATTTTTTTTTTATCAATGACTTACGGGAGCCGACAATTCATTATAGCTGCGAGTGCTTTTAAATTACTTTTTTTCCTGCAGAAATTACACTTTGTGCAGGGACAGTTCTAAGCACGGGAAACATGCGCCCCTTTACAGGCATACTATACACACCCCCCAGGTACAACATTTAAAGGAATATTACACTTTTATTGTTTCACTTTAAGCATTATTAAAATCACTGCTCCCGAAAAACGGACGTTTTTAATTTTCTTTTTGCATTGAAACATGTCCCCTGGGGCAGGACCCAGGTCCCCAAAGACTTTTTATGACAATAACTTGCATATAAGCCTTTAAAATTAATACTTTAGATTTCTCCCATAGACTTTTACAGGGTGTTCCGCGGCTTTTCGAATTTGCTGCGAACACCCCAAATTGTTCTCTGTTTGGTGAACAGGCGAACCGGCAATGTTCGAGTCGAACATGAGTTTGACTCGAACTCGAAGCCATCCCTACTGGGCAGGTAGGGCAGCTATGGAGAAAATGTAAGGATATTATCCCCATGTTCTTACAACCAGGGCCGATGATAGGGGGGCACCAGTCCTCTTGTAGGGGGCCAGAGCACACGGGGGGGGCACACATGGAGGGGGATTAGTGATGTATGACAGCTGCAAAACTCTTCCTCCAGCATCTGAATGCTGGTCTCTCCTCCTCTCCCTGCTGCCAGCTTTTATTTGCTTAGAAAGAGACAGTCACCCCTCGCTAATCCCCCTCCCTATGTGCAGTTAAAAACCTTTTCTGAACACTGGAAACTTCAGTGAAAAATGTCCCTTTTACATACCACCTTTATGCAAGTTTAGGAAACTTTATGAGCGTTTGAGTTTAGAAGCGTTTTTTAAAGATAACCTCAGGAGACCCTCCCAGATGCCCACAATGCATGAAAGATAAGTAAATTACTAACTATTTCAGCCATTCTGCGAGAGAAGAGAGAGCAATAGCAGAGAGAGCATTGTACTTGTAGATAGCTGTCTTATTTTTTGTGTTTTTACTATGGATCCCATTCTGAGCATGTGTGAGGAAACGCTCCTGATGTTGACGTTGCTGAGGATCCAAAGACGTACAATATTTTGTGAGAGGTCCAAAGTTCGTCGCTACTAGACTAATCCATTGATGAATGCAACCGCATGTGGGGAAATTTGTGTTTTTTTTCAACATTTTTATATGTTCAAAAATTATCAGAGATTTTTTCCCCCTTTAAAAACGTTGATAAACGCCAATGCGCATAAATTCAGTTTACCACAGTTACACACATTTGGGGTTTGAAATGCCAGTAAACTACAGTTTTTCCAAAAAAATCCTGTAAACTCAAACACCTCTAAACTACTGTACACAGATGATAACAGAGGAGAGTTCAGGGGCTGCTAAAAAAAATGCCCAACTGCTCCTAAACATGAGTTTAGCAGCTGTAGTGTACATGAGGCCATTTGGTTTCTCTCCCTCTGTCTATCTGATCCTGGAGCCTATATATTTTTTCATCTCATCATTTTTATTTATTAACTCAGTTTTATCTTTTAGATTTAGCAGGAATTCTGTGAGTTATGTTGTATTTGTGTCTGCTAATAATGATTTTATTGCATTTTTAGAGAAATATAGCTTTACAATTTCCTTGGGGGGGGGGGGGGGGGTCTGTCAGATAGTCTGTACGGGGCCCCACGATTTCTATCAACAGCCCTGCCTGCAACTAGTCACCCATGTCGCAAATCAAACCACATAGGTCCCAAGAGAAGCAACCAGTTCCCAGTTCTAACAAATCTGGGTAAAGCATAGTAAGCATAATTTATGCGCACTTAAGCAAACTGAAGCAAAGGCACGTACTTGCCGTTTCTTCAGTTGTACTGTGCCATTACCGGCGGCTCCCGTGCGCATGTGCGGGAGTGACGCCATCTCGGCTCTGGCCAATCACAGCACCGGAGCCGCGATACCCAGAAGTAACCCCCCCTTCAAAAAAAAACTCTTCAAAAATAAAGTGCAAAAAATGCCCCAAAGTGATAATAGTGCAATAAAAGTGTCCAATTAAAAAAACATCCAGATAGACAGTTCATAGAAAAAAGTGCATTTGCAAGCAGCAGGAAAAACAACTTCATCCAAATGTTTTCACCATCTGCTGTGCGCCATTCATTTTCCCCAGCTTCCCACCTCATCGGAAGACCCCTACAGGTCAAATCAAGCCTGGATAGTATGGATAGAGAGATGGATCCTTAGCGATCGATCGATTCCCAAAGATATCCACACCAATGCCGATAAGAGGGTAAATTTCCAGTCTCATCCAATGCAGTTTTACATGCAATAAAAAAGGGGGGGGGGGGGGGCTCCATAATGTAGTAATCCAATAAAATGTATTTATAAAACCAGTAGTAACTTACAGTTTAAGAACATTCAGTACAGCGTACAAACATAGGAACTTCCGGTCTCGGCCGCAACCGGAAGTGATGACACCCGGCTCCCCATGACGCGTTGCATCACTTAACAAGTGACTTCAGACTGCTCCCTTGGAGATTCTGCTGGATTTAGGGTGTTTGGATATTTTTTTTTGTTTGTTTTAAATCAAAATTTATTGAGAGTTTATGAAAAATGACAAAGTGACATCATAGCATACAACAAATACATGTTGAGTATTTATGTCAGTTTACAGAAATATGGAAACAAAAGAAAATGTAAACAGTTAAAATAATAAATAGGGGAAAAGCATTGTGTAACTTGCTCTATATAAAAAGTACAAAAAGGATATAAAAGGATATTATAAATCGTATTGAGCGGGGTAGTAGGGGAGGTAGTCGTTTTTGTGGCCAGTGAACTGATAATAATAATAGATAAATTATCATTTAAAATAATTAAACAGTAAAGTTATGGCCTAGTAGTGTAGATTATAAGATTGAATGTTATAAGGACGTTAGCTTGTTTCCTTGTTATGGATATATGAATAACATTTATACATTAGCATAGGTAAAGTCATCAGAACGGGTGAAGATCCACCATTGTTTCCACATCTTTTGAAATGTGGTAGTTGTTTCTTTCTGCCTTGCTTAGGTTTCCTCCATTTTATAAATGGTATTGACCTTTTCAAACCAATCCTTAACTGTTGGAACATGAGTGGATTTCCAGTATATTGGGATGAGGGCCAAGACAAGACTCGCAAACTGAGTTATGATTTTTAAAAATACAGTGCTCGTATTGCGAAACGCTTGTTAAACGCGTTACTAGCAATCTGAGGTTCCACTGTACTTTCCAATTGAGTAAGAATTTATATGTAGTAAGCAAGCTGCAGCATTCAAGTCCAATGCAGTATCTGTGATTTGTTTGCTCCAATGTCTAATGGGGTTCATTTACTAAAACTGAAGAGTGCAAAATCTGGTGCAGCTGTGCATGGTGCCCAATCAGCTTCTAACTTCAGCTTGTTAAATTAGGCTTTCATAATGTAACCTGGAAGCTGATTAGTTTCTGTGCAGAGCTGCACCAGATTTTTCACTCTCCAGTTTTAGAAACGTAATCTGTTACCAAAAGTCAAGGATTGAAAGGCATGCCCACCACATGTGTAAGAATGTGCCCTTGTTTGAGCAGCATCTCCAACAAGTATGATAAGTGGACGGGAACCATTTTCTGGCTTTCTGTGGTGTAATGTACCATTGTGTAAGAATTTTGTATGAGATTTCCTGTACTTTCTTGCTTAAAGTGGTTGTAAACACCTTACAACCACTTTTTTGCTACAGGTAAGCGTATAATAAGGCATACTTGTAGCTACACTGGTCCCCTTTATCTGCATGTGCCGACGTCATCGGGACATTTGCACTGAAGCAGTGAGTGTGCCGTTACCGGCAGCTCCCGCACGCATGCACAGGAGTGACGTCATTGCGGCTCCAAGGGGTACGAGGACCGCTGCGGGGGCTTCAATCTAAGGTAAGTAATTCATAATGAGCTGGTATGCTATGCATACTAGCTCAATATGTCTTTGTCTTGCAGGTTGTTGTTTGGAGGGGGGGGGGGGGGTTTCTAGGGTTTACAACCACTTTAATGAGGATTTATGGGCATTGAGCATCTGTGATTTTGGTTTTAAGTTCTAGTTCCCATGACTCTTTATGTTTGCTGTTGTCTTTGTGGTTTTCTAGAGTTAGCCAGGAATAGGCTAATGAAGTAGTTTTGTGGACTGGTGTCCTTTTGTAGCAAATCATCTCAAAAGGAGTCATGGGAATGCTATATAAGGCTCTGTGTTGGCTGTTTTGGAGGAAATCATTAAGTTGTATATTAAACCAGTATCCAGAAAATGTTCCTTCAGATTCTTCTATCAATGAGTTGAGCGATTTTAATTTACCCCTGTGAAAGCAGTGGAATGCTAGACAGGTTCTGTTGTGTTCAGGTTTAGGTATTTTTTTGGGTTAATACCTTGTGAAAAATCAGGGTTTTCAGTGATAGGTGTTAGAGGTGCCGGTATGGAGGCAAGTGTGTGTGATGAAGCTACTTTAGGGAATATTTCTAAAGTAGTTTTGATTAGCAGGTGTTGTTTCACAGTTTTGGATGATTTGGAGTTAAGGGTCCATGGGAAGTATAGTAGGTTTTGTGGGGTGCTTGAAATTTCCAAGTTCATCCAATCTTTATTGTTATCATGGCAATGCCAATCAATTACATGTACAATTGGTGATGTGTGTAGCATTATAGTATTTTTTTAAACCCGGTGACCCCATTCCTCCTTTGGATTTAGAGAGGGTGAGTAAACAAAGATTAATTGTAGGTTTTTTGTCTGCCCATAAAAACTTTCGCTGTAGGCTTGTTAATTTTTTGAAAAATGAATCCGGTATTTGGAAGGGTAGTGCGTTAAAAAAATACAATAATCTTGGTAATAGATGTCCTTCCAAACCAGGAGAAATGTTTGGAGGTCCACTTCTTAAGGTCTGTTTCTATATTCTTTACAGATATTTCTTAGTATTTCTTAGCCTCAACCAGTAACTGAGCAAGCATAACATTTGTATGTAAGCTTTTAGTATTTTATAGCTAAAGAAGTGCTAAACATGGATCTGGTGTATGATCTGTTGATGGGTATTTAGAATTAGAGTAAGATAGATACAGTTCCTGTTTAATTGAAAAAGTAAGTATCTCTGTGAGTTGTTTTAAACCATGTTCCTGTGGCGAGTCATGCTTTAGGCTTTGTAATGATTGTATGAAAGGTGTTATCTGTAAATCCATAAGCTTTTGTCTATTAAGAGTAGACTATAGTTTCTTGTGCAGCCAAAGTGATATCACACTGTGGTTCTCCTATTAAAGTTCCTAATAGTTCAAGAAATAATACTGTTGTGCCATAATGACAGGAGTAAAGCATTTTATTTTATCATGAAGCTTCTCTTTTGCATAAGGATACATATATACACATATATACAAATCTATGTCTTTATGGAAAAGCATAGAAATCTCACGTGTGCCTAAAAAATGAGGTTTGTTTCTTTGGCCATTCCCCATTAATTAAAAACTTGTGTAGTTATCAGGAAATAAATGAATAACAACATATTACAATAACACCATGGTAGTGGGTTAAAATTAGACCCAAGGTATAGGTTGTTTCACATTAAAGACAAATTCTTACAATTTTTTAAGTGTTCTGTCCCCCGATAGACAAAGTACTGTACTGTAGTATTTTTCTCATGTTCTGACCTGCTTTACAAGCCCAGCTACAAAGTCTGATAGGGTGCCCTCCAACCCCAGCCATCCAACAATGTGGCTAGCAAGGAGATGGCTGCCTGATAACCAGCACTTGTCTTGGCTTCAACCACTTGCCCAGGACAAGCAGTGGGGGGGGGGCATGGGGTTACAGGGGTAGGTGGTTGTCAGCATTTTACATCAACCACACGCATTGCTGCAGTAGCACATTATTGCTGACTAAAGTTTAAGGTAACAGCACAATATCGTATACTCAAAAGGCTTTAGGATCCCAACACTTTTTTGATGAGTCCACTTTGTGGGCAACCTTTAAAAGAGAAGTATGGATTCTTAAAATAAAAAATAAAAGAATATATATATATATATATATATGTAAGAGAATTTATAAACAACTGACTCCATCTTAGATTCCCCTCCATTTTACATAAAGTAGAAGTGAACTTTTTGTATGTATGAGTTTTGCCATAATCAGCTTAAAGTGGAAGTAAACCCCCCTATCGTTTTCAGCCAAGGAAGCTGCCATCTTTGCCTCTGTTTAATCTTCAACTGCCACGGTGCTGCACATGTGATCCGTTATGACACCAGCCATTGGATGGTTTGACTGTTTGGTTGAGAGCACAGCCAATGTGCAGTTAGCATTCCCAACATGCCTTTTTTTTTTTAAACTGTTCAATCGATGGGTTTACTTCCGCTTTAAACAAGTTTGCATAGAACCACACCCTATGAAGTACTGTGGTTAAGCCGATTCTGGGAGAAACATCCTATGTCAGCAAGTCATCAGCTAATTCTTGTTATCTTGTCAGCAGTCTAACTCTTGATAAGAAAGTCCTGACTGTAAGATTTGTATAACCCTTAAACACGTATTTTTACTGGTATATAAGCTACTGTTGTACTCATTAAATACAGACACCTTGTGAAAACACTCAAAGCTTGTTTCCCGTGTCTCATGTGGTGTTTCACAGATCCGAGGGTCCCGGTGGTCTGCCTGCATAAACCAGGGTGGTCGTCAAGGTGTATAATTCCATTCTGCTTCTAAGACCTGAGAACTGATCAATTAAAGACCACTGATCACTTGGTTCTAAGTCTTCAGTGAGCAGCGAGCCAGTGTCTGTCAAGCATCAGCAGACAGTGGGAAAACAGGTCACAGGAGTGCAGAACTTTTTGCACTCTTATAATCCATAGGAGAGGTAGGGCCAAAAAGCTCTGAACATACTTCTCCTTTAAGAGTGTAAGCCTATGTAGCAAGCATACAATGTGTAAAAAATAAAAAGAATAAAAAATCAATCACATTTCTTTCAGTAATATATCATAAACAATCTGTTGTCCATGCTCATAAAGTAAAACACCTGGGGGAAAGAAAACATAATAAGCCTGAGGCATCATTTTTTTTCAGTCAATGAAAATATGAGATATACAAATATGCTGAACTAATACAACTGCAGTAAACTTCATTGCATGACAGCTGTGAAAACTGAAACTGCTTAATGAACATTCTCAAGCTTCATTACCTCAGTGGGGGAACAGAATATTAAATATTGCATTTCCATTTTTGGACAATATTAATTAGGGACATATTAGGGCAACTAGAAACAGGTAATAGTCATAGAAACATTACTGTATTAGTATGTTGTGCAAAGGGTGAAGTCCCTTCATATTTTAAGAATGGAACATTTTCATTATTTGCTCCTAATTTAGTAAATGTTAGAGCATGACTGACTGATAGTTGGCAAATATAATAGCAAAAAGTTCAATGCATTATATATTTCACATTAGGTTATACACTTCAAGTAGAGTTCTAGCTAAAATTTTTGTTTCAGATGGAGATGAAATGTAATCAAATTATTTTTGTTTGCCTGTACCCCTGTTGGGGAGATATTCTTTTGCTTATTATTCACCAAGACTGACAGTGAGACAAAGACAGTGATTTACCAAAAACTATGCACATAGAATCTGGTGCAGCTTTGCAAGCAACCAATCAGCATCTAGGTTTTACTGTAAAAGCTTAATTAAACAAGCTGATTGGTTACCATGTACAGCTGCACCAAATTCTGTGTGCACCAGTTTTAGTTTATATCCCCCAAACTTTTTCAAACATCAACAAAAACATAAGTGTTAGTAGCGTGGGAAAGGGATTAGAGCTTGTTCAGGTTTTTTTCTTACTGTTGGTAAAATTGGCATGGCCACTGAGACCAGAAAGAGGGAATCTCCAAATAGGGAGCAGTAACACAGCTTCTAAAAATTCTTGAATTTAGTTCTTTTTTACACCTATGGAACGAAGGGTACATGTTTGAAGCTGTCCATAATATTCCCATTTTATCTGATCAGAGTTTTAAAACCAAAATAATACCTCAATAAATGCTACTGGTATCAGGGGTGGTGACCTTTTTTTTTTTGTTAAATAGAAGAGAAGTATATTGGATCTTTAAGCTGGATTTTGGTATACCCAAAAGGATGAACTTTGAATTGGATTTGACGCATTACTATGAAAAATAAAATAATATCCTGATTATAACACTTGATCTCTTGGTTTGATGCTTTCTCTCTATCTATATGGTCTTGGTCTACTTTGACATTCTTAGTGCTTCTTTTTTATTACACTTTTTACTTTATTCCTCTTTCATGTATGTAAAAGAGTGTTCATATACTATATTATATATCTATATTATATAGAAGTGTATTTTATGTTGATAGTATCAAATAAATATTTTGATTGAAAAGGGGGATTCCCTCTGGGGGTCTAGTTAGGCATAGCAGAGGGTGAGAGATCTAAATGTATATATATATATATATATATATATATATATATATATATATATATATATATACAGGTATATATGTGCAGCATATAGTAGGTGCGGGACTTGCAGCAGGAGGAATTTTCCAATGTAGTTTATTTACTGTCAACATTTCGTCAGGGCACAGCCTGCCTTTGTCAAGACAAATACAGTAGTGACACACAAAGGTATATCCACATCCATTCCACAGCCCCTCCCACCACCAAACCCCAGTGATAACATCACCAGAAATAAGTGCAGGAAAAAGAATAAAAAAAACAATACAAAATATAACTAGAATTAATGACAGATATCTCCTACTATAAATGATAGCAATGCACATGAAATACTATGAAAACAGACAAAATAGCAAAAGGAAGAAAAGGCAGAAAAAAATGGAGGTGCTCAAAGCATGGAAGCCAAAGCACATGATGCAAGTAGAGAAGAACCAAACAAAAGCTCAGTACTACAGTACACCAATAGGCAAATCTGTGAAAGAAGGAGAGAGAAATGGAAATGGACAACCTGTCTAAGAAGAAGCAATTATAAACGTTTGCAAAATAAATAATGTTACCTGAAGAGAAAATGACCTCATAGAGCAGGGCAGAGACCCCCTAGTATCAGGGAGACAAGTTCACCATACAGGAAGACTTTTGTGTGTGTGTGTTTGTGTATATATATATATATATATATATATATATTTATATATACATATACACACTGCTCAAAAAATTTTAAGGAACACTTTTTAATCAGTGTATAGCATCAAGTCAATTAAACTCCTGGGATATTGATCTGGTCAGTTAAGCAGCAGAGGGGGTTGTTAATCAGTCTCAGCTGATTTGGTGTTAATGAAATTAACAACAGATGCACTAGATGAGCAACAATGAGATGACCTCCAAAACAGGAATGCTTTTACAGGTGGAGGCCACTGACATTTTTTAGCCCTACTCGTCTTTTTTCTTTTTTATGTAATCTTTATTTATGACAAACAAAAATGAAAGACAATGAATATACACATAATAAACTACGTCATTAACATCCTGTAAGGCAGTAATCAATTACACAGATTAGTACAAGCAGCAGTAGGTCGTGAACATCTTTTCAATGCAATGCTGACCTTTCCCATAAGGAAATAAACTACCTAGCTGGTATAGAGACTGTCATGGCTTGTAGAGGTGTGTTAAGGTGAGTATGTATTGCCTCTCAGAGTAAGCAACCATTCCAGGTTTCCGGGTCCAATAGAAGCCCAATCCTACATGTCCTTAGTGGAGAGAGGGGGTTCGAAGAACCTCCATCTGACCCTCTCCGGCCATTATCTAGCCCACAGACAAGCAGGAGAAAGGCGTTGCACCATTATGGGCCCCGTCTCCATTACTGAGAGGAGAGGGAGTGTCAACCTTTATAAAAAGTGAATGCAGTGGGGGGGGGGCGTGGCGACCGAGCTCCAACATGGACACTTAATCTGAGTGCTCCGCTCGGCCGCCGGAGAGAATCCACATCCATCCGTGCCCCACTAAGCCATCCACGGCCCAAACACCACCATCGGATTCCTAGAGCCCAGCTGACTCGGCAGTCATGGCCCGCCAGCACAAGAACTCGCAGAATTCACAAAAATTACAGGAATTCTTCAAGGCGCGCGGGCCTCAACAAAATGGCGCCGGCACCTCAGGCAAGCAGACGGAGCAGCGGGCCGGGACAACTAACGGCCGTTCCGGTCATCTAAATCACCACAACGGAGCTAATCCACACAGCGGATCCTCCTCTGGAGCATCCAGTCCATCCACAAGAAGCCCAGCCAAACAAAAGCAGAGGATTGCATCCCCTGAGAGGCCGCTGACTAACCCTGAAATAGAGGTAAGCAGATCCACTACAGTGGGGGAAAACAGAGAACATCCCACACAGGATCCCATTGCTGCATTCCCTACCTCTGACAGACCGGTTTCTGACACTGTCCTCAAAGACATGCTGCTGTCCCTGAAAGCGTCCCTCCATGCTGACATGACTGCTGGGATCAATCACTACCACAGAGAAATTCAGGCCCTGGGTGACAGAGTAGACCATGTTGAGCAAAGCATCAGCAGGATTACCTCATCATTCAACACAATGGTAGATGCCCATAGCAACCATAGTGAGGAACTCGCATGGCTGAAAAATAAAGTCGCAGATTTAGAAGATCGTTCCAGAAGGAACAACATAAAGATTAGGGGGATCCCTGAATCTGTACCTGCTGCGCAGCTACTGCCATACGTCCAGGCTCTGTTCTCCACCTTACTGCCTTCATTATCCCCTCAGGACCTCATAGTGGATCGCATTCACCGTATCCCCAAACCAGCATTCCTCCCGGACAACACTCCCAGCGACGTGCTTCTCAGAGTTCACTACTACCATGTCAAGGAGCAAATCCTAATGACATTGTGCAGGGCTGACACTAGACACCCACAATATGCCGACTTACAACTGCTCCCAGACCTGTCTAGGCATACACTCCAGCAATGTCGCAACCTGGCGACAATCACTAAAGCTTTGAGGAACCACAACATCATCCACAAGTGGAAATACCCCGCCAAGCTTTCAGTCACCCACAATGGCGCCTCAATAACAATAAACACACTGGAAGAAGGTTTGGCAGCACTCCGCCAATGGGGTATTTTACCCGACCACATGCCCCTATCTGCCTCTGCATCTACTCCATCACCAACTCAAATGCATGAGGAATGGCAAGTGGTCTCCCGTAAACGCTCCTCCAAAAAGGACACAGGTGGTCACAGATAAAATCGACACGACTAATACTACCCATCTCTCTCCGGACACAGGGGTTCTATGTTACGATCCCTGTTTTCTCCCTTCAAAACACTAGCAGCAGTTTCGCCTGCACATGGTTTGTGGATCCCTTTCTTATTGCGCTTAGTATTTACTTACTATTAACTCTGTTCTATTTCTGTTGTTTTTATTTTTTAAGTTTTATCTTTGAAGCACTTCAACCAGCCGGAACTACCACCCAGCTCTGGACACGCCCGATACCACGCTGAATCACCCAACTACCTTCCATGGTCACAGTGATTATGTGCACTACATAGCCCAGCAAACTCTCTACAAACTGACCCATGCCTATTAACTGCCTGTCCATCAATGAACGGAGCTTAAACCACCCCGCAAAACGGCTCTCCATGTGGGCAGAAGCCAAAAAACACAAGGCGGACATCTTGTGTGTGCAGGAAACTCACTTCCAAGATTCAAAAGCCCCCAAATGCTCCCACAGGGATTACCCACATGTGTTTCTAGCGAAAACGCCTGGACATAAGAAAGGTGGCGTCCTACTTGCTCTGCGGAACACCCTCTCCTTCCAACATAAAGAAACCATTATTGATTTGAATGGCAGATTCATCATTCTCAAAGGAGACATCAACTCCTAGCCATACACACTGGTTTATCAAAATAAACTGGTATGATAAATTTGTTCGCCCTCCTTCTATTTCACACCACCACTGCGCACAAAGAAAAATGAATTAAAACACCTATGAGTATAAAAATAAACTAAGCAGCTACTTAAATAAATAATGTAAAGTGATTTTAAATGAATAAAACAGCAGCGCTAATAATCACAGTATCTGTGAATAAACTAAATATTTAACCTGTGTAGAAAAAACTGAAAAATAATCACCCTGTATAAACAGTGCTAAAAAAACAACAACACAATTAATCACCTATATACATAAAGTGAAAAATTAAAGTGAAGTATAATTATATATTTCTTGCAGGTGTCCAGATAAGGAAAACAAATCCAAACAAAAGTCCATAAACTGTTACTTGAAGTGAAAATGTTTCAAAAAGTGACAGAAAAGTGAATGAAAAATCTTGAAGCAAATAAAGTTTTGAAGTGTCTTTAAACAAAGTTCTTGAAGTGACTTGAAAAACAATCTTCCACCATACCACCTGTGTTCAGTGCTACCGCACCCTAAGGAAACGCACTCACCAGCAGTATATGCCTTGCACTCTCATGTTCGGCCAACTCGCTTAATAGCCCCACATGGGTCACAGATGGATCCAGACAGAATGTTAGATAGTTGCACTCCCCATATAAGGAAAAAAGAGATGCTTCCAATAGTGAAGTAGAGTAAACCATTTATTTCAACAGCACACAAAATTCCTCAACCATTGTACTCACATCCTTCATATAAAATAAGGCACTTCAGCATAATCTTTTTAACAGGAAACAAGGACCCAGAAGTGGTGACCCGATATATTATGGTCTCGGCGGACCCGGCGTTAATACCAATATGTCTCACCCTCCACGCTGTCTCCTTTCTCTTTCACTTCACTTCAAACGGCACAGCACACCCAGTAACTGGAACGTTAAATGTTAAATGCTCCTTACAGTTGCCATGTAACCATGCCCAGACATGTTTCGTCGAAGTGACTTAATCATTGGGGTTGGTTACATGAACTACTCAATCCCATTTATACTCTCCTGATCATTATCTCTTTCAGGCTGATTGGATCATTAACTCTTTCAGGCTGATTGGATCATTAACTCTTTCAGGCTGATTGGATCTTAAGTGTGCACATGCGCACAAGTGGTACAAATAGCACATATGCGTGCGCATCACTATCATCCAAGCATCGCGCACATGCGTGCGCACCACCACCCCCCACCATACCATAGCGCATAATGCGTGCAAATATGCCTTTATGGTTTAATGGGATCCTATGGCCTATCATTGCGTACAACATCCCGCAACGAATGCGGTTGCGTACGCCTATGCGCCCCGCACGTTATCCAACGTGTGGCCTCGCACATTCCTATGCTGAGTATCCCTTGTGTTCACAAAAGCGGAACTCGCGCATTCATGCGCGTCATCCCGCAATTACGTGCGCGCGCACCGGGTCCCCATGACCACAATATATCGGTGGTGACCCCGCTCACAATCAGCACAAGGAGAATATATAGTATATGTAAAAACATGAAAGGGTAAATACATCTTATACATCAGTACCTACAATGTATGAGGGTAACCTGTTTTTTAATACAATTACTCTAATATATTGAAATTTCTTAAAAAAAAGGCATAAAACATGCATATCAATACAATATGCTAATTTTAAGAAGCGTACGAAGGCTACGAAGGCTAATAGTGTGAATCTGATAGAGAATACCCCAAATATCTTTCCAAGTATCAGACCACACTTATTATTCATAAGTTACTGATAAAGCAATTCAAATCGAGTTCGATATTCATCCCTTTCGGATGGAGACTCTTAAGCAGAAAAATCCACTTATACGCTTGAACTTTCCGACGGGATTGTCCGCCGGACCTAGTCCAGCGGACAAACTTTCCGAGCGTGTGGACTTGCCCACACACGCACGGACTTTTCCGGTGGACATTCCGCGGGAAAAAGTCCGCGGGGCTTTTGGAAATGAAGGGACTTGCCGACACACGATCGGAAAGTCCGTTCATTTAGAACGTAACTGCAGGTAGACGTGACTAGCAAAGGCAGTGAATGCCGCCGCTCTAGCCCCGTCACCTGGCATGGATTTAAAGGGGAATCCCTATGCTGAAAAAATGGCGTGGGGGTCCCCCCAAATCCATCTCAGACCCTTATCCGAGCACGCAGCACGGCCGGCAAGGAAAGGGGTGGGGACGAGCGAGCGCCCCCCTCCTGAGCCGTACCAGGCCGCGTGCCCTCAACATGGGGGGTGCCCTGGGGAAAGGTGGGCCGTGCGGCCCCCCCACCCCAAAGCACCTTGTCCCCATGTTGATGAGGCCAAGGGCCTCTTCCTGACAACCCTGGCCGTTGGTTGTCGGGGTCTGCGGGCGGGGGGTTATCGGAATCCGGGAGCCCCCTTTAATAAGGGGGCCCCCAGATCCCGGCCCCCCACCCTATGTGAATGAGTATGGGGTACGATGTACCCCTACCCATTCACCTAAGGTGTAAAAGTGTAAATAAAAAAACACACAATTTTTTTAAAATATTTTATTGCACTGCTCGGGGGGTCTTCTTCCGTCTTGGGGGGTCTTCTCGCTGGACTTCTCCGCTCTCTTCTGCTCTTTTACCTAGCTCTTTCACGAGTGGGGGAGCCTGGCTTTCTTCTTCGTCGTCGCCGCCGTCGTCTGGGGGTCTCGTTCTGCCTTTGGGGGTCTTCGGGGGTCTTCCGGGGTCTCTTCTGTTCTTGCCGCTGTCGCCGCCTTCTGCGCCGTCTTCTTCCTCTTCTTCTTCCGATGTTGACTCGTCGCTCTCTCTGGCCGGAATGGCAGAGACGCGCGGTGTTGTGACTTATATAGGGACAAGGGGCGGGGTCACATGCTCATGTCACATGGTGACCCCGCCCCCCTATGATGTCACAGTCCCGGAGGACTGTGTATTTTAAACCCACTGAAAGAAACGGTTATCTTTCTATTGGGATTGGGCATCACCCAGCCTGGATCCGGAACATCCCGAAGGGCCAGATGTTAAGGGTGCGGGGAAATTGCACTGCAATAGACAACTACTATACGCAGGCTAATGTATTAGGTGAGAAATTTCTGGAAAAGGGGTACAAAAAAGGGACCATCAATAAAATGATTGAGGAAGTCGCACTAATCCCCAGAGAACAATGTTTGAAAAAGAAGGAAAGAAATAGTGCTGATATACATCAGGTGGGCTTTATCTCAGATTTTCATCACCCATATAAAGAGGTAGAGGGGATCTTTAAGAAATATTGGCATATTCTATGTAGAGACCAACATCTGGGGGAGATTTTACTGGAGAGGCCGAAGTTTATTTATAGAAGGGCTCCAAGCTTTGGCGATAAAGTGGTGCAAAAAATTCTAGACCCACCAGATAGACGTACTCAGAGTTTTGATTTCAAAGGTTTTTTCTAATGCCGCAAGTGCATTTGCTGCAGAACGGTGAATGTGATCAATAGAGGCATGACTAGTGTCACTAATCATGATGGTGAGGAATTCAAAGTTGAGCAGTTCATCACATGTAATTCGTCTTACGTGGTGTACCTATTATGGTCCCCATGGGGGCTGAATTATGTGGGACGGACAAAGCGGCTACTTAAGGTACGTATTGCCGAACACTTGGCCAATATTAGAAAGGGCTTTAAAGAGCATAGTGTTTCCCTACACTTCAAGGAAAAACACAATCAAGATCCCACTGTGTTACAGTTTGGTGGTATTGATTGTACCTTTCCTGCGTGGAGTGGCTCTAATCGGGTTCGAGATTTGTCCCAACGGGAGACTAAGTGGATTTTTCTGCTTAAGAGTCTCCATCTGAAAGGGATGAATATCGAACTCGATTTGAATTGCTTTATCAGTAACTTATGAATAATAAGTGTGGTCTGATACTTGGGAAGATATTTGGGGTATTCTCTATCAGTTATTTTCAATAATATATATGCACATATATATGTATATATATATGTATTGGTTTAGGTTGCACGCTAAGATAATGATATTTTAGGATTTTTTTAGTTAATTTAATATAATGAGTTTTTAAATTAATATTTTAGTTTGGTGAATTTGGGTAGAGTATAAAGGACTCTATCAGATTCACACTATTAGCCTTCGTACGCTTCTTAAAACTTGCATATTGTATTGATATGCATTTTTATGCCTTTTTTTAAGAAATTTCCATATATTAGAGTAATTGTATTAAAAAACAGGTTACCCTCATACATTGTAGGTACTGATGTATTAGATGTATTTACCTTTTCATGTTTACTATATATTCTCCTTGTGCTGATTGTGAGCGGGGTAATCACCGATATATTGTGGTCATGGGGACCCAGTGCGCGCGCACGTAATTGCGGGATGACGCGCATGAATGCGCGAGTTCCGCTTTTGTGAACACAAGGGATACTCAGCATAGGAATGCGCAAGGCCGGATAACGTGCGGGGCGCATGCGCGTACGCAACCGCATTCGTTGCGGGATGTTGTACGCAATGATAGGCCATAGGATCCCATTAAACCAGAAAGGCATATTTGTGCGCATTATGCGCTATGGTATGGTGGGTGGTGGTGGTGCGCACGCATGTGCGCGATGCTTGGATGATAGTGATGCGCACGCATATGCGCTATTTGTACCACTTGTGCGCATGTGCACACTTAAGATCCAATCAGCCTGAAAGAGTTAATGATCCAATCAGCCTGAAAGAGTTAATGATCCAATCAGCCTGAAAGAGATAATGATCAGGAGAGTATAAATGGGATTGAGTAGTTCATGTAACCAACCCCAATGATTAAGTCACTTCAACAAAACATGTCTGGGCATGGTTACATGGCAACTGTAAGGAGCATTTAACATTCAACGTTCCAGTTACTGGGCGTGCTGTGCCGTTTGAAGTGAAGTGAAAGAGAAAGGAGACAGCGTGGAGGGTGAGACATATTGGTATTAACGCCGGGTCCGCCAAGACCATAATATATCGGGTCACCGCTGCTGGGTCCTTGTTTCCTGTTGAAAAGATTATGCTGAAGTGCCTTATTTTTATATGAAGGATGTGAGTACAATGGTTGAGGAATTTTGTGTGCTGTTGAAATAAATGGTTTACTCTTCTTCACTATTGGAAGCATCTCTTTTTTCCTTATATGTGGAGTGCAACTATCTAACATTCTGTCTGGATCCATCTGTGACCCATGTGGGGCTATTAAGCGAGTTGGCCGAGCATGAGAGTGCAAGGCATATACTGCTGGTGAGTGCGTTTCCTTAGGGTGTCGTAGCACTGAAAACAGGTGGTGTGGTGGAAGATTGTTTTTCAAGTCACTAGAGTTGAGCGGACACCTGGATGTTCGGGTTCGGCGGGTTCGGCCGAACTTCGGAAAAAAGTCCGGGTTCGGGACCGAACTTGACCCTTGAACTTGACCCCGAACTCCGAACCCCATTGAAGTCAATGGGGACCCGGACTTTTGAACACTAAAATGGCTGTAAAAAGGTCATGGAAAGGGCTAGAGGGCTGCAAATGGCAACAAAATGTTGTTAAGAGCATGGCAAGTGATCTGCAAACAAATGTGGATAGGGAAATAACTTAAAATAACATAAAAAAAAATAAAAAATAAAAAAAAATGCTGGAGGCCCCCTTCTCAGCAGAAGAGGTACAGGAAGTCATTAAGAACCTCAGAAACTCAACGGCACGATGCCGCACATATGGTGGGAATACCCCAGAATACGCACTTTCTGGAAAAAATTATTCAATTTAATGGATAAGATAGTGGGAAAATAAAATACTTGGAAATTAAAAAAAAAATGAAAAAATTATAATCTTGACCTAGGAGGACGAAATTCAAATGGAGTAGGAGGTTGAGGTGGCGGTGGATGTGGCGGAAGCGGCGGTGGAGGAGGACGAGGTAGCCAACACTGGTTCAAAAATACAACAATGGCTGGGTAAGGCTAGTGGTGAATGATGTGTCGAATTCTGTCCCCCGTCGCATAGTGTCCGCCCTGTACTGCGCTTGCTCAGTACGTAGGACAAGGGGATTTTGAAACTCTCCGAAGACGATGCGCGGTGACTCCAGGTTCAAGACACATCATCCGAGGTTGAAGCCTAGCCAAGCGAGCCCGTGAGGGGCCCTGTTACTATGTGCTACCGTATGTCCACTTGGATGGTCGGGCTTGAACCTGCACTCACTGCGCAGGCGACGTTCATCTTTGGAGATTTTGTGAATCTCCTTGTCCTCCGTACTGCGCAAGCACTGCACCTGCGCAGTAAGTGGCCGGACACTATCCGATAGCAAGACAGTTTTCGTCATATGTGTCTATTCTGCACAAGGTACGGACAAGTCCTGTGGGATCCATGCCTGGTTCATTTTAGTGAACGTGAGCTTGTCCACATTGGCTCTGGACAGGCGGCTGCGCTTGTCTGTGATAACGCCCCCTGCCGTGCTAAATACACGTTCAGCTAATACACTGGCGGCAGGGCAGGCCAGCACCTCCAAGGCGTAAAGGGAAAGCTCAGGTCATGTGCCCAATTTGGAGACCCAGAAGTTGAAGGGGGCAGACCCGTCATGCAGTACGTGTACGCGCGTGCACACATACTGCTCCACCATGTTGGTGAAATGCTGCCTCCTGCTAAGACGTTCCATCTCAGCTGGTGGTGCTGGTTGTTGTGGCGTGCCGACAAAGCTTTTCCACATTCCGGCTATGCTAACCCTGCCTTGCGAGGTGCTGGCGGTGCCCCGGCTGCGTTGGCGACCTCTTCCTCCTCCTCTGCCTTCGCCTTGTGCTTCCACCGTACCCCCGCTTCCAAGTGGGAATGCCACCAGCAGCGCGTCTACCAGCGTGCGATTGTACTCGCGCATCTTACGATCACGCTCCAGTGAGGTAATTAAGGACGGCACGTTGTCCTTGTAACGGGGATCCAGCAGGGTAGCCACCCAATAATCAGCACCAGTTAAAATGTGGGCAACTCGGCGGTCATTGCGGAGACACTGCAGCATGTAATCGCTCATGTGTGCCAGGCTGCCCAGAGGCAAGGAAAAGCTGTCCTCTGTGGGAGGTGTATTGTCTGTGTCCTCTGTATCCCCCCAGCCACGCACCAGTGATGGACATGAGCTGGTCTGGGTGCCACCCTGCTGTGAACATGGTTCCTCCTCCTCCTCCATCTCCTCCTCATCCTCCACCTCATCATCCTCCAGAACTGTGCCCTTGCTGCCAGACAATTGTGTACCTGGCGCTTGTTGGTGCAGGAACCCACCCTCGTAGCCACTTGTAAATGACTGCCCTGAAAGCCTTGGAAATGAACCCTCTTCCTCCTCCTCCTCATCCTCCTCCTCATCCTGTGCCACATCCTCTTCCATCATCGCCTTAAGAGTTTTTTCAAGGAGGCATAGAACTGGGATAGTAACGCTGAGAACGGCATCATCGGCACTGGCCATGTTGGTGGAGTACTCGAAACAGCGTAACAAGGCACACAGGTCTCGCATGGAGGCCCAGTTATTGGCGGTGAAGTGGTGCTGTTCCACAGAGCGACTCACGCGTGCGTGCTGCAGCTGAGGCTCCACTATCGCCTGCTGCTGCTCGCACAGTCTGGCAAGCATGTGCAAGGTGGAGTTCCACCTTGTGGGCACGTCACATATGAGACGGTGAGCGGGAAGGCCGAAGTTACGCTGCATCGCTAACAGGCGAGCAGCAGCAGGATGAGAACGCTGAATGTGCGCACAGACGGCCCGCACTTTCTGCAGCAGCTCTGGCATATCGGGGTAATTCTTCAGGAACCTCTGGACCACCAAGTTCAGCACATGCGCCAGGCAAGGGATGTGCGTCAAACCGGCAAGGCCCAGAGCTGCTACGAGATTTCGCCCATTATCGCACACCACCAGGCCGGGCTTGAGGCTCACTGCCACCAACCACTCATCGGTCTGTTGTTCCATGTCCCTCCACAACTCCTGCGCGGTGTGGGGTTTTTCCCCCAAACAGGAAAGTTTTAAAACTGCCTGCTGTCGTTTAGCCCTGGCTGTGCTGAAGTTGGTGGTGAAGGTGTTACGCTGACCGGATGAGGAGGCGGTAGAGGATGAGGAGGCGGAGTAGGAGGAGTTAGCAACAGGAGGCAAACTGAAGTGCCCTGCAATCCTCGGTGGTGGAAGGACATGCGCCAAAGTGCTATCCGCCTCATTCCCAGCCGCCACTACATTTACCCAGTGTGCTGTTAGGGAGATATAACGTCCCTGACCGTGCTTACTGGTCCACGCATCCGTAGTTAGGTGGACCTTGCCACAGATGGCGTTGCGCAGTGCACACCTGATTTTGTCCCCCACTAGGTTGTGCAGGGAAAGGATAGCTCGTCTGGAAAAGTAGTGGCGGCTGGGCACGACGTACTGTGGGACAGCCAATGACATCAGCCTTTGAAAACTCTGCGTCTCCACCAGACGGAATGACAGCATTTCAAAGGCGAGCAATTTTGAAATGCTGACATAGGGGGGTACTTCCTCTTCCGCTCCAGTGTTTGGGAAATAGAGAGCTGAAAGCTTCCATGGGACATTGTGGAGATGGTTGGTGACCCAGGTGGTAGTGTTGCTGGCAGATCCTCTGTTTGCGGGTTGGCAGGTGTCACTGTCACTACAGAGGTGGATGAAGAGGCCGAGACTGCAGCAGAAGAGGAAGCAGGAGGAGCCAGAGACCTTTCTTGGTTTTTGTGGTGTCTACTCCACTGCATCTCGTGCTTTGCACTTAGATGCCTGGTCATGCAGATTGTGCTCAGGTTGAGAACGTTTATGCCTCGCTTCAAGCTCTGATTGCACAGCGTGCAAACCACTCGTGTCTTGTCATCAGGACATTATCTGAAGAACTGCCACGCTGCACCTGGCTTTGGTGTGCTCGGTCCCTTGCTGCGTTGGGCAGTAGCAAACGTACTGTCTAGGGGACGGACGCTCCGCTTTTGCACCCTGCTCCCTCTTCTGCTGTGCTGGTGGCTCTGTGCGACCACCGCCTCTTCCTCTGAACTACACTGGTCACCTGCATGACGTTGATTCCATGTGGGGTCAAGGACCTCATCGTCCTCCACATCATCTTCCACCCAAAATTCACCCCTGCCCTCCTTGTCGGTCTGCACAATGGCGAAAGCAGCAGCAGTTGGCACCTGTCGTCATCATCCGAGACGTGCTGCGTTGGTCCTCCCATGTACTCATGATGAAACATAAGTGGTTGGGCATCGGTGCACACAATCTCTTCCACTTCTGAGGCAGGGCTAGGTGGATGGCCCTGGGAAACCCTGCTAACAGAGTCATCAAAAAGCAGAAGAGACTGCTGCATGATTTGGGGCTCAGACTGATTGGCTGATTTGCAAGGGGGTGAGGTGAAAGACTGATGGACATCGGCTGCAGGTGCCAACTCTGAATTTTCATCAGGAGACTGGGTGGGAGACAATGTGAAGGAACCGGAGGCACTGTCAGCAGCAACCCAATCTACTATCGCCTGTACTTGTCCTGGCCTCGACTTTCGTACAGCCTCATTAGGCGCGCCAAAATACTGCTGCAGGCTCTGTCGCCTACTCGCACCTGCGGAAGGTGTTTCACTAGTGCGTGTAGCTGGCACAGATCGACCACGTCCTCTCCCTGCAACAGGAGCGCCACCAGCAGCACCACGACCCGGGCCACGTCCCCTTTTTGATGATCTCCTCATATTTTCAAAATTTATGATCTCGCCCTAAATGGGTGTTTTTGTATATAGCAGAATACACGTACAGTGTCTAAAGCGTTTATCAAAATGCAGAAAATGCTATTGGGAAGAAAAAAAACACTGCAAAATTAAATTTTTTTTGCAATGTTTTTACAATATCAGAATAAACGGATAGTGTCTAAAGCGTTTATGAAAACGCAGAAAATGCTATTGGAAAAAAAAAAAAACACCTTAAAATTAATTTTTATTGCAATGTTTTTGCAATATCAGAATACAAGGACAGTATGTAAAGCGTTTATGAAAACGCAGAAAATGCTATTGGGAAGAAAAAAAAACACTGCAAAATTTTATTTTTTTGCAATGTTTTTGCAATATCAGACTACACGGACAGTATGTAAAGCGTTTATGAAAAGGCAGAAAATGCTATTGGGAAGAAAAAAAAAACACTGCAAAATTTTTTTTTTTTTTTGCAATGTTTTTGCAATATCAGAATACACGGACAGTATGTAAAGCGTTTATGAAAACGCAGAAAATGCTATTGGGAAGAAAAAAAAAACTGCAAAATTTTATTTTTTTGCAATGTTTTTGCAATATCAGACTACACGGACAGTATGTAAAGTGTTTATGAAAACGCAGAAAATGCTATTGGGAAGAAAAAAAAAACACTGCAAAATTTTATTTTTTTGCAATTTTTTTTTTTGTTTTTGCAATATCAGACTACACGGACAGTATGTAAAGCGTTTATGAAAACGCAGAAAATGCTATTGGGAAGAAAAAAAAAAACACTGCAAAATTATATTTTTTTTTTTTGCAATGTTTTTGCAATATCAGAATACACGGTTAGTGTCTACAGCGTGTATGTAGGAACACGCAGAAAATGCTATTGGGAAAAAAAAAAAAAAAAAAGCAAAATTCAATTTTTATGCAATGTTTTTCCAATAGCAGAATACACACAGACTGTGGTGTATCTCTTAGTATATGCAGTGCAGTAATGTTGCACTGAGCTTGCAGGTAAAACGTTTAGATTTTGTCTGGCACTGGCCTCATGGCACTGTTACTGTGACTGTGCACTGCACCCCAGCCAGGGTACAATTGATTTAGGAATCTCTTCAATAATTATGTCTGCCTCTTTCTTTTGCAAAATAAAGAAACTCCCTCCCTACTCTAGCTATCTAGATCGCTCACTGATCTAACTAATTAGAATAAAATTCCAGGAATGTGGACTGACTTTAGCACACTAACTCCTAAAATCCTCTATCTATCTATCTATCTGCAGCACAGGAACCTGCCTAACAGTGTCTGTCTAACAGAATGACGCTGTGTGCTGTGTGTGTACTATTTATAGAGACTGGGTCACATGCTGCACTGGCCAATCACAGCCATGCCATTAGTAGGCATGGCTGTGATGGCTTCTAGGGCACACTAGTGAAACGATCATCCATTGGCTGCCCTAAAGCTGTTAAAAAGGCGCCAATACAGCGCCGAACACCGGACCCGAACCCGAACTTACAGCCAATAGTTCGGGTTCGGGTCCGGGTCCCGGACACCCAAAAGTCCGGTACGGACCCGAACTTTACAGTTCGGGTTCGCTCAACCCTACAGCTGTAACTATTACTATTAATGATCAGGTTGTCTCCTCTTCCCCACCCATCTGGCGCAGCAACGTACGGTTATTGCAGGACCCACGTACTGCTACAGGGATCTCCCAACAGATAAAGGACTTCTTCCTTAATAACTCAGATTCTGTTAGTGATTAGGGATGGGCCCGGTGTTCGTTTTGAACCCATGTTCGAATCGAACATCGGCCGTTCGTCCGCTCGTCGAAACCAGAACTCTGAGGGCCATTCGCATCAAATTTGTGTGATGCGAACAGTCCACAATGCACTGCGCCAGTCGCAGTGCATTGCTGGCTGATGATTGGCCAAGCATGCACTGTGACCCCGCATGCTTGGCCAATCATAGAGCCAGCGGCGAGGAGAGCAATAATTGGATACAGGCAGGATGCCTGTGGCCACTTATAGCTCAGGGGGTTTAGTACACGCCCCACACTATATAAGGCCGCCGTGTCGGCGGCCTCATGTAGTGTGTTCCGGCGTTAGGAACAGTGACAGACTGTACTGTACAGTGTACACACTATATGAGTTTGTGATTCATTTCTGTGTGGGGAATAGTGTAGGGAAAGAGGAAAAATAGGCAGGGATAGTTTATTCTTCTCAGTGCTGTTCTCTAATCTCTACCAATCCAGCCATCTGCAGGAGTTAGTGTGTGTGCGTGCTGTGTGAGTATAGCACAGCAGTAGCACACTAAACCACCTTACCCTGTATCTGCCCTTCTGCCCTGTTGTCATCTAATCCAGCCATCTGCGACCTGACATTAAAGCTGCAAGCAGTTTTAAATGGCTTCTTTTTTTCCTTTACAAATGTCATTTTGTGCAGGGACAGTTCTAAACACGGGAAACACATGCCACTTCACAGGCATACTTTAGACACCCCCCAGATACCATATTTAAAGGAATATTTCACTTTTTTTTTTTTTTTAACTTTATGCATCATTAAAATGACTGCTCCCGAAAAAACGTCCGTTTTTAAAACTGTTTTATGAGAATAACATGCATATTGGCCGTTATAATTAGCACTTTAGATTTCGAACGTTCGCGTCCATTGTAACTAATAGGGTTTTAACGTTCGCACGAACTTTAGGTTCCGTTCGCAGGTTCTGGTGCGAACCGAACCCGGGGGTGTTCGGCTCATCCCTATTAGTGATCCATTTACCCTCTGGAATGCCCATAAGGCATACATGAGGGGAATTTTGATACAATTAGGATCCAGAGAAAAAAAGCGTAGAACAGCACACGTTACAGCTATCCTACATGATTTACATTCCCTAGAAGAACGAAACAAACAAGCACCGAATACCACTCTTACCCATCAGATTTCCCAATGTAGACAGAAGCTTAGGGAAATACTATGCCAACAATACGACTACCACCTCAGACGCCTTAAACTGACGTCATACGCCAATGCCAACAAAGCTGGCAAATACCTGGTGAACAGACTCAAAACTGCTTGTGTGAAAACAAGAATTTTCCACTTGCTTCACCCCACTCTCAAACACAAAATTACCAACCCGCAAGATATCGTCAACCAATTCGCTGACTACTACAGCAGCCTATACAACATCAAAGATGACTCCTCCACGACTCAACCTACACCAGAACACATACACAACTTCCTCAGAACACTGAATTTGCCCTCTTTATCAGAGGACCAAATCTCTTCCCTGAACTCACCATTCACTACATCCGAAATAGCTGCAACAATAGCTACACTACCCACTGGTAAGTCACCTGGGCCAGATGGGTTCACTAATGAATACTTTAAACACTTCCAAGTACACCTCTCCCCACACTTGCAATCAGTCTTTACCAGAGCAGCTGAATCTGCATCCTTTCCTCCAGAAATGCTGAAGGCTTACGTAGTCACACTACCTAAACCGGGTAAGGATCCCACTACTCCATCTAATTTCCGTCCAATTTCCTTATTGAACACGGACATTAAGATATATGCTAAACTTATCGCCAAACGCTTATCTGACTTTATCCCATCCCTCATACAACGCGACCAGATGGGCTTTGTGAAGGGGAGACAAACCTCTGATGCTACAAGGAGAATCATTAATATTATTCACCATGTTGAACGTACTCAAACGCCTTCTCTGCTGCTTTCTATAGAAGCAGAGAAGGCGTTTGACAGGGTACATTGGAAATATATGTCTATGACCTTAACTAAATTCGTTTTTTGTGGTAATATACTCAATGCAGTGCTAGCCTTGTACTCCTGCCCATCGGCACAGGTATATACATCCAGCATGCTGTCAACCCCCTTTCAGATCACTAATGGTACCTGCCAGGGTTGCCCCCTATCCCAGACGATATTCAATCTCATGATTGAACCCCTGGCGGAGACCATTAGATCTCACAAGGATATCGCTGGTTTCCAACTGGGCTCTAAATCCCACGTTATTAACTTACTTGCTGACGATGTAATATATGCTATAAATGCTGACTCGACCTCTTTCCTCACTCCCTCTAGTTCACGACGTACTGAAAGCCTTCAGGGATGTTTCCTACTATAAAGTGAATTTTTCCAAATCCCTCATCTTAAATATGGGCCTCATGCCTAGTGACTGTCTTCCAATACAACAAAACCTCCCTTACACATGGACAGACAAAGGTTTACCATACCTAGGTATCACCCTGACTCATAACATTAAAACTATGGTGGAAACTAATCTGAAACCTCTCCTATCCAGGATAGGACCCCAAATCAACAACATAGCCAAAAAAGAACTGTCATTTACTACCCTATAAGTCATTAGGAGGTGCTGGTCTTGTGGACATACAGGACTATCTATGGGCTACCAGACTCGACCAACTTAAACACTGGTCTCCTTCGGATGACAGGCCTTTATGGGTGGACATTGAAACTTCCCTAGCTCCCATACCAGACTTACCTACAGTACTACTGGGAGACAAGTGGTTACCCTGAAACTTGCAGAAGCTACCCCCCCCCACTATTGCCACGTCATTACGAGCTTGGAGATTTTTACTCTCCCGCCACCTCGGTAATAGCAAAGCTATAGACAATAGCCTTCCACTAAGTATGATAGAAGCTAACATCTCTATACTATCTCTGAAACAGTTCCCTTCTCTAGGGGTAAAAACTGTTAAGGATTTACTCCACGACGATAACCCACTGTCAGCTGCAGACTTGATGACCAAATACAACATGCCTAATCACATGCTGTTCACATATATACGGGTAGCACACTTTATGAAGGATAACCCATTTTGTACCTTATCTCTACCTACCTCGGTGTGGCAACACATCACCAAAGGCCCACAGGGCAACAAAGGTATATCAATGTACTAAAATCTTTTAAACAATAAAAAGTTATTCGTCAAATCAGCAGCACATGTGAATAGGACACTGACATGGGAACCACGATTACTGATGACCAATGGAAATTCGCGTTATACAAAAATCTTCTCATTGCATTAGCCACTGGGAAACGTCACTTAGGATAATCAATCGCTGGCAATATACCCCCTGCAGACTTGCAAAAATGTTTCCAAATACCTCTCCTCTATGCTGGAGAAAACTGTGGTCACAAGGGGCATATTCTCCACCTACTCTGGGAATGCCCCAGTATCACCAGCCTATGGAACCAAACATTCACACTTATTTAATCCCTAACGGGTATGATTACACCCCCTACCCCAACAATAGCTATACTGCTGATAGGGTTGGAAATTTTTCCATACACTATGAGACCTGTGGTGTCCCACATCATATTGGCTACTAGATCTTTGATACTACAACATTGGAAAACCATTCCGACTGTTAATATTACTGATGTCACCAGGAAAGTTCAACAGAATTACACATTTGAACGTCTCTTGGCAATTAACTCGCTTAAATGCACTAAGTTTGACAAAATGTGGAATATATGGACTGCAAAGTACACTACTACATAATTTACTGATGAATGTATGACTCGGGTATGAATACTGTACATGCTCTGGTTCTGTGCTTCTCTATGTTCACTAATTTTGTTCATTCTGTATGTTATTTTATTTTACTGTATGTTATAGAACTTCAATAAACATCTTTTAAATGAAAAAAAAAAAAGTGAACGTAGTGGTATTGAAGTAACTAATTTCCATCAGGTAGCATGGTCTAGGAAAACATGTGTGGATCCAAAATATAACACAAAAACCCCCAAATAAAAGACATGACAAATGAGAGAAAAACGGAAAGGAAGAGAAGGAGGAGCCCTCTCTTCCTGACACGTACCTATGTTCCTGCTGAAAAAATGCAGGTAATTGCTCACAACCGACGATTAGCTTTGCAAAAGAGAGGAAAGTATATTTAGAGTGGTGGTCCTGCCAGGTCTGGGGTCTCTATCTTAAAAGGTTGAACTATGCTGACCAAGATGTCCCTTAAGGGAGGGTTCACAAAGCTCCAGTAAGGTGACATCCAGGCTAGAAGAAATATACCCCGAGTCAGAGGTGTGTTATCCAAGGGGCCAAAGTAATGTTGAATCGTTTCCTAGGACCATTGCAAGTTGCCACCCATGCCTCCGCTTCCCTAATCTTCTCCACCTTCCGGGTCCATTCCTCTCAGCTAGGCACATGAGTTTGCTTCCAGTAGACAGGGAGCGTTTAGCTGCATTCAGGAAGTGCGGCAAGGCGCTCTTCCTATATTGGCTGACAGGTATAGGAGGAATATGGAAAAGGAAGTGCAAAGAAGAGAAAGGGATGTCAATGCCCAGTATGTCCTTTATCTGAGTTTTAATTTCCTCCCAGAAGGGTCTGACTTTCGGGCATTCCCACCATAGATGTAATAATGTACCACGGTGGCCACAGCCTCACCAGCAACGGTCGGATATAGAAGGGTAGATTCGGGACAGGACAGCTGGCAACCTGTACCAGCGTGTCAGTATCTTGTAATTGGTTTCTTGCATTCTGGACTCAATGTAGCTGGAATGTGTTAGCTGATACAGGTGTGCCAGCTGCGTCCCATAAAACTCTGTCCCTAGGTCCTGTTCCCATTCCCTAATATAAACCAGCGATGGGATGGGTTCATCCACAACAAAGAGAAGCTCAAAGGGTTAAAGCTTAGAGGTAGCTATAATGGGTTGACCTTGCGTAGCAAAAAAGTGACTAAGTTGTTTATATCGCCAGACATCCATAGGGAAGCTGCTATGGTGAGCCCTAAGGGTCTGAAGAATAGGGAGTCTACCACTCTCCAGGAATTTTCCACAGCTAGCATTGGGATCATCCGTCCATTTCTTAAAAATTCTATTTGTTCTCCTGGGGGAAGCCAGTAAAATCCCCCAAGCGGGGCTAGCAGGGACACAGGGCGGGCCAGTGAGTATAAACTATTGATCCTGTCCCAGACCTTAAGAGCCTAGGTCGTTAAGGGAGAGGTAGCGTCTGTCAACCCCCTGTGTTCCCTAGTAAGCCACGGAGCATAAGCTAGGTCTCTACCTGCCAGGCATTTTTCCAGGGATACCCAGAGCCTGGATCAGGTATGGAAACGCCAGTTCAATATCCGCTGGAGAACGATAGCCTTATCATACCTCTGAATATCCGGTATACCTATGACTCTGGCCCTATTTGAGCATGTCAGCACCTGCATAGCTATGTGGGGTCTCTTCCGCACAAATTCAGAGAACATGCTAGTGATTGATGAGAAGAAAGTGTTTGGCAAAGGCACCGGCACTATCTGCAGATAGAAGAGCACTTACGGGAGGATATTCATTTTAATGATATTCACCTACCCTAGCCAGGTAAAGGCAGTTTTAGGCCAATGTTTGAGATGTTTCTAACCGCTGCCAGTAGAGAGGGGTGGTTACTATGGTAGAGAGTCTCAAAGCGATCAGTTAGTTGGATACCCAGGTATTTTATGGAGGACCTACATAAAGGGGAACGCTGCCCGTAGGCTGTCTGCAAGTGAAGGGGAAAGCACTATTGGTAAGCTCTCTGACTTTGAGTAATTCATTTTAAAATTGAAAAGGTTCTCCAAACTGGTGAAGTTCCTTCATGAGGTTTGGCAGCGAGATCAGAGTTCCGTTAAGTAGAACAGAACATTGTCCACATAGGCCCATAATTTGTGCTCCATGTTTCCAACTGTTAGTTTAGTTTGTTTAATGTCCGAGTTAGCCCGTATCTTGTGCAGCAGTGGTTCTAAAGTGAGGGCAAAACAAGAGGGACGAAAGGAGGCACCCCTGTCTCATGCCGTTACATGCCTAATGGATAAGGTGGATGGCCCTGAGAGAGTTATCGCATGCCTCTCGGCCTGCAACAAAGCTTTTTTGGTCTGGGTGTACAATGTGGGGAACAAGGTGTTTCAGGCTGTTAGCTAGTATTTTTGCTAGAATTTTTACATCCACGTTCAATAGTGATATTGGACAGTAGTTCTGCGCTAAGGTAGATTCCTTCCTTCCTTTGAAAGAACTGTAATGTGGGCTAATAAAGCTTCTAGGGGGATCGGATTTCCTTTGGCTATTGAATTAACCACTTCAGCCCCGGACCATTTGGCTGGTCAATGACCAGAGGACTTTTTACAATTTGACA
Source organism: Lithobates sylvaticus (assembly GCA_028564925.1). NCBI lineage: Eukaryota > Metazoa > Chordata > Amphibia > Anura > Ranidae > Lithobates > Lithobates sylvaticus. The sequence goes on from CM053027.1 coordinate 362,735,613, forward strand.
CTGCGCTGCTTTAACTGGTAACTGGTCATACAATTTTGTACCCAAACAAAATTTGCATCCTTTTTTTCTCACAAATAGAGCTTTCTTTTGATGGTATTTGATTGCCTTCGCGATTTTTTATTTTTTGCGATATAAACGGAAAATTTGGAAAAAAAATTTTATTTTCTACTTTTTGTTATAAGAAAAATCCAGTAAACTCAATTTTAGTCATACATTTAGGCCAAAATGTATTCAGCCACATGTATTTGGTAAAAAAAAATGTCAATAAGCGTATATTTATTGGTTTGCGCAAAAGTTATAGCGTCTACAAACTAGGGTACATTTTCTGGAATTTACGCAGCTTTTAGTTTATGACTGCCTATCTCATTTCTTGAGGTGCTAAAATGGCAGGGCAGTACAAAACCCCCCCAAATGACCCCATTTTGGAAAGTAGACACCCTAAGGAAATTGTGAAGAAAAGTGCAGCGCTAAAGGAGTGAATGGTTATGATACCCTTCAGCAAACAAAAAATTCCTCAGTGGTGATTTAAGGAAGTAATAATATAAACCTGACGTGAACAAACAAAAAATTCCTCAGTGGTAATAAAGGGAATAGTGTAAACCTAAAATGAAAGGCAAACAATACAAATAATGTTTGTAATACACAAAAAAGTCCCAAAAAATTCCTCAGTGATGATTGAGGAACAAATTCCTATATACATTTAGAGTGAAAAATAGCATATAAAAATAATGATATTATCCTTAGTGAACAGAAAATGTCCCAAAGTGATGTAATATGGATAACGTCAAGTCAGGCTGATCCTGGACCAAATCTTTTGGTATACACACTCGTATAGGAAGGAAAATGGATGTACGCTTACCAGAACTGGTGGACTCCCTGTCAGCAACAGGGAGTCAAACAGGCATAGAGAGGCTCTAGATGGCCTGCGACCTCGATGTTCCAGGGCGGGCGGATGGACTCTATGGAACCACTCACGGCTTCGCCAACAGGATACAGTGGGTCAAGGTGAAGACAGCTGGCATGAAGTCTGGATCCTCATGGATGAGATAGGGACTCCTGGATAGCCACTAAAGCATCAGCTCTGTTTAGACTGCCCAGTAAAGCCCTGGCTCCATCCAGTATATGCATATACTGGATGGAGCCAGGGCTTTACTGGGCAGTCAGCATATACTGGATGGAGCCAGGGCTTTACCCGCAGGCATTATTTTGGTATAACCACTCAAAGTCCAGCAACATACCAGTACATTGCTGGTCCTTGTTGGGCATACGTATATTGTAATCTTTTTTTTCATGCAGCCTGTGGGCTGAATGAAAAAAAGAGATTGATCGGTGGGTATGCCCACAATTTGAATACCTCCCTTCATTCACCCACTTCTAATGATGGGCATACATGTACCATTTTGTTTTTAACTGTGATGGTGAAATCACCTCCTACAGCGCTGGAGTCACGGCTTTATGTATCGTGGGAGCAAACGCTGTTGCTGTCAAGATAAATAAATCCACGCTGCAGAAGAATGGCGTACCTGCTAATGATAGTTAACAATAAAACAAAGTAGCATTACAGTATAACAGTAAGACATACCATACTTGCAAAGCAAATACAAAAAAAACATAGTAAAAAATAAAACGCAACCTGTGCTTAAAATATATATATATGCCGAAGCATGGGGGCATCCGCCCCAAAAGTTAGGAGCAAATCGCTCCTCCACCCCTGATGCCCCCATGCTTCGGCATATACTGTATGCTCTTTTTTTTAACTGTGGTGGTGAAATCACCTCCGACAGCACTGGAGTCAGGGCTTTATGTATCGTGGGAGCAAACGATGTTGCTGTCAAGATAAATAAATCCGCGCTGCAGCTGAATGGCGTACCTCAGTAGTCATCAACCCTGTCCTCAGGGCCCACTAAGAGGCCAGGTTTTATTTATTACCTTGAGGAGATGCAGACTAGAATACTGCAATCACTGAGCAGCAAATGATATCACCTGTGATGTGTTTCAGCTATCTTGCAAACCTGACCTGTTAGTGGGCCCTGAGGACAGGGTTGATGACCACTGGCACACCTAAAAACAAAAAAATGGTTAACAATAAAACATTGCAGAATAGAATACAGTAAAAAAAGAGCAGAACAATAGAGAGAGAATAGAGCGAGAGAGAGAACAATAAAACACCAACTATTTTTGTTTTTTTTATTTTATATTTATTTTTTTTACTTTTTTTTTTTACTTTTATTTGTAACTGTAACGGTTCGGTTCCAGGTTCGGGTCTCTCAAAATGCGATGGCATCTTAGGAGACCCTGTGAAAGTGTACCTAGTCTGTGCAATGCTGTACCCTACGCTAATACTCAACTAGTGTATGGTAGCGTTCAAAACATTCACCAATGCAAAGACCAGGATTGTCAGAACAGGAGGGACAAAAAGGCGGGTGTCACACCTATATCCGTGCTTTCTACAGATATAACATTTTGTTTGGGGGCTCGTTGGATAGGGTAACTCGGGAGGACATACGCAAAATGCCTCTCATGCAGCCGGCTTACTGCATTTGGATTGGGAAGGTGAGATGCAGCACCGTCTGGAAACAGAAGGGCTCTGACAATCTCTTCCTGGAATTTAAGGAAAGATCCAGTCCGTCCTGAAGCTCTGTATAGCACATGAGCATTCAGCAAAGCCAATTGAAATAAGTATACAGACACTTTCTTGTACCAGCGTCTGGCCTTACGGGCAATTAGGTACAGCGCCAACAACTGGTTGTCGAGGTCCACCCCTCCCATATTAAGGTTGTATTCGTGGACACAGAGGGGTTTCTCCACAGTACCATTCGCCAAAGGAATTTGGACCATCATGTCTGCATGAAGGGAGGAAAGAAAGAAAACATTCTTATTATCCCTCCACTTCACAGCGAGCAAATTATTTCACTTCAGGCAGGCTCTCTCCCTTAGCCTAAGCTGGGAATCTACAAGCCGCTGGGGAAAGCCCTGGTGATTAGATCGCACAGTGCCACATGCTCAAATCTGATGATCAAACAAGTGACTAAAAAGTGGCACGCTTGTGTAATAATTGTCCACATACAAATGGTACCCCTTTCCGAATAAGGGTGACACCAAGTCCCAGACAATCTTGCCAGCGCTCCCTATGTAGTCAGGGCTCTACGTGACTATCTCTTCCCTCATAAACCATAAAACTACATGTATAGCCTGTGGCCCTGTCACAGAGCTTATACATCTTGACCCCATATCTGGCACGATTGCTAGGAAGATACTGTTTGAATAACAAGCGGCCAGAAAATGTAATCAGGGACTCATCAACGCAGACAACCTGATGGGGTTTAGAAATCCTTCTGGAACTAATTCCATCAGTATGTTTTGCAACAATAAGGTTGTGAAGGTCTTGACAGAGCTCTTTGCTTTTACCTATTATGAGATGGTTTTTGTGTGACACCTTGGTAATGAGACACCTTTTTATAGGCCATCAGTTGAGATTGAACCAGCTGATATTAATGTGCACTGACAAGGGGCAGGCTTGCTTTGATTTCAGCAGGTGTCTTGGCTTTCCATGCCTTTCTGCACCTCCCTTTCTTCATGTGTGCAATACTTTTTCCCTGTGCCATTCCCTTTTATTACACATAATTTATTTGTTTTGGTTTCTTTGTATGTATGGATTGCATGGGTTGTTACCGACATGTGGTGAACATTTCATGTCAATAGCCCCTTTAAAAATATATTTACCTAGAAAAATGGTGACGTGTTCAATACTTATTTTACCCGCTGTATGTCTACAGTATATACAGTACTCTGGACACGTATGTAGCCTGAAAAGTATCTTTCACCTTTCTTTGTTAGGAAATTACTCGACTAGTGGATGAAAAAGATTGATGAAGACATAAAAAGGTACAATTGCTAACAGACAGTGAAAACATATATTAAAAATAAAAACAATATATCACTCCTGATGATTTAATAACTGTAATCCATCATTTTTTTTTTCCATTAGGCAAATTCATAATTTATTGCGTTCAATCATTTGCAGAGTTTTGTTCATTCATTATCATTAACTTTTGGGAATCTTTTCATGGCAAGTTCATCAGTTTTCCAATGAAGAACAGATTATTTTTTTATGTGTAAACCTTAAAAAAGCTGCAAAATTCCATTTGTCGTGCATTTTCTAGTGCAGGCAAAATGCATAGAAATTAGAAAATTAAAATTTTCTGACTTCCATGAAATGTTCAGCAGTCAGCCATCCTGCCATTTATCTACAATGACCAGGCAGCAAGTGGTTAAAAATGAAGCACGTGGGACATTTTCCAGTTCCATGGAATGAACATGGCACTGGAAAATGTCCCACATGCTTAATTTTTAACCACTTCCCGGGAGCTGAACATCATATATAGAAGAGGTACAGCATATCACAAAAGTGAGTACACCCCTCACATTTTTGTAAATATATTATTATATCTTTTCATGTGACAACAACACAGAAGAAATTACACTTTTCTACAATGTGAAGTAGTGAGTGTACAGCTTGTATAACAGTGTACATTTACTGTCCCCTCAAAATAACTCAACATACAGCCATTAATGTTTAAACCGTTGGCAACAAAAGTGAGTACACCCCTAAGTGAAAATGTCCAAATTGGGTCCAATTAGCCATTTTCCTTCCCCGGTGTCATGTGACTCATTAGTGTTACAAGGTCTCAGGTGTAAATGGGGAGCCAGGTGTGTTAAATTTGGTGTTAACGCTCTCACTCTCTCATACTGGTCACTGGAAGTTTAACATAGCACATCAAGGAAAATAACTCTCTAAGGGATCTGAAAAAAAATGAATTTTTGCTCTAAATAAAGATAGCCTAGGCTATAAGAAGATTGCCAAGACCCTGAAACTGAGCTGCAGCATGGTGGCCAAGACCATACAGCAGTTTAACAGGGCAGGTTCCACTCAGAACAGGCCTTGCCATGGTCGACCAAAGAAGTTGAGTGAACGTGCTCAGCATCGTATCCAGAGGCTCTTTGGGAAATAGATGTAGGAGTGCGGCCAGCATTGCTGCAGAGGTTGAAGGGGTGGAGGGTCAGCCTGTAAGTGCTCAGACCATACGCCGCACACTGCATCAAATTGGTCTGCATGGCTGTCGCCCCAGAAGGAAGCCTCTTCCAAAGATGTTGCACAAGAAAGCCTGCTGGAGACAAGCAGACTAAGAACATGGATTACTGGAACCATGTCCTGTGGTCTGATGAGACCAAGATGAACTTATTTGGTTCAGATAGTGTGAAGCGTGTGTGGCGGTAACCAGGTGAGGAGTACAAAGACAAGTGTGTCTTGCCTCCAGTCAAGCATGGTGGTGGGAGTGTCATGGTCTTGGGCTGCATGAGTGCTGCTGGCACTGGGGAGCTACAGGGAACCATGAATGCCAACACTACTGTGACATACTGAAGCATGATTCCCTCCCTTCGAAGACTGGGCCACAGGGCAGTATTCCAACATGATAACTCCCCCAAACACACCTCCAAGACAACCACTGCCTTGCTAAAGAAGCTGAGGGTAAATGTGAGCATGTCTACAGACCTAAACCCTATTGAGCTTCTGTGGGGGCATCTTCAAATGGAAAGTGGAGGAGCGCAAGGTCTCTAACATCCACCAGTTCTGTAATGTCGTCATGGAGGAGTGGAAGAGGACTTCAGTGGCAACCTGTGAAGCTCTGGTGAACTCCATGTCCATGAGGGTTAAGCCAGTGCTGGAAAATAATGGTGGCCGCACAGAATATTGACACTTGGGGCCCAATTTGAACATTTTCACTTAGGGGTGTACTCACTTTTGTTGCCAGCGGTTTAGACATTAATGGCTGTGTGTTGAGTTATTTTGAGGGGATAGCAAATTTACAGTGTTATACAAGCTGTATACTCACTACTTTACATTGTAGCAAAGTGTCAATTTTTCAGTGTTGTCACATGAAAGGATATAATAAAATATTTGCAAAAATGCGAGGGGTGTACTCATTTTTGTGAGATACTGTATTTCTACTACTATATATGACAGCTTCCCTGCTAGTGATTGCTCAGGAGGTACTGGCACCCACCACATATCTAGAAACTGATGATGTCACTGGCACCATTGACTTGCATAGCCAGGAATACCTGATTTGACTGATTCGGTTCCTATTGATTTCAATGGAGTTCGGGTTCAGCAACCTAATTTTTTTGAAGTTTGATGTTTTCTGCTCAAACTGAACCCAGAGCAGTTAAGCTCATCCCAATGAACAACAGCATCCATGTGACTAATTTATTTACCACGGAGTAGGAAGGGATTTAGCAGTCCAGCAAACACAACATCACCTCCTTAGCCCTGCTATTCCAACAGAGCAGCAGTGTTGATCATAAGATTACCAGTACCATTAACACCTGCCTACACACACAGTAGCAATCTAAGACGTTTACTATTGCTCTGTGGTTTGTTGTCCTTTGCATTTTGCTTTTTGCCCTTTAAAATAGAAGCCGTTGGAAGAATCAGACTCCAAAATTAGTGAACTAGTGTAAATTAAGAAAGCATATTCTGAATCATGAGCTTTTGAGTCTCCTAAATATTTTCATGTAGATATATCTGCCTGATCTGTGGAGAGCAATTTAGGAATTGACGGAATCACAATTCTTGAATTGTATGATCTACTGTAGAATTGTTTCACTTTAATATATCCTGTTTAGGATACAATCTAGAGTTTCGCTAATTTTGTTTAACTTACATGTTCTCCATTTTTTGCTCTTATCCTGTTTTAACTTTTTATTACAACCGGTACCTCATTTTTACTGGTACACCTGAAAAGGGATATCCAGCCAAGTAAAATAGCAATCATGTCTATTTTACTGTCGCAGAGTCTGAAACTAAATCTTAAAAAATGTAATTACATAAAAATGTAAGAATTATGAACTTCATATTCTGAAAAGTCTCTTTTTGTGCAAGAGCCACATGTGGGAAAATAATGGATCCATTTTGAATACAAGTACATACCGTACACTCTCACTGCATCTTCAAATGCTATAGAAATCATGTGGGATGATGTAACATTCCTGTTACTGCTCACCATGCCTAAAATGTTTTCCATTCCTTTTCAGTGGTGACATGGTGAGCATTCTGAATATAATGTTTTGCAGACAGATAAGGTCAAATACAAAAAGACTTACATTTTTGCATTACAATGGAAGGTATTCATTATTGTCAGTACAGAAATTATCATTGTTAATTTAATGCTGCATAATACGTGATTATCAGACATACAAATGAATCTGAAAATAATTTTTACTTTTGAAAGTCCAAATGTCTGGGCCTCGTTTTATGGGTTTAGGATAGAGGTATATTTTACAGGGTTAATATAAAATTCCTGACCCCTCAAATGCTTTACAATTTTAATTTTCAAGAAAATAAAAAACAGATTTTTTGCTGATTTTACCATAAGGGTTAACTATAGATAAGCATATGGGTAATGTACTGTATAGCACTTTCATGACTAAGCCTATTTCTGACATTAGGTGTTTACAAGTTAAAATACGTGGAATGGTGACAAACTAGGTGCTAGAATTATTGCTCTCGCTCTGACGATCGCGGCAATACCTCACATGTGTGATTTGAACACCATTTACATAAGCGGGCGTGACTTCCATATGCGTTTTCTTTGCTGCGCAAGCTCGTGGGGATGGGGGCGCTTTAAAAAAATATATATATTTTTTCTTATTTATTTTATTTATTTTTATATTATTAAATGTGTTTAAAAAAAATGTGATCACTTTTATTGCTGTCACAAGGAATGTAAACATCCCTTGTGACAGTAATAGGTGGTGACAGGTACTCTTTATGGAGGGATCGGGGGTCTAAAAGACCTCCAATCCCTCCTTTGCACTTCAAAGTATTCAGATCGCTGTTTTCGGTGATTCTGAATACTGTATATTCTTTTAAAACCGGCGCCATTGGCAGCCGAGTAAACAGGAAGTGACGTTGTGACGTCGCTTCCGTGTTTACAATCAGGACTGGAACGAAGCCATTTCCGGCTTCATGCAAGTCTGTCCCTTGCCGATGGAAGTGGCGAATCGTGGATCGGGTCTCCCGATGGGACAGGATGCCCGGTCAGAGCGGTGGGAGGTTGTTATCCCCGGAAAGCCGATCGCCTGCTCTAAAAAACGGTACCGGGATGATGTCTGCAGCTGCGGACATCATCCCGGTATAACCCCAAAAGCCGAGGCCGCATATCTGCGTACACTCGGCGGGAATGGGATAAATAACCAAAGCCACATAGTGCATATGTCTACCACATTACCATAGTAATTCTAGCCAAAACACTCAACAATTTCCTGGCAATTCACCAAAGTTAAACTTTAAATGGCAAAAGAGATTAAACAGATGTTACTATAAACTGTTTCAAATATTTCAAAGTTTCAGAAGAAACTAGGTGGAAGGTTGCATCATGAATGTTCTTTCTGAGTGTGGGCAACTTAATAGTATAGGCAACACCGGGGCTGAATTACAGGGCATCCACAATTGGTAAATAAAAGCAGAAAAATATAATAAAAAATAAAACAATTGCTAATGTAATTGTAAAATACATGAAAAATGTACCCCCCCCCCCCAAAAAAAAAAGAAGACATAACAAATTAAACCAATTGCCGCCTACAGTGAGGCTGATCTGCTAAAGTACTTGAGATACTTTAGACAATAAAGTGTGTGAATATTGACTTATATGATCAAATTATGTGAAAAACGAATGATGACGCACGCTTGAGAATGAAATGACATTGACATTGACACGCACACGAAATTACATTGACACAGGAGCCCTCCACTTCCACTCGGATAGCTGAGATGTTCTGCGCACTCCGCAAGTCACACAGCGGCGTCGGACCAACTTCTGCTTTCCCTTGAGCTGTTTGTTTTGCTGAACCTATACTGGGTTGTGTAAGTGCTATATTTAAGCAATTAAAAAGCAGTATAACACTATTCCTGCCTTTTTGTGGCAGAGCTAATTCCATAGAATCATGCATATGGGGTAAAAGTGTAGCGCTACTCAAAAAGTGGTAATAAACAAAAGTTCATATGTGTGACGGACCTCGTACCCAAGATGTCCGCCGTAACTGCTTCCTCTGTCCGGTACCACACAATCCAAGACCCCCTTAGCTTACCCAGTCACCAGACAACACCAGTGTAGGGTACATCAGGAATGAATCTTTATTTGACATGTCACACTTATATACAGCCAGATGACAAGCCTAACCTAATTAGCATGAGCTAATTATCTCAATCAACACTGGGCTCCATCATTCAATTGCAGGGTTAATTAGCACACACAACAATAGGTGAAACACTTCTACAAGCCAGACTATACTCAATTACATAACAGACAGGTGGCTGGAGTTCATGAGTCATGACATTAGCGTCTCTTGCTAATATGCCAAATACACATACAGATTCTATGTGTATTGGGGGGCCAGCATGGACCTGAATCCAAGTATCACCAGCTCAGGGGTCCCAGGCTTGCAGCTCAAAGAGCACTGTTCCCCCAAATGCCAGGGCCCATAATCACAAGGCAACAGGCTCGCACTCAGTCCCCTCCAACAGCCCGTGTCCCGGCTAGGTCCGTCACATTTCTCCCCTTTCGGCAGGAGACTAACACAGGAGGAGACCCCAGACGGGTTGACTCCGAAGTTAGTCAGTGGTTCCAGTCCTCTAATGCCTGTACCCACACAGTACCCCAAACAAATTGTTCCAAACAGAGCACGACTCACCCAGCCAACTTCTGCCTCTCTCATAGAACATATCCGCCGCTGGGGAGAGGCCTGGACTGGCCCTTCTCCCTGGAGTCTTTTCAGCCGCTGGAGAGAAGACAGGGTGACTGGGCTCACTCCATCATGCTGTTGGGGATCTGGGCCGACCGCCCAGCATCCCTGGGTTATACTGGTGGAGACTGCATTCCCATCCACCTTTACAGGGAATCTGTCCTGTTTTAGTTGCGGGCAGAGGCCAGCAGCGCTCTGTTCCGTTGCCAGCAGTTCAGGTGGGTGTAGGAGCTTCCCTACATCATCTCCTCCAGCTAACTGTTGGGGAGAGAGGCCGACTGCCCCAGCTCCCTGGAACTCCGCAGCTGTTGCTGGTGCTGGACAGAGGTGGGTAGCACTCTGCCCTGTTGCCAGCACTTCTGCTGGGGACTCCACATCCTCCGCTCTGGTTAACCGTTGGGGCAGGAGGCTGGCTTCCTCCACTCCCAAATTGTGTAGCTGCCATTGGGAAGGGGAGCCGGCTGCTTCCTTTTCCATTCCCTCATCTGGCCGCTGGGATGACATGTCTGTGGTATTGTCTCCCAGGTGCACGGATCTTTGCTGGGGAGGAAAGACCACTTTCTCCACCCTGGCCAACTGTTGATGAGGGACAACAACCACCTCCTCTCTCTTCTCCCCCTGTATCTGCTGCTGGGAAGTGATCGCCACCTTCTCACCCTGAGCCTCCATAACTGCCACCGGTGTGGGGCAGAGGCCTTGGACCCTCTGTCCGGTGACCTGCGCTTCAGCTGGAGAAGTTCCTTGTAACTCCACGGATACTGCCGTTGGTGCTGGGCAGAGCACAGTGAAGTTTGGCCCTAATACCAGCTCTTCTGATGGAGGCTCATGAGGTTGTTTTTCCTCAGCAGAAAAGTCTATTAAATCCCCAGTCTCTACAACTGATGGCTGGGGATAGAGGTTCACCACCTGTCCGTGGAACCTAGAAGATGCCATCGGTGCTGGGCAGAGGTTAGCAGAGCTCTGCCCTGTTGTCAGCACTTCCTGCATCCGCCATAAGACCTCCGCGTCCATAGCTGCGGGGGCAGGTGGGCAAAGCACTCTGTTACTATGCCACATCGCCGACTCTTCAGCCAGGATTTCAGAGCTGTCTGCTGGTATTTCCTGATAGTCCCAGGCAAAGGGAGCCCCACCCTGCTGCTGAGCAGAGTCTAGCAGCTGTATGTAGGCGATCTCCAGCTCCCATTCCTGAGCGGCCAGGAACTCCAAATCTTCCTGTGCCCAGAGCACTTCCGAGACGTTCAGTCTTTGCTCTCTGTGCTCCATTATTTCCTCCAAACGCCACTCCAGATCACTCCCAAAGTCGGGGTCCTCGGACAGCCCCCAGTACAACAATCCCAGGCCATTATAATCAAAGCCTTCCGTGGGCCTGTCATCCGCTGTCCACGGGCACACTTGGGCTACATACCACCGGAGGGCTCTGTAGCTCTCGTCCAAACGCATTTCTGCCCGGATCAGCCTGCTTAACTCAGCTGTCCACTCCTGCTTCGGTTGTTCCCCCAATAACAGCAATCGTACTTCATACTGCGACCAGTACCTTACATGGATGGAGGGGAGAACTTTTCCCTGGTGTCGCTGCTCACAGGCTAGCGCTTCTTTCCAGAGTTGTAGGCGAACAGAATCATACCATCCCAGCAGGACCTGCACCGATACTGGTCCTCTGTGCTGTATCCGCATCTCTCGCAACCTCCTTCCGAATTCCTCTTCCATGACGTATCTGTACCTCTGCTATCCGGGCCTTGGATCCAGGTGATGGTTTGGATGTGTTCACGACAAGGAAGCACGATCCCACCGCTGCCAGCCAATTGTGACGGACCTCGTACCCAAGATGTCCGCCGTAACTGCTTCCTCTGTCCGGTACCACACAATCCAAGACCCCCTTAGCTTACCCAGTCACCAGACAACACCAGTGTAGGGTACATCAGGAATGAATCTTTATTTGACATGTCACACTTATATACAGCCAGATGACAAGCCTAACCTAATTAGCATGAGCTAATTATCTCAATCAACACTGGGCTCCATCATTCAATTGCAGGGTTAATTCGCACACACAACAATAGGTGAAACACTTCTACAAGCCAGACTATACTCAATTACATAACAGACAGGTGGCTGGAGTTCATGAGTCATGACATTAGCGTCTCTTGCTAATATGCCAAATACACATACAGATTCTATGTGTATTGGGGGGCCAGCATGGACCTGAATCCAAGTATCACCAGCTCAGGGGTCCCAGGCTTGCAGCTCAAAGAGCACTGTTCCCCCAAATGCCAGGGCCCATAATCACAAGGCAACAGGCTCGCACTCAGTCCCCTCCAACAGCCCGTGTCCCGGCTAGGTCCGTCACAGGTTGCATCCACATTTCCTCACACTCAGACAGAGACTCCCTTTGTTGCCTAGAAATCCTCACTCCACTGGTCCGAAAATGTATAACAAAAATAAAAAAGCTATAATTAACAATAAGCTTAACACATCAAAAATAAATTTTGATGAAAACTTAGCCTGACCTTAAAGACATACAAAAAAGAGCCTAATGTTTGTTGATAAAAGAAGTCTCATTTAATGTAGTGTAAATTACAGCATTAGAGATAGAACTCTTATGGTACGACAGGGATCCTCAAACTACGGCCCTCCAGCTGTTGCAGAACTACACATCCCATGAGGCATTGTGAAACTCTGACATTCACAGACATGACTAGGCATGATGGGAATTGTAGTTCCTGAACAACTGGAGGGCCGTAGTTTGAGGATCCCTGTGGTAAAACTTCAGACGAAATAGAAAATTAGCTAATGGGAGAGGAGATCACACAAGTGTAGGGATTCGAGGAGCAGAGACATCTTGTGGCCAATACAAAATAGACACCAATATTGCATAAAAACAATACATCAAACAAAACATATATAAAAATATAAAAAAATATACAAGAATAGAGTCAACGCCTATAATTGAATATAATAAGGTAATAACAACCATATTTGTGCCAGAAAGCTAAAATGGGTTTCATTATGAGAAGTAATTACAGAGAATTTTTTTTTATTTTTTATTTTATTTTATAAATTGTTTTCATTTCTAAGCCATCTTGAGAATAGGCTTGTACATTTTCGGACCAGTGGAGTGAGGATTTCTAGGCAACAAAGGAAGTCTCTGTCTGAGTGTGAGGAAACGTGGATGCAACCTATTAAAGCAATTTCTGTATGTCCCATTTGCTGACGGTAAGGGTCAGTCTTTTAGGGTGTTGGTGACGGGCCCTCTTATCGGATAATCCGTGAATTTTTGAGTAATCATTCGGACTGTTTTCCAGAAATGTTGAAGCAGAGGGCAAGACCAGAAGATATGGAGGATCGCTTTATCCATTTGGCATCTCCAACGTTTGTCTGAAGTAGCCTGGAGGAGCTTGTGTAGTCTGTTAGGGGTATAGTACCATCTAGTCAGGATCTTGTAGTTAAGTTCTTGTGTCTTTGTGCAAATGGATGTTTTCTGGGAGAATCTGATAATCGTTTGTTTTTGGGCATTAGTAAACTGGCGTTGTAGGTAATTTTCCCATTTTTGTATGAACGTCAGGTCAGGTTGTTCTGGGGGAGAGTTGAGCAGAGCGTAGGTGTTAGATAGCACCTGGGGTAAGACTCCCCCATCTCTGCAATATTCTTCAAAAGTCGTCAGGTCTCGGTTAAATTGTGCAAGGTTGGGGATTGAGTGTAGAAAATGGACAATTGTAATTGACCATTGTCGGCAGTAAGGGCTTGTATGGAGGGCCAGGTATTATCTACCAGAAAGTGTGAGGCTCTATCCCTGTCAGTTGATGTAAATGTCTCATATCTTGTTTGTTTCAGGCCCGGGGGAAAGGCAGGATTTCCTAGTATAGGATAGAGAGGAGAGTTATTAGTGGAGAGGGAGTTTGTGACTACCCGGAGAGTGGTGCCAATAACAGGGTGTGACTTCAATGTTGAAGATAGCTGGTCGTAGCACCAGACTGCTCCTTTTAGTGTGGCCTCGGATTGTGCCTGTTCCAACTGTGTCCATAGTTTTGTTTTTGCTATGTCGGTTGCAATATCTATCAAATTCTTTGAGGAGATCCGGTAGTAACACCATCGGATTAGTTAAAGAAAACATGAGGTTATCTGCGTAGGCAGAAATTTTGTGTTGTGTTCCTTCTACTGTCACTCCCGATATGTCAGGATTTGAACGCACAGTGCATGAAAAGGGTTCTAAGGTTAAGGCAAAAAGAAGGGGTGAGAGTGGGCATCCTTGCCTAGTGCCATTTTTTATTGCAAAAAAGTCTGATAGAATTACATTGGCTTTGACTATGGCTGTGGGTATAGAGTAGATGCTAGGGATCCACTGTAGCATTTTGTGTCCTAGTCTAGAGACACTTTTCATCCTCTAAGAAAATTATGAATTTTACTGTCCAAACTAAAATTTAAAAGGGTCACATTATGACTGGGCAAATAAGGAATAACAATGGAGAGAAATTTTAAGGCTGTGTTGTAATCCCATACCCTCTCATATGTTAACAATCATGTGTTTCCATGTTTCTGTTGTGAAATTGTAGTTAACGGAAAGGCTTTATTAACCTAAAGTAGATCAGCAATAGTGTGTCTGTTTTAGAACAGACAAAATTGTGGTTATTAGAAATCATGTTGAAGAACTGTTATAGTGGGTAAAATGTGTAGGAAAGAAGTATGAAGGGTATGACAGAGGGCAGCAGTGCCGATCCTGACCTCCCTGGGGCCCTAAGCAAAATTCTGCTAAGGGGCCCTCTACTTGACCCGTGATGCCGTGAGCTATGTAAACCATTTGCCATTGCCATACAGTCACACCTGACACGTCAGTGCTCCCAAAACAATCCTCCCTACTTTAAACAAAACAGTCAAAGAATAAGTACAACAATATAGAACAGAATGAGGTCCCCAGAGAGCCCCCCTTACATCAGGGTCCTCAGAGAGCCCCCCTTACATCAGGGTCCTCAGAGAGCCCCTCCTTACACCAAGGTCCCCAGAGAGCACCCCTTACACAAGGGTCCCCAGACAGCCCCCCTTAAATCAGTGTCCTCAGAGAGTCTCCCCCTACATCAGGGTCCCCAGAGAGCCTTCCCCTACATTAGGGTCCCCAGAGAGCCCCCCTTACATCCTAGAGAGCCTCCCCCTACATTAGGGTCCCCATATAGCCTCCCCTTACATCAGGGTCCCCAGAGAGCCCCCCTTGCATCAGGGTCCCCAGAGAGCCCCCCTTGACATCAGGGTCCCCAGAGAGCCCCCTTACATCAGGGTCCCCAGAGAGCCCCCCCTTTACATTAGGGTCCCCAGAGAGCCCCCCCTTACATCAGGATCCCCAGAGAGCCTCCCCTTACATCAGGATCCCCAGAGAGCCTCCCCTTACAGCAGGGTCCCCAGAGAGCCCCCCTTAAATCAGTGCTATCAGAGAGTCTCCCCCTACATCAGGGTCTCCAGAGAGCCTCCCCCTACATTAGGTTTCCCAGAGAGCCTCCCCTTACATCAGGGTCCCCAGAAAGCCCCTCCTTACATCAGGGTCCCCAGAGAGCCCCCCTTACATCAGTGTCCTCAGAGAGCCCCTTCTTAAATCAGGGTCCCCAGTGAGCCTCCCTACTTACATAAGGGTCCCCAGAGGGTATCCCCTTACATCAGGGTCCCCAGAGAGCCTCCCCTTACATCAGGGTCCTCAGAGAGCCTCCACTTACACCAGGCTCTTCAGAAAGTCCCCCCTTACACCAGGGTGCCCAGAGACCCCCCCCTTACACCAGGGTCCCAAGAGAGCTTCCCCTTACATTAGTGTCCCCAGAGAGCCCCCCTCTTACATTAGTGTCCCCAGAAACCCCCCTCTTACATTTGGGCCCCCAAACAACCGACTCCCCCCCTTGCAGAGGTTCCCCTGTACCTGGCTGGTGGAGGTGGGAGGCGGCGATCGGCAGCTATATGGTGTTCACAGGCAGGGGGATCTCCCTGGGGCTAGTAGTTCTATATCCCCCGGTATGTGGGGGAGAGAATTATGAAGTCTATGACAGAAGGCAGCATCTGCAGAAGAAGAGCAGTATGTAGGGTATGACAGTAGGCAGTATGTGCAGGAGAGGTGTATGGAGAGTATGACAGTATAGCAATATATTATCTGGGGGTTAAATAAGGCCAGCAAGTAATTTCTGTCAGCAGAGGCAGTGAAGGTAGGGGGTTGAAAGTGTGATGTAAGCTAGGGAAAGGTGAGGGTGGGAAATGGCATGTAGCTAATAGGGATGGTCTGGATGTTCAAGTCGAACATACGTTTGACTCAAACATCAGCTGTTTGTTCGTAGAAAAAACTAACATATGGGGCATTTACAGCAAATTCGATCACCGCAGAGCGCCCCATAATGCACTGCGAGGTCGCAGTGCATTGAGATCGCAGTGCATTGACGACTGTTGATTGACTAAAGCATGCACCTGACCTGCATGCTTTGGCCAATCACAGTGCATTGTGCTGTGAGAGCTATGATGGCACCCTGCCTTTGGCTTTTAAAAGCACCCTTCCTTACCAGACCAATTTTTAGCTTTCAGCGCTCTCACACTTTGAATGACAATTACTCAGTCATGCTACATGCTACCCAAACCCAAACAATTTTTATTTCATTTTTTTCATTTTTACCCACAAACAGAGCTTTCTTTTGGTGGTATTTAATTACTGCTGGGTTTTTTATTTTTTGCAATATTAGCGAAAAAAGAGAGAAATTTTTGAAAAAAAAACACTTTTTTTTAGTTTCTATTGAAAATTTTTGCAAATAAAACATTTTTTTTCATAAATTTTGGCCAAAATGTATACTGCTACTTATCTTTAGTAAAAATAACCCAAATAAGTGTATATTATTTGGTTGCTGTGAAAGTTATAACGTCTAAAAGCTATGGTGCAAATCATTGAAAATGATCACATCTGATCACACCTGATGCACTGAAGGCCTATCTCATTTCTTGAGACCCTAACAAGCCAGGAAAGTACAAATACCCCCCAAATTACCCCTTTTTGGAAAGCAGACATTCCAAGGTATTTAGTAAGAGGCTTGGCGAGTTTTTTGAAGTTGTAATTTTTTCCCCAAATTCTTGGAAAAATGATAAAAAAAAATTATATATTTTTTTTTTTGCACAAAATTGTCATAAAAACAAGTTATTTCTCTCACACAGCACATGCATACTTGCAATGACACCCCAAAATATATTCTGCTACTCCTCCTGAGTATAGTGATACCACATGTGTGAGACTTTTACATAGCCTGGCCACATACAGAGGTCTAACATCCAAGTAGCACCGTCAGGCGTTCTACGAGCATAAATTGCACATCTTTTTGATGACAACCTATCACACTTTTGAAGGCCCTGGAGCACCAGGTCAATGCAAACGCCCACAAAATGACCCCATTTTGGAAAGCTAACACCCCAACGTATAATATATGAGGCATAATGAGTCTTTTGAATGGTTCATTTTTTTCCAGTAGTATTTGGAAACTGTGGAAAAAAAATGAAAACGCATTTTTTTTTTTTACATAAAGTTGTCCATTTATAAGATATTTCCAACACATAGCATGTACATAGCAAAAATGACACCCCAAAATACATTCTGCTACTCCTCCCGAGTATGGCGATACCAAATGTGTGAGACTTTTACACAGCCTGGCCACATACAGAGGCCCAACATTGAAGTAGCACCGTCAGGCGTTCTACATGCATAAATTACACATCTCATTTCTCAACAACCTATTACAGTTTTGAAGGCCCTGGAGCACCAGGACAATGCAAACGCCCACAAAATGACCCCATTTTGGAAAGCTAACACCCCAACGTATAATATATGAGGCATAATGAGTCTTTTGAATGGTTCATTTTTTTCCCAAAGTTTTTGGAATATGTGGGAAAAAAATGAAAACGCATTTTTTTTTTTTACAAAGTTGTCCATTTATAAGATATTTCCAACACATAGCATGTACATAGCAAAACTGATACCCCAAAATACATTCTGCTACTCCTCCCGAGTATGGCGATACCAAATATGTGAGACTTTTACACAGCCTGGCCACATACAGAGGCCCAAGTAGCACTGTCAGGTGTTCTAGGAGCATAAATTACACACAAAAATTCCTGCCAACCTATCACATTGTTGAAGGCCCTTCATATTTCTAACACATAGCATGTACTGTACATACCAATTACAAACCAAAACACATTCTGCTGAGCAAAGGGTAAAGAAAAGATTACCTGCGGTTTTAGTAGTGCAGTGGTCCACAGAGGAGAGCATCGGTCCAGGCAGCAGGCAGGAACGTAGACAGCGACAGCAAAACAGGCAGCAGGCAGGAACGTGGACAGCGACAGCAAAACAGGCAGCAGGCAGGAATAGTCAGCACAGGTAGAGATGTTGTCAACACAGCCAATGCATTAGTCCAGATAGCAGGCAGGGATGTGGTCAGCAGCAGCAAAAGGATCAAAGGATCGTCCATGCAGCAGGCAGGAATACTGTCCATATATATCAAAGGCAGCAGGCAGAGGTATGGTCAGCACAGCCAGAGTATTTTTTCCAGGGAGCAGACAGGACCATCAAGCTTAGGGCATCGGTCAGGGAAGAATGGGGACAGGGGTAGAGGCTTCTCCCAACCAAATCTCTTTGAAGCCTCCGGACAACCAGACCCTGTTATGGGAACACAGAAAAACTGGTTTTCTGAACTCCGAACACTCTTCTGGAGCCCCTCACATATGTGAGACCCCTGTGTAGCAGGGTAAAAGATCAGTCCAAGGGGCAGGCAACAACATGGTCAACAAGCCGAGGTCAGTGCAGGTAAAAGGCAGACATAGACGGTAGGCAGAGGCATAGTCGATACAGTCCAGGGTCAGTTCACTTGAAAGGCAGAAACATGGCGGATAAACAATGCAGACGGTAGGCAGAGGCATAGTCGAGAAACAGGCCAGGGTCAGTTCACATGGAAGACAATGATATGGTTGGTTGAGGCAGGGAAATATTCATGACAGAAATTGGGGGGAAATGGCAGTCTATTGGAAATATGGGCTAATAGTGGTCCAGAGTGTGATATCGCCTGAAGCATTGTCCGATGCAAAGGCCAGGTAGGGAGGGACAATCGGGACAATAGAAGCTGGTGTCTTTCCTAACTCCTCTCTTAGTGCACACCCGGCATTTTTTTTGGCGTCGTCTTCCGGATGCTGATGGTGGAATATAATCCGGAAAATGACGCTCATGTAGCCTGACGCCAGAATCTGAGCGAATGCTTTCTGGGGGGGATTCCTCTTGATAAATAAGTGAAGTGACAATGTCTTCAATATATTTTATGAAGGTGGTGGGTGTTGCTGAGGATTTTTGGTAAATTATAAAAGAATTTAAAAGGGCCAAATGAAAAAAGTAAATTGCAACTTTTTTGTACCAAAAAAGGGATTTTCTTGTTGACAGATAGGGCTGCAACATCTGGTCATTTAAATCCACCCCCCCCCCCCCCCCCCCCCATAAATTTATTATATGCATTGATGCAGGAAGGCTTGCGAACGGGACCGCGTCTTCTGTGAAGTTCCACTGAGGTGTCATTGTGGATGGTGGACATCATATACACATCTTTAGTATCCTTCCACTTCACAGCCAGCACTTCCTCATTCCTCAAGCTGGCCGATTCCCCCCTTCGAATGTTTGTGGCGACAAGACGCTGTGGGAAGCCCTTCCGTTTTTTTCTTATTGTACCACAGGCCAATGTTTTTTTTTAGGTACAGGTGGCGGAGAAGGGGCAAACTCGTATAAAAATTGTCCATATATATATATGATACCCCTTTTGGAGGAGTGGGAATGCCAACTCCCAAACAATTTTCCCACTAATTCCCATGTACGATGGACACTCAGGGGGCTGGATCTGGGAATCTTTTCCTTCGTACACACGGAAGGAGTGCACATAACCGGTGGCACTTTCACAGAGCTTGTTGAGCTTCAAGCCATACCTCGCTCTCTTACTTGGGATGTATTGTTTGATACCCAGCCGGCCTGTGAAATGCACCAGGGATTCGTCCACAGATATATTTCTGTCAGGGACATAAAGTTCAGCAAACTTTTTGGAAAAAAAATCAATTAGGGGGCGAATTTTATACAGCTTGTCAAATTTTGGGTGATTCCGGGGGGGGCACTGTGAGTTGTCACTAAAATGCAGGAAGCGCATAATAATTTCATATCGGGACCTGGACATGGCTGCAGAAAAAACTGGCATGTGACGGATGGATTTGGTCGACCAATACTTATGTATCTCATTTTTTTTTGTAAGCCCCATGTTTAGCGTTAGGCCTAAAAACACTTTCAGCTCTGCAATTGTTAGGGGTCGCCATTCAAAAGGGCGGGCATAGCTGGAGCTGGGGTTGGCTGTGATAAATTGTTGGGCACAAAGATTGGTTTGGTCCATGACGACTTGAAGCAATTCCTCTGGGAAAAATAAATAAAAAAAATCCATCTTGGAAAAACCTGCAGTGTTGACCTGCACACCTGGCTGTGCTGTAAAAGGGGGGATCGTGGCTGACCCTGTGGTAGAAGGCAGCCACAATGGGTTTGCCAAGCTTTCTGGCAGCTGATTTTGGGCCCTAATTCTTTGGCGCGCACTGGGCCTCTCCTCCTGGGGTCTAGCAGCGCTTGAACTGGGCCTCACCTCCTGGGGTCTACCGCCGCTGGCACTGCTGGTAGATGCCTGGGGTTCAGACCGTCTTCTTTTAGGAGGGACTGCTTCCTCCTCCAATTCGGATCCTGAGGTGCTGCCTTCAGGGGGCTCATACTCTGAGCCATAAACTGAAACAGAACTGAGCGGTGAGAGCTCCCCGATGCTCTCATCGCTCAGACTGAGTATTTGGTATGCCTCCTCTGGGGTGTACATCCTTTTGGACATAGTGGCAGGTACTCTGGTGGCAGGTGGTGAGGTGGCGGGTATTCTGGTGAGGTGGCGGGTACTCTGGTGGCAGGTGGTGAGGTGGCAGGTACTCTGGTGGCAGCTGGTGAGGTGGCGGGTACTCTGGTGGCAACTGGTGAGGTGGCGGGTACTCTGGTGGCAGCTGGTGAGGTGGCGGGTACTCTGGTGGTAGGTACACTGGTGGCAGGTACACTGGTGGCAGGTGATGAGGTGGCGGGTACTCTGGTGGTACTCTGATGGCAGGTACTCTGGTTGCAGGTACTCTGATGGCAGGTACTCTGGCAGGTGGCGGGTACTCTGGTGGTACTCTGGCAGGTGGTGAGGTGGCGGGTACTCTGGTGGTACTCTGGCAGGTGGTGAGGTGGCGGGTACTCTGGTGGTACTCTGGCAGGTGGTGAGGTGGCGGGTACTCTGGCAGGTGGTGAGGTGGCGGGTACTCTGGTGGTACTCTGGCAGGTGGTGAGATGGCGGGTACTCTGGTGGCAGGTACTCTGGTGAGGTGACAGGTACTGATGATAGGTACTACTGATGACAGGTACACCTGATGACAGGTACACCTGATGACAGGTTCTCTTTATTTAGGGGGGGGGGTGATCTGGGCACAGATGGGTATATATACTAGGTGGGTACAGTATATAGGTAACTCACTGTTAGCTGATCTCCTCCTCACACAGGATCGGTGTGTGAAGAGGAGAACCCAGCAACAGGAGTTACCTCTCTTTTTTGTTTACATTTAGTGACTGGCTGTCATTGGACACAGCCAGTCACTAAATAGCCAATTATTTTGTGTTTTTACAGTGATCGGGGCTGAGCTGTATCTAAGGCAAAAGCCTCAGCCAGCCTCAGTCCCGATCTCGTCACTGAACGTTCCCGGGAGCGCGCGCGTGCGCAGTGCACGCCGCTTCCGGGACACATGCAATCAGCAGCGAATGGCGCCGCTGCAACAGCGTAGAACACCGCCTCGGGACACAACTCGGGACACAACTGGCCACTTCAATACCCGGCTGTGTCCCGAGGGACACACTGGATCCCCGATCGCCGCTCTGCGGGCCCCCGTCATGTCATATGACGCCCACCCAGGATGGGAGATCCACCTTGTGGGCATCATTTGACTATGGCCGGGTATTGAAGTGGTTAAAGCAGGCAGGTGTAGCCTGCGACTAAAGCAGCACGAAGCTGACAATGAGTAAGCCAGGAGGCTATTGTTTTGGAATACAATGAAGGTGGAACCCCCTGCGAGGGAAGATTTCTGTTTGTTTGAACTTTTTAGTTTCCTTTAAATAAAAGTGGGCTGCCATGCCCTTAAAACACAAGTCTGGAGTGGCACGTTTCTGGAAATTCGCATGCACCACTTGTATCTAATCACCCCGGATCGTCACAATTGGTGGAGAAATTGGCGTTTGGGCACGGATGGCGTTGGTCCAGATCCTCGCATTCCAGAAACCGTGAGTGTCAGAGACTGTGTGTATTGCTGTTGCTGTGTGAAGCAAAGTGATGGGTGCAGTGTCTCAGCTGTAAGGAGACAATAGGCTAAAAAAATTTTGAAGGAACTCTGCTACTGTTGCTGCAACGATGCATGTTGTTGCCCATAGCAACAATGTCAGTCAGGCGTGAGACCTATGGCCAATGGTGCAATGATTTTGATGAGAGCTCTAGCTGGTGGGCTCAAGAGGATCGTTACAGTTACTGGAGAAGCTCTGTAGGGAGAATGCAGTCTCCCATAGCAACCAGTGAAGTGTCGTCTGGATGGTGGGGCTCCTATGAAGAGGTGGCTCAATGTTCCCACAAAGAGGGCTGGGAAGCCCGAGAGTCTTTCATTTCACCCGGTAACCGCATGGGGAAATACAGCAGGAGAAAGCAACAGGCTGACTGGAAGTTCAAGAGGAGAGTGGTTGCCCATAGCAAGGCCTGTGATTCCAAGTCTGCAGACTGGGTGAGAAAGAGTGATTATGTGACTGTGCACACAGGAGTGGAAGTGACCCCAAATGGGAGATCCCCTGTTTGTGCTAAAAAGGACCTGCCTTGCTGCAGTGCCCTGTTCAGTGGGGAGGCAAGTGTTAAACTTAAAAAGCTTGAGGTCTGCAATGAAACTCCATCTGCTCATGCTGATGAGGGTGGGGAACAGCAACATGGTGTGTTTGAAAATGTGTTGCCACAATGCCGGGTAAAACAAAGTGATGTGTTTAATGCTGAGAAGTGTAAAACTGACAAAAGCATTGTTTTAGATGCTATTGAGCCTCTTGGTCTGTCCAGGTCTCATTGGGATGATGTAGTCCAACAGAGCAATACCTACTGGGATGATTTGGCCAAGAGACTAATAGCAATGCTGGAAGAAGCTTTTGTGGCTAAAAGAGTAGTGGATGCTATGGCTGCTGTGCCAGGAGAGGTGTCTGCAGAACAGCCTATAGGCCAAGATGCACGGGTTGTTGCAGAGACTAATCCTCTCATGACTGAAGGTCTCAGCGTGTGTAAACGCACAGCGGAAATTGTGTAGACAGTGATAAAAAGAGAAAATGTGTATTTTGTTACAGACATGCTTAATGAAATGTTAGCATCATGGAGTGTACAGCCGGTATATATCCTGCCGTCCTCTCCTGTGTTTGGAGAACTGGTACCACGGGGTACGGCTGGTTGGAGATGGATATTGCAGGCTATACTGTGCAGAAATTGCAAAAACGTTTGAATCGTTTAATGCAATGTTTTGTATTGATGTGGAAAGTTTTCTCACAGAGTGCTGGATTGGGTCATACAAAGATTGTGTATGACAAGCACTCTGGAGCCCTGTTAGACAAGGCAGAGGTATCGGAAATACCAGCGGTAACAGAAATGGTAAAAAGTGTTACGCAAGAACAGTCGCTGATGGAGTGTTGGACAACAGGGGACGATGTGAAACTGTGGGAAGGTCCCATAGAGAGTAACTGCTCCCCTGTGTGTGGTCCCTCCTCAGACACTGTCCTAGCAAGCAATGGGACCAGAGTTCCTGGTAGTTTTGAACTGGGTAATTTTGAGAAATCGGTTGCCAGGGGTAACTACGCAGGTATCAGCGAACCTGAAAACCAACAAGTGCTGGGTAAAGTTAAGACAGGGCTCAAAATTTCAAGTCCTGAGCCACTAGCCAGGCCTTAAAAGTTACTCGCCACCAGTTGCCCCACCCAACCCCTCCCCTGCCCCGCCCCTAAACACGGCCTCATAAATTATCTCATAAAATGACATTGTTAAATGTTTTATGCAGAATTAAGTTCCAAATAATAAATAATAACAACAACTTTAACAATATTAACATAAAGCATATCAGTACCCATCAGTGCAGCCTCATCAGTGCCCATGAATGCAGCCTCACTGTGCCCATCAAATGCAGCCTCACTGTGCCCATCAAATGCAGCCTCACTGTGCCCATCAAATGCAGCCTCACTGTGCCCATCAATGCAGCTTTACTGTGTCAATGAATGCAGCCTCATTGTACCCATAAATGTAGCTCACTGTGCCCATAAATGCGTCTCACTGTGCCCATAAATGCGTCTCACTGTGCCCATAAATGCAGTCTCACTGTGCCCATAAATGCAGTTCACTGTGCCCATAAATGCAGTTCACTGTGCCCATAAATGCAGTTCACTGTGCCCATAAATGCAGCCTCACTGTGCCCATAAATGCAGCTCACTGTGCCCATAAATGCAGCCTCACTGTGCCCATAAATGCAGCTCACTGTGCCCATAAATGCAGCTCACTGTGCCCATAAATGTCAGCCTCACTGTGCCCATAAATGTAGCCTCACTGTGCCCATAAATGCTGCTCACTGTGCCCATAAATGTAGCCTCACTGTGCCCACAAATACTGCTCACTGTGCCCACAAATACTGCTCACTGTGCCCACAAATACTGCTCACTGTGCCCACAAATACTGCTCACTGTGCCCACAAATACTGCTCACTGTGCCCACAAATGTAGCTCACTGTGCCCACAAATACTGCTCACTGTGCCCACAAATACTGCTCACTGTGCCCAAAAATACTGCTCACTGTGCCCACAAATACTGCTCACTGTGCCCACAAATACTGCTTACTGTGCCCATAAATATAGCTCACTGTGCCCACAAATACTGCTCACTGTGCCCATAAATGTAGCTCACAGTGCCCATAAATGTAGCTCATTGTGCCCACAAATACTGCTCACTGTGCCCACAAATACTGCTCACTGTGCTCACTGTGCCCACAAATACTGCTCACTGTCCCCATAAATACTGCTCACTGTGCACACAAATACTGCTCACTGTGCCCTTAAATGTAGCCTCACTGCGCCCATAAATGTAGCTCACTGTGCCCATAAATGCAGCTCACTGTGCCCATAAATATAGCCTCACTGGGCCCATAAATACTGCTCACTGTGCCCACAAATACTGCTCACTGTGCCCACAAATACTGCTCACTGTGCCCATAAATACTGCTCACTGTGCCCACAAATACTGCTCACTGTGCCCACAAATACTGCTCACTGTGCCCACAAATGTAGCTCACTGTGCCCACAAATACTGCTCACTGTGCCCACAAATACTGCTCACTGTGCCCACAAATGTAGCTCACTGTGCCCACAAATACTGCTCACTGTGCCCACAAATGTAGCTCACTGTGCCCACAAATGTAGCTCACTGTGCCCACAAATACTGCTCACTGTGCCCACAAATACTGCTCACTGTGCCCAAAATGTAGCTCACTGTGCCCACAAATACTGCTCACTGTGCCCACAAATACTGCTCACTGTGCCCACAAAAATACTGCTCACTGTGCCCAAAAATGTAGCTCACTGTGCCCACAAATACTGCTCACTGTCCCCACAAATACTGCTCACTGTGCACACAAATACTGCTCACTGTGCCCTTAAATGTAGCCTCACTGCGCCCATCATCGATACAGACTCACCATGGTATGTGTCATGGAGCCGGGTCTGTGTTCGGCGGCGCCGTAGCAAGGTCCCGCCCCCCTAGACCGGCTCATGTGATAGGCGGATTACTGATTTAATCTAGTATCACACGAGCCGGTCTGGGGGCGGGACCTTGCTACGGCGCCGCGGAACACAGACCTGGCTCTGTAACACACAGCCTGCATCTCTGTGACACGCAAGAGGAGGAGAGAGGGAGGGGAATGCAGCAGCCTCCGCTCAAAGCGGCCCCAGTTCAGTCCGGTCCTGCCGCTCTGTGTCCTCCAGCTGATCGCTTCTGGCAGCGATGCAGGCGTTTTTTTTTACAGAACATCAGAGCGGCACGGAGGGGGGATTCTCTGACCCCCCCCCGCCCCCCCCCGCTCTGATGTCCTGTAAAAAAGCCTGCACCGCTTCTGCCAGAAGCGATCAGCTGGAGGACACAGAGCGGCAGGACCGGACTGAACTGGGGCCGCTTTGAGCGGAGGCTGCTGCATTCCCCTCCCTCTCTCCTCCTCTTGTGTGTCACAGAGATGCAGGCTGTGTGTTACAGAGCCGGGTTGTGTTCCGCGGCGCCTGGAAGCTTTCAGCCTTGTCCACCCCTGCTCCTCACTCGCCCTGCCCTAAATTCCACTCGCAAAATGCGAGCAGGCGAGTGGAATTTTTGAGGGCTGCGTATAGTATATATAATACAGTTCAGAGTATATAGTGCAGTGTAGTATATATAATGCAGTGTAGGGTATATAGTGCCATCAGTATAGTATATATAATAAATTGCAGAGTATATAGTGCAGTCAGTGTAGTATATATTATACAGCGGAGAGTATATAGTGCAGTCAGTGTAGTATATATAATACAGTGCTGAGTATATAGTGTATAGTATACAATACAGTGTATTGAAGTGGTTAAGGGGAACCCTATGACAGAATGAAGAAAAAAAACAGCGTGGGGTCCCCCCCAATCCATACCAGACTATTTGAGTCTGGAATAGATTTAAAGGGGAACACCACATTACAATTTTGAAAAATAATTGGCGTGGGGTCCCCCCCAAAATCCATACCAGACCCTTATCCGAGCAAACAGCCATGCAGGCCAGGAAAGTGGGGGACGAGCGAGAACCCCCCCCTACTGAACTATACCAGTCCACTTGCCCTCAACATGGGGAGGGTGCTGCGGGATGCCAAAGGGGTTCATGGGGACAAGAGCCTCTTCCCGACAACCCTAGCCATTGCTAGTCAGGGTCTGCGGGCGGGGGGCTTATCATAATCTGAAAGCTTGTGCATGACTGGATGATGGACGTCGGTAGAGCTTCCCTCTTTCACTAAGCTAAATTAAAAATATCTTTGTAAAGTGAACATCTTATCAGCATTGGTAAATTAACCTCAGAATGGCCAAAAATTATTGGAAGAAGAAAAGAAAACAGAGGAAAGAGAAAAAAAAAATGATCTCTTTACATTTTGGGGCCTGATGCCACCCCCTGCTCCTGCTGATTGAGGCCTATGAGTTTCAATATGGTAAAAACAATGCTGAATAAAAATTATCATTTTTTTTTTGTCTATGAACTACTAAACCAAAGGGGTGTATTAGTTGGTTAATTTTATAAATGAAAAATTAGTCATTGCAAATAACTCATAAAAACGTATATAATTCACTGAGTTTTGTTACTTGGGTACATGATTTCTAAAAATTCAAATACTAGATTTTATAATAGCATCCTATAGTAGCTTATATACTTCATCAGATCACTGCTGAGTGGATTTTGAAGGAGAACCTCAGATATTTCAGCAGTATTATTATTTAATGAGAAGGCTCGGTATCTGATTAATCACCAGAAGGACAAGGGTCCTGCAATGTTTGATTAACAAAACTGCCTTGCATGAAGGCAATTTATTTTATACAAGGTAAGGTGTCATCATTTCTTATGAAATAATGAGTATGATAAGAACTTTAGATCATGTAGTGTACAGTGAAATTATACCCAGAACTGGTATCGCCAAAGAATGAATGTGTCTTAACTATCCTTTGTCTCAAAATATACTTCCCTTTTATTTATTCATTATTACACATTCCCTGCCTTTAGAACAAATCATAGTGAACTGATATATTAAGAATGTGTTCAGCTTAAAGCAGAACTACACTACATATGCCCCCTACAGCAAAGATACATGCCCAATCCAGCAAAGAGACATGCCCAAACCATCAAAGAGACATGCCCAAACCATCAAAGAGACATGCCCCCTCCAGCAAAGATACATGCCCCCTCCAGCAAACAGACATTCCCAATCCAACAAAGAGACATGCCCTCTCCAGCAAAGAGACATGCCCAATCCAGCAAAGAGACATGCCCCCTCCAGTAAAGAGACATGCCCCCTCCAGCAAAGAGACATGCCCCCTCCTGCCAAGAGACCTGCCCCCTCCTGCAAAGAGACATGCCCCCTCCTGCAAAAAGACGTGCCCCCTCCTGCAAAGAGATGTGCCCCCTCCTGCAAAGAGACATGTCCCCTCCTGCAAAGAGACATGCCCTTTCCTGCAAAGAGACATGCCCTCTCCTACAAAGAGGCATGCCCCCTCCAGCAAAGAGACATGCCCAAAAACATCAGCTCACAGGTATATGAATTGTGCAGCACCATGAAAGCTCCCCCCTTCCTCTTCACCGCCACCTACCAACTAAGCTCCGATCCCAGCTCAGTGATGCAACATGCGGCGACAGCAGCGCTGAGGTGGTGGCTAGGGTGACCACATTTCCAAACTGCGATGCAGCTTGTTACTTGCCACCATTGAATGCCGCCAGATGCAGTGTGCCACTTGCCATCCATAGCATACCCCCAGATACAGTGTCACTTGCCACCCATAGCCTTGCAGCGCTATACAAATCATTCATTCATTCATTCATTCACAGTGTCACTTGCCACCCATAGCCTGCCACCAGATGCAGTGGCACTTGCCACCCATAGCCTGCCACTAGATGCATTGTGCCACTTGCCACTCATAGCCTGTCACCAGATGCAGCTTACCACTTACCACCCATAGCTATGTCACTTGCCATCCATAGCTTGCCCCCAGATGCAGTGTATCACTTGCCACCCATAGCATGCCACCAGATGCAGTGTGCCACATGTCACCCACAGCTGTGTTACTTGCCACCCATAGCCTGCCACCAGATGCAGTGTACCACTTGCCAACCACAGATATGTCACTTGCCACTCATAGCCTGCCACCAGATGCAGTGTGCCACATGTCACCCACAGCTGTGTTACTTGCCACCCATAGCCTGCCACCAGATGCAGTGTACCACTTGCCAACCACAGATATGTCACTTGCCACTCATAGCCTGCCACCAGATGCAGCGTACTGCTTACCACCCATAGCTATGTCATTTTCCACCCATAGCTTACCCCCAGATGCAGTGTATCACTTGCCACTCATAGCCTGCCACCAGATGCAGTGTGCCACTTTCCACCCACAACCTGCCGCCAGATGCAGTGCCACTTTCCACCCATAGCCTGCCGCCAGATGCAGTGCCATTTGCCACCCATAGCATGATGCCATATGCAGTGTGCCACTTGCCACCCATAGCCTGCCACTAGATGCAGTGTGCCATTTGCCACCCATAGCATGTAGTCACCAGATGCAGTGTGCCACTTGCCACCCACAGCTGTGCCACTTGCCACCCATAGCCTGCCACCAGATGCAGTGCCCATTGCCACCCATAGCCTGCCACCAGATGCAGTGTGCCACTTGCCACCCACAGCTGTTTCACTTGCCACCCATAGCCTGCCACCAGATGCAGTGTGCCACTTGCCACCCGCAACTGCGTCACTTGCCATCCAAAGCCTGCCACCAGATGCAGTGTGTCACTTGCCACCCGCAGCTGTGTCACTTGCCACCCATAGCCTGCCACCAGATGCAGTGTGCCATTTGCCACTCACAGCTGTGTCACTTGCCACCCATAGCCTGCCCCCAGATGCAGTGTGCCACTTGCCACCTGCAGCTGTGTCAATTGCCAACCATAGCCTGCCGCCAGATGCAGTGCCACTTGCCACCCATAGCATGATGCCATATGCAGTGTTCCCCTTGCCACCCATAGCCTGCCACCAGATGCAGTGTTCCATTTGCCACCCATATCCTGCCACCAGATGCAGTGTTTCACTTGCCACTCATAGTGTGCTGCCAGATGCAGTGCCACTTGCCACCCATAGCATGCCACCATATGCAGTGTATCACTTGCCACCCATAGCCTGCCACCAGATGCAGTGTGCCACTTGCCACCCACAGCTGTTTCACTTGCCACCCATAGCCTGCAACCAGATGCAGTGTGCCACTTGCCACACGCAGCTGCGTCACTTGCCATCCAAAGCCTGCCACCAGATGCAGTGTGTCACTTGCCACCCGCAGCTGTGTCACTTGCCACCCATAGCCTGCCACCAGATACAGTGTGCCACTTGCCACCCATAGCCTGCCACCAGATGCAGTGGCACTTGTCATCCATATCCTGCCACCGGATGCAGTGTGCCACTTGTCACCCATAGTCTGCCACCAGATGCAGTGACCCATTGTGTGGTGGGCCCTGATCTGAACACCACAATCCAAAAAGGCTGTTAAATTCATTTTTAATATTCAAAGCAAACGCATCCATTTGTCCATGTTTCCATGCTTTATTTTGCTGAGAAATTGTTTTGAAAAATGCCCCCTAGCAATTCTGGCCGTGGCCATCTTAAGAAAGGGCAGATAATTCATGTAGCATTTACTTTCTGGAAGCCATCTGCTCTTAGCGCAGGGATGCAGGCAGGAGAGTGTGCTTAGCTGAGAAAACTCCTCCTTGCCGCCTGAAGATTCCTGGGATGTATGACATCATTTGCCTAAGGCTGGAAACCAGGAAGTAACTGAGGAAATGTGAAAGAAGTATAAAACATGTAAATATGAGATACCGTTCTATTTACTAATCATATAGTAAATGTGCAGTGCTAATAAAGTGACAAAATTGACAAATGGGGACCCCCGCTAATAGGGATCCTTATAGATCCTAACTAAGTGTGATGAAGTGAATCTCCTTGCAAGAGCCAAATTAGGTAGTAAAAATAAAAAAAAAATGATAACCAAAGGTTTACAGTGCAGTTAAAGTCCAAATGGTAATCCAAGATATGTTATATAAAGACAATAACATCATGTGTTCATAACCATACACAAATAATGAACACAGTATAAACAGTAATTGTAAAAATAATATAGAAGAAAGAAAGCCCATAAAACAAAACGAATACAGCCAACACATCTAGAATTTGGTAAGCTGCAATATAATACATGTTTCCTTTTGGATTTATTGCTTATTAAGAGATTCCAACCTAATGAAGCTTTCCTCTATAAAGTTATATTTTCATGTGAAGCACCCAGAATTCATGACCCAGGCTACACACAAGACAAGATTAACCCTGTCCTCTTCCTGGTCTAATTTTCCATTCTCTGATATTCAATTGTCAAATGGCAGCAACGAGGTGGACAGTAAAGGACTTGGCATTTGATATTTTAATGAAAGGGGTGTGACCTAACTCTTATAGGGAGCAAGGCATGATTTCAACTTGGAGAGAAGCAAAGATCCCTTGTAAAACCTGCATCAACAATCCAAAGGATTCCACAGCAACAAAGGATCCATTTAAAGTGTTCCTAAACCCAGGACCCTGCATTCACTATATCTGGTCTCCCACAGTACACAGAACATGGAAATGCAATAATTTTAGTAAATATAAACTTCTAAATAACTTTTTCTCATCAACAGTTAGAGCAGTCTTGTGACTTCTATCAGTGTCTGGTTAAAGCTTGTAGGAGGAGTTTTAATTCTCCCCTGATTGTTCTACAAGGATGCAGGACCCCTGACCCTCAGTCTGGACAGTGCTGATTGGCCTTATGCTGAGCACGTGCAGATTGTCCCCGAGCTCTGTACTATCAGGAAATGATTAGGGACAGTGAAAGAAGAGGAGGATCTGTGCATACAGGATCAAACAGACATTTTTTACACAATGCAGAGGATTAACCCCTTAGGTTCCACAGTGAGTATAATAAGCATGCTCTACTGCATATACAGACTGATTTTACTGTTGTGGGTTAAGTAACACTTTAGGAATGTAGATACATATTGTGTGCCTTTCAGCAGTACTGATAGCTTAGTCTTTTTTTAATGGCAGGTCAGGTTCATTTTAAATACAAATTACTCAAACTATTTATTATTACCAGATGATTATTTACTAAGCTTTTAATGGAACCTTAATAATAAGCGGCCTATTCCAAAGATACGCTTTTCATTTCCATATATTTCACACTGTGGTTAAGTGAATGCATTCTGGCTTCTCAGTTCCCTAGTCCCCCGTCTATTGCTTATACAACCCATCTTCACTCATTTTATGCTTTAATAAAATATATGAGAGTGCCTTATAACACAATACTGACATCTGCACATAACACAGATATGAATGAATGTTCTGTAAAGATTGTGTTACAGGAAGCAGAGAGCTCAGTGTTAGCATCACCAGGGCTGATAATTACTTGTAGTTCAGAATTCGGGGAGAGTCCGGGGTGAAAGCACAGAATTTTCAGAACAGTGGAAAGGTGTTGTAATTTTTTCTAGATAGGCATATAACAATGCAGGGGTAGGTGGATGACAAACTGGTCATTTTGAAATTCAAAAATGATTTCCATTAGTCTAGAAATCTTTATAATGTGCATATTATCCATTAGCCATACTCTGTTAGTCTAGAAATCTTTATATATATATATATATATATATATATATATATATATATATATATATATATATATATATATATATATATATATATATATATATATATATATATATATGTGTATATATGTATATATATATATATATATATATATATATGCACAGTATATATATATATATATGTATATATATATATATATATATATATATATATATATATATATATATATATATACATACTGTATATGAGTTCCAACTCATACGTTTGCCTGGACTGTACTATTAGCCAGCTGTACATTAATGTGGTCAACCAGAACACATCATATGTACAAAGATGATGTTTTTTTTTATCTTGTATAGTTCATGTGTAGTAAAAATATCTAAAGGCTCACTCAGGTTGAACTGGATGGACTGGTGTCTTTATTCAACCTTACTAACTATGTAGCAATTGGTTCAAGAATCAGAGTTGCAGTACACTCATTTTATTTCTAGGATCCTTTTAGTATCTTCAGATGCTTTTTATAAATGTTATGGGATTGCACGCAGCCCACACCCCAAAATAGAATTTTTTATATATAATTATTAAAATATTCCCCAATAATTACAGCTAGAATAAGAAAAAACACACGGAACAACATATTGGCATAAGTAATGGCTGCAGCACTTTATTGGTTTGCATTAAAATCATAAATATTTAAAAAAAAAATGTATTCAACCATAAATATTCAAGTAAAGTTAAATCTATCTGTAAGCTCAGTTATTAGAACTCGAGCCATAATAATTGAAATAACATCCAGGGTGACCACACCACATAAGTGCCAGCGACAAGGGAGGGTATCTCTTTTGCCAAGGCTTGACCAACTGTGAAAATTCCTGTCAAACAAAAGTATTTATAGGGGTCACAAGGTTTTCCACGGCTTCTAATTGGTTAAAAAATATTTCCTCATAACTTTTAAAGTGACAGTAACCTAAATACTTAAACATGAACGTAAAATTTATGAAATTTGGACGGGATTGAGGCGGGGCTGCGGCAAGCCCATGAAGGCGGGCCCAAATACCTGTTCCCTCCTTTTACATTCTTTATACACTATATTATGAAAAGTATTGGGATGCCTGCCTGTACACACACATTAACTTTAATGACATCCCAGTCTTAGTCCGTAGTTGGCCCACCCTTTGCAGCTATAACAGCTTTAAATCTTCTGGGAAGGCTGTCCACAAGGTTTAGGAGTGTGTATCTATGGGAATGTTTGACCATTCTTCCAGAAGCGCATTTGTGAGGTCAGGCACTGATGTTTGACAAGAAGGCCTGGCTGCAGTCTCCGCTCTAATTCATCCCAAAGGTGTTCTATTGTGTTGACGTCAGGACTTGGCCCCTTAGTTCTAGTGAAGGGAACTCTTAAGGTGTCAGCATACCAAAACAATTTGAACAATTTCATGCTCCCAAAATTGTGGGACTAGTATGGGGATGGCCCCTTACTGTTCCAACATGACTGCCCACCATTGCACAAAGCAAGGTCCATAAAGACATGGCTGAGCAAGTTGGCGTGGAGGAACTTGACTGGCCTGCACAGAGTCCTGGCCTCAATCCGAAACCTTTGGGATGAATTGGAGTGGAGACTGTGAGCCAGGCTTTCTCGTCCAACATCAGTGCCTGACCTCACAAATGTGCTTCTGGAAGAATGGTCAAACATTCCCATAGATACACTCCTAAACCTTGTGGACAGCCTTTCCAGAAGAGTTGAAGTTATTATAGCTGCAAAGGGTGGGCTAACTCAATATTGAACCCTACGGACTAATGCCCCGTACACACGATCGGACTTTCCGAAAACAAAACCATAGATTTTTGTTCAAAGGTTGTTGGCTCCAACTTGTCTTGCATACACACGGTCACACAAATGTTGGCCAACAATTACGAACGTGGGAATGGTGAGATGTACAAGACATACAAGACGTAGGACGTGTCGTAAAAAGGAAGTTCAATAGTCCTGTGATATCTCCATTCCAAACGCTAGTTCTACAAGACCGATCGCTTCTGGCTCGTACTGGATTCCGAGCATGCGTGAACTTTTGTGCGCCGGACTTGTGTACACACGATTGGAAAGTCCGACAACAAAGTTTTGTTGGCGGAAAATTTGAAAACCTGCTAGCCAACATTTGTTGGCGGAAAGTCCGCCAACAAATGTTCGATGGAGCATACACACTGTCAGACTTTCAGCCAACAAGCTCTCACATCCAACATTTCCCGTTGAAAATCCGACCGCGTGTACGCGGCATAAGACTGGGATTCCACTAAAGTTCATGTGCGTGTAAAGGTAGGTGTCCCAATACTTTTGACAATATAGTGTATACTATGCTGAACTGTTTATTGAGAGAGAATGTAATGTTGTGCTGCTTTTGAGAGAAAAAATATGCTTTTGCCTGAAGAATCCAGAAAATGGTACTTAGAAAGTGTACTATAAATAGATTTTTAATAACAAAGAACCTTTCAAGGGGGGTCAGTATTTTTTATTTTTTTATTTGATTTCATTTCCGTATCAATTTTTTTTTTTAAAGCAGAATTCTTTTCAAGTGACATGAACTTTACCTGTAATGTATTTTAGCAACCTACTTGATTGTTGCCTCAAAACCGCTTCAGTGCTTTTTTTTTTTATATATAAACAGCCTATTTGCTAACAGACTGTAATGCACTTGGCAAAAGTAGACATGAAAGCAGTACTTTTTATTTCAAACAGCCTTGCAAATAGCGTATAAAAAGAGTATCAGTCAAAATGTAGAGAGCAAACAGGGAGCTGACTAAACCCTTCTGAATATACATTGACTACTGAGATCAGGAATCCTTTTGTTTGTATGAAGCCACCCTCCTATCAGCGCTGCTACAACCATTTCTAGGTATTTTTGTAAGTGTCAGCAGGTTTGAAATAATAAAGGCAAATAGGCTGTTCTCTTTGCTACAGAAGTTGCATGCAGGGATTATATTATTATTATATTGTTATACAGGTTTTACATAGCGCCAACAGTTTGCGCAGCGCTTTACAATGTGAGGGCCAGTGTTGTAAGTAACGGGATTAAAGTAAACGGCGTTACGTAACGCCGTTACTTTAAAGGGTAACGAGTAATCTAACTGATTACTCTTCCCCTCGCGGTAACGCCATTCCCATTACTGGGGCGGCGTTACCGCAATTACTCGCCGCGATCCGCGGAGCCGTCCGCTGCCTCGGCCTTAGGAAAGGCCGCGGCTTCGGCCTAGCTCCGGAGCGGCGGCCATCTTGGTGTACCCAGTGTTGTAAGTAACGCGATTAAAGTAAACGGCGTTACGTAACGCCGTTACTTTAAAGGGTAACGAGTAATCTAACTGATTACTCTTCCCCTCGCGGTAACGCCGTTCCCATTACTGGGGCGGCGTTACCGCAATTACTCACCGCGATCCGCGGAGCCGTCCGCGGCCTCGGCCTTAGGAAAGGCCGCGGCTTCGGCCTAGCTCCGGAGCGGCGGCCATCTTGGTGTACCAAGATGGCCGCGGCTCCGGCCTAGCTCCGGAGCGGCAGCCATCTTGGTGCACCCGTCGGCCGGTTCCTCTCTCCCCTCTGTGTACAGATCTGTACAGTGGAGGGGAGAGATCGGATGCCAGCAGCACATACCCTGCCAATACTCTGCAATACCAAATACTCTGCAATACCCAATACTCTGCCAATACTCTGAGAAAAACATGGGCTAAGACTGAGCTAGAGCCAGGCTGGGACTTTATATGAGGCAATAATAAATTATATACCTCCATCCCCGATAATTTGAACAAAAGAGAACAGTTTGTGGGACTTTGTGTGAAGCACATTACTAACTCAGAACTGAACCAATTAAAATAAATATAATTATTTATTACAAAGGGTGAACATGCACATCAAAAATCAAGTAACAAGTCAATGAACATGATACAGCATTGAAAATAGAGTAACAAGTCAATGAACATGGTACGGTATGGTAATAGGTCTCAATGAGTAAAATCTGAACAGTTCATAGTAAATGACAATTATCTCAACATAGTTGGGTAGAAATAATAAAGGTATCAAATAGGTAAAATGATACAGTATAATATTAGATCTCGATGGATAAAGTCTGAACAGTTCATGATTTGGAACAAATATCTCAACATGATTGAAAAATAATGATAGACCTAGGGCAGTGATGGCAAACCTTGGCACCCCACATGTTTTGGAACTACATTTCCCATGATGCTCATCTACACTGCAGAGTGCATGAGCATCATGGGAAATGTAGTTCCAAAACATCTGGAGTGCCAAGGTTCGCCATCACTGACCTAGGGCATGTAGACCGCATTGCAGTGGTATCATATAGACATATTAGTAATAAGGAATTGGTTCGTTATAGTAGAGATGTATTCTGGTACAAGCGGTAAATATAGAAACTGTGACGTAGCATTGTAGATAAGCTCTACGCGTTTCGTGGTTACATTACCACTCATCAGGAGCAGATGCATAGTTTGGGGGATATCTATAAAAGAAATGCCAAAGATTGTATCATGTTAAAAAAGAGATATAAAACACAGAAGAAGGAGGGGGAGCATAAAAGGTCCCAAGCACTCTCACCTATCTGTAGTATGTAAATAGGACTGGTTGGTAGTATCAATAGTAGAGAACACTTTGAAAAACGTTGTCCACGGGAGCTGAGACGGTAACATCAAAGGCACGGGCGGTGGCACCGGCAACCAAGTTACACACAAACAGAAATGTCCAGTATGCAGCTGGGAGATGGGTGTTTAGTATTGTGCGTGTTGCTTGGGACCTTTTATGCTCCCCCTCCTTCTTCTGTGTTTCATATCTCTTTTTTAACATGATACAATCTTTGGCATTTCTTTTATAGATATCCCCCAAACTATGCATCTGCTCCTGATGAGTGGTAATGTAACCACGAAACGCGTAGAGCTTATCTACGATGCTACGTCACAGTTTCTATATTTACCGCTTGTACCAGAATACATCTCTACTATAACGAACCAATTCCTTATTACTAATATGTCTATATGATACCACTGCAATGCAGTCTACATGCCCTAGGTCTATCATTATTTTTCAATCATGTTGAGATATTTGTTCCAAATCATGAACTGTTCAGACTTTATCCATCGAGATCTAATATTATACTGTATCATTTTACCTATTTGATACCTTTATTATTTCTACCCAACTATGTTGAGATAATTGTCATTTACTATGAACTGTTCAGATTTTACTCATTGAGACCTATTACCATACCGTACCATGTTCATTGACTTGTTACTCTATTTTCAATGCTGTATCATGTTCATTGACTTGTTACTTGATTTTTGATGTGCATGTTCACCCTTTGTAATAAATAATTATATTTATTTTAATTGGTTCAGTTCTGAGTTAGTAATGTGCTTCACACAAAGTCCCACAAACTGTTCTCTTTCTCTCAACTCTGACCAGTTTGCCAGTCC